>JAVJIF010002574.1:0-345047 GCA_038442645.1 Agave tequilana | reverse complement strand
CAGGGAGAAACGAGGGAATTGCTGTCATAGGTTTAATGTTAACGTAACAGCGAAATGCATATGTGGTCTTACCATTCTAGGATGAGAATTGGTAAGTGATTTTGGAGGTTCATTCTCACAGGGAGAAATGAGGGGACTGCTGTCATAGGTTTAATGTTAACATAACAGCGGAATAATGTGGCCTTACCATTCTATGGATGAGAATTGGTAAGTGATTTTGGAGAGGGAATCAAATGGGAACTGATCCCTTAGGATTTTTAGCCAAATCCCCAGCTGTCAACGGGTTTGATATGCCTTTACCAACTACCGTTTGAATTGGGCTAGCATGCTTTTCCTCAGCATGATGAGTTGTCGAGGACTTATGTTGGGCTTACAGGCCAACATTTTCCTCTATCCTTAATCGTTAAGGATATTGGATTATCGGGTTAATGTCTGCATAACCCTGACTCTCCTTTAGGATAACTGGTGCACGGCCAGGTTCCTGTCGGTTTATGGCTATAAACCTCACTTGGAGGAAGAGAAAGGCTCTCTTTGTGTGTGCTTCGGGCACGGAGATCTTGATCAGAGGTGTAGTGTTAACTTGATCAAGAGAAGGATCCTTGATTAAGGATAATATTTCTTTAAGAACTTGCCATTGATCGGCATCATGAATAGGTCGCCCTCTGCAGTCGTTGGGGGAGGCGGTATGGTCCGTTTGAATAAACTGTTTCTATTACAAACGGTCCTTCCCATTTAGGCTGAAATTTGCCTTTGGTCTTGTGCATCAAATCATCGGTCGTCTGACGGCTAAGACCAGGTCTCCTTTCTGAAGACTCTCTGTTTGACCTTCTTATTAAAGGCTTTTGAGATTCGAGCTTGATATAGCTCGATATGCTGCTGAGCTTGTAGTCGCTTCTCGTCCAAAGCTTTGAGCTCTTGAAGGCGTAGGCGATCATTGTCCTCTGATGTGGTTTTAGTAATCAGAGCTATACGCAACGATGGCATCTGGATTTCCAATGGGAGGACTGCTTCGCACCCATATACCAGGGAAAAAGGCGTATTGCCTGTCGGTGTCCGCACCGTGGTTCGGTAGGCCCAGAGACATTCACCGAGCTTTTCGTCCAATCTCGCTTATTCGAGGAGACAAATTTCTTGAGCAGCTTGATGACTGTTTTGTGAATGCTTCCGCCAAGCCATTGGCAGCAGGATTATAGGCAGTTGAAGCCACATTCTGAATTCGGTATTTATCGCAGAACCGATAGAATACTTGGCTTATGAATTGGGGACCGTTGTCGTGGATGATCCGCCTAGGGACACCAAATCGATGGATGACATGGTGTTTGATAAAGTGAACCACATTAGAGGTTTTGACTTCGGCCCAATGGTATAGCCTCGCCCACTTTGAGAAGTAATCGGTTATTGCTAGGATAAACCGGTGTCCTTTTGTCGAAAGAAGGGCTGATTGGCCCTACAACGTCTATTCCCCATGCTTCAAATGGCCATGAAGCAACGGTCGAGTGGAGCAGCTCCGAGGGCTGGTGTATGAAGTCCGCGTGAATCTGACATGCTTTACACCTTCGTGCATATTGGATGGCGTCGGCTATCATAGTTGGCCAATAATATCCCAGCCTATGCAACCTGTCTTAAGCCTTGGACCTGGCTGATGAGCTCCACAAGTGCCGTCGTGCGCTTCTTGGAGCGCTCCTGTGCCTCTGAATGAGAAAGGCAACGGAGGAGGACACCGTCATATGAACGACGGTAAAGTGTCTTCAAAGTCGGATCGTAGTAGAAACGGAGAGACCTTCGTCTAATGGATGCCGCTTCTTTAGGATTGTCTGAAAGCAGACCGTGCAGAACATAGTCGATGAGAGGAAAGCGCCAATCCCTCGGCTCAAGATTCGTGGAGACATTATAGACTTCTCGAGTTCTTAGCATGTGCTTGGAGCATACAAGATGTCGAGTTGCGACTGTGAGGTGATACTCGGTGTCGGCTGGCAAGGCTAGCGTTGTCGCTAATGCAGCAAGAGCGTCCGCCTTGGTATTCTGAGATCGAGACACATGCCCGATGTAGAAACCTTCAAATAGGTTGGCCACTTCAACGGCTGTATGGTAATAAGGCACCAAGTCCTCATGACGGACTTCATATTCTCCTTTAACCTGATTGATGATCAGTTTGAATCGCCGTAGGCTTCAAGGTAGCGTACCCCATTCCGTGGGCGAGTGAAGGCCAATGAGCAGAGCATTGTATTCCGCTACATTGTTGGAGCATGATTCTGTCAAAGAAAATGCTCTGGGAAGAACATGGTTCTGCGGGGAGATAAACACAACCCCCACTCCGGCAACAATCTTGCCTTAGGGCCCATTCGCGATGCTCCATCAAAGAACATCTGCCACACTTCCTCTTCTGAGGTTGCATAAGATTCGAAGACTTCATCAGGGATGTCTTCGTGAAGTTTTGAATGTTCCGGAACTGGATGAGCAGCCAAGAACTCTGCAAGGGCCTGGCCTTTGACCGCCTTCTGAGGGATGAAGGTCATGTCATATTGAGACAATAAAAGTGCCCACTTAGCCAGTCTTAAATTCAATGATCCTGGCTTTGTCATAAGAAGACGCAACGGGTTTACTCTGGAGATGATGTATAGTCTGGCCGACCAAATAATGTCGTGTCTTCTGAACAGCGAAGACGAGAGCTAAACACTCTTTCTCGATAGGGTTGTAGCGAGATTCCGCTCCTATGAGAGTTTTGCTCAGATAATGAATGGGCCTGCTCGTGGCCATTGTCGTCCTTTTGAGCGAGGAGGGCACCAAGAGAGTAGTCCAGGGCTTTTACATAATGCAAGAATGGTTCCCTGATGTAGGGGCCACCAGGACTGGAGGTCTTGTGAGATACCTCTTGATGTCTTCATAAGCTTCTTGGCAAGCTTGATCCCGTGCGAAGGAAGCACCCTTTTTCATGAGTCGGGTGAACGGTTGACAGCGGCTTGAGAGATTTGCAATGAATCTTCTGGTATAAGCCAGCCTGCCTTGCAAGCCTCTAAGCTCTTTGAGATTCCTCGGCGGATGCATGCTCTGGATGGCTTTGACTTTGTCTGGGTCAAGATGAATCCCTTTCGATGTGACAATAAACCCAAGGAATTTGCCGCTTGACACTCCCAAGAAGGATTTTGTTGGGTTCATTTTCAGTTGATGAGCCCGCATTATGTCGAACATCGTTCTCAGGTCGCGAAGATGTTCATTCTTGTTGCGGCTTTTGACGGCGATGTCGTCAACATAGCACTCCACTGTTTTTCGGAGATGATCGCGGAAGATCATACTCATTGCCCGCTGATAGGTTGCTCCGGCGTTCTTCAGTCCGAAGGGCATTACAGTGTAGCAGTATACCCCCAATAGTGTTCGGAACGAAGTATGCTTCTCGTCGTCGGGATAATCTTAATCTGGTTGTACCCTGAAAAGCCGTCCATGAAAGACATCCTTTCGAATCCGCATGTGTTGGCAATCATGACGTCGGTGATGGGCAGTGGGAATTCGTCTTTGGGACAGGCCGTATTGAGATCACGGTAGTTGATGCATATCCGTATTTTCCCGTTCTTCTTGAGGACGGGGACTATATTAGCCACCCAATCTGGATGTTGTTCCTCCCGGATGAAGCCACATGCAATGAGCTTGTGAACTTCGGCTTCAATAGCTTCCATGATGTTCGGGCGAAACCGACGTTGTTGCTGCTTGACTGCTTGACGTCGGGCTTGATGTTCAGACGGTGCATAGCGACCTGTGGATCAAGTCCGGGCATATCTTCGTAGCTCCATGCGAAGACATCTATATACCCTTCACGAGCATTATCAATTCCTCCTTTTCTATAAGTGATAGGCTTTCACTTATAAAGATGGGTTTGGGATGGTCTTGACTTCCCAGATTGACCTGCATCACCTTGTCTTCAGTGGGTGGCTCGCGCAGTTCGAATCGCTTTTTCCATTGAAGGTCTAATTGCTGGGCCCATTGCTCCTCGTCAGTGGCTTCTGCGGGCTCCAATTGACTACTTGAGGTCATATTAACAGTGAGGTCTTTGAACATTCCTCCTATGCTGATATCGGAGTCCCACTCGGAGGATGAAGCCGAATGTGATGGAACTGATACGTCGTCCTTGGCTTGAACCGTTGCTGACGATGTGGGTGTAACATACCCTAACCCCCTGCGTGTACTATCATAGTAGTTTGCAGGCTTCCCTTTAGGCACAAAATTCCGCATCAAACCGCGCCTTCCTTTTCGAAATTCAGGCCTTCTCCATGCTTCAAGTCGTACCCCATTTTCTTCATAATATGGCGCGCTGGCGCGCGCGCGTAATGAAAGAATTGTGGAGTGTCTGAATCTGAACTTGAATCTGCGGCTGTGGGTCCCCGTGGTTGGGTTCTACTAACCGAAGATTATCGGTAACTGACCTTCTTTGGATGGCGGGATCACCAAGACGGCTTCCTCTGCGGATTCCATGGGCGTACTGGACGCACTTGGCTTGTGTAAGGCTTGTGCAGAGAGCTATCCGTAATGGATTCAAATAGCCCAATAGTCGCGGGATAATCAAAAGAAATATTATCATTAATTACCCATTCACCCTCATCCTCTGAAGGAGTATTACATAGGGGATTATTGAGACATGCTATAATTGGTTCGCCAATCAGAATGGCTGGCATGCCTGCTTCGGATTCTGAATCCGCCTCATTGCCGCTTTCATCATCATCTGGCAACGGTTCCTTGAGTGCTCCACTGGCCTCTTGATACAGGATAGCGTCGGTGAAGTAATTTTTCACCCCTTTGAATGGTTGCTTCTCAGCAAAGACAGTTCGTACTGTCGCATCATCTTCAACATATTGAAGCATTGATGGAGGGTAGAAGGGACGATCCAGTTGGCATGGATCCATGGCCGTCCAGCAGTAGGTTATATGATGTGTCAGCATCAAGGACATAGCATGTCACTTCCGACTTCAGGCTCCCGATTCTGCAACGGAGCCGAATCTTCCCAAGCGGATGGCTGCTCCCGGCGTTGAAACCGTATATTGCAGTAGTGGTTGCGGACAACCTATACAATGGTATGCCGAGGAAGTAGAGAAGTCTTTTGGGGATGATGCTGAGTGCAGACCCTGGATCGACTTGTACCCTCTCAATGCATGTTGAACCGATATATCCGGTGTAGTACAGAGGTCGATCGTGCTTGTTGTCTTTGAGAAGTATATCTTCTGCCGTGAAGGTAATAGCGGGCACCTTTGATCGTGCATGATGACATTCTGGGCAAGAAGACTGAGCGTCATCATTAGGGGCTTCAGGCATGCATGTCAGAAAGGATTCTGAATTGGCTAGCGCATCCCTGAGTGCTTCTCTTGTCTCTTTTGAGAGGCGAAGGAGCTCGTGTATGGTGATACGAGCTGGGATATTGCCAGCTGAGCCAATATGTCAAACCGAAAGGGCGTATAAACCCTTGGGCTGGTGGTTTCTTCAACACATGGTCGAACCGTACCTCTTTAGGCTTTTCTTTTCCCTTTGCTGGGATTGGAGTGGATGCTGGTATTTGTACTGACGCGTTTGCTGTTGTGTCTCGTCAGTAGACTTGTCATACTGCCTCAAGTATGATTTTCCGGATCGGGTGCCCGTTTGTTGAGGCGTATCGGCTTGCACCGTGCAAGCAAGCTTTTCTCCTTCTGAATCACTGAGGGAGGCCGATGTAAGATTGCCGTCGTCTGGCAGGATGGAGATGACATTGCAAGACTTGCCCTTTGAGTTGGGCTCCTTTGAATCCCGCTGTACGTCTTGGACGAGGTCTGGATGTGCCACATGACTTCTCCTGTCTCCAATGTTAAGGGAACAAGACCCTTATTATCTTGAGCTATAGCTGGAGGATGCTTGACTTCCAACCGTGGCGCAGGGACTGAATAAGTCCCGTCGGGAACTGTGACCTTCGGAGCTTTGCCGAACTCAAGAGTCACCATATTGGCAGTGACTTTCTTCTGCTCCGTCTTCAATGTCAGAACCCCGGCATCGACCAGGGCTTGTATTCTGTCCTTGAGGACATAGCACTTGTCAGTAGGATGGTGGATCATCCTATGGTAGAGGCAGTATTTAGGGTCGTTTGTGCGCCCTATCTCATTGGGACGCCGAGCATCTGGCAGCTTCATTTTGTTCCCTTTGTGGAGCAGATGGATATGGTGACCACCTGATCGTCTTTGAACGAGTACTGCTTTGGAGGAAACTTAGGCTCCTGATTGTTTGAAGCCGCTCTTCTTGGCTTTTGACTGCACATCTCCGGATAACTCCACAGACATAGTCTCTTTGCCTTTAGCTTGAGAAGATTGCGGTAGGTCGCTACGCCCTTTGTTGTTCATCCCCCACTTGCCTCTAGGGGCGGATGGTTTGAACTTTTTAACCGACTTCTCGGCTATCTCAGTTTGTTCGACCAATTCTTTCCAGGTGTGGGCTTTGACAGCCCCTATGCGAACTTCGACTTGGTCTAGGAAGTTGTGTCTGCATGTCTGTAAGAGCATGGGTAATGGCATCCCTGCTGGGCACATCAAGGATAAGTTTCTGAACCGTTCAATGTAGTCACGGACAGATTCGCCCTTCCTCTGCACAGTGGAGAGGAGCTTGTCCATGGTCACTTCGGTATCGTCCTCATAGAAACGAGAGAGGAACCGAGAGTTTTCAGGTCGATCCAGGAGTTGATAGAGCCCGAGGGGAGACTTCAGAACCAGTCAAATGCCACCCCCTTTAAGTGCCAATGAAAAGCCTAGCCATGATGGCGTCATTGCTTATAACATTACCAGTCTGAGACCGGAAATAGTAGATGTGCTGATTTGGCGAGCTCTTTCCATCATAGGTATGCAGCGTTGGCGGTTTGAACTTCGGTGGATACGGCACCGAATCCCACTCCAGCGGATAAGGACGGACTGCCCCTACCTTCTTTAATTCATCCCTCTGAGCTAGGGATGCGATTTGAGCCTGGAGGCCCTTGAGGACTTCGGTTCTAAGGAAGAACCCTCTTTGGATTTTTCGGCTTTGGCTGCTCATTGCTGAAGTGTTCCTCCTCATCGTGATTGCTCCCGGCATCATTGTTATTCTGGTTATTGAGGAGTTGAGCAAGCATCTGTTGAATATTGTCCAGAGTCTCTTGCTGAGTTCTGGAAGTTTGCTCCTGAGCTTCCAGGCGCCGACGAAGATCGTCGTTGACGTTATCAGCCATATTGACTGATGCTCTGTCTGTTCGCACCGAGCTAACTGTCGCCGAAGAGGCGTACCCACTGTCTTCATCTTCTTCATCTGATGGCTGGAGTGATCTCCTGGGCTCTGGCGAGGCTAGGGCCGTCGAGGAAGAAGGGCTGTTCATAAGTGTAGGGTATCGCCACCCTGGATCTGGTGTTTCGGAAAACACCTTCCTCATGCACCAAGACTTCGCCTAAGCCTGGGCTGTAATCTGGATCTGGGGACTCTCGTCCTCTTTCGGTCATGTTGACGGATGCAGAGGGTAGATCTTGCGAGATGCTCCTTTTGCGGTGTTTCATCGGGGCTTGCACCGATAGCCGATCAAAAACTCACCGTTGTCTTGGAGGCGTGGCGGGGATTGGTCCCAGCCGGCAATGGACAGAGTGGATGTCACCAGCTGACATCCTACTTGTTGACAACAGGGGGAAGAGGTTTGTCTATCCGTCAACAATTTCCTCAAATCAGACCCGGTTGGGTCCCTGCAATCGAGCGCAAAGGCTCTTTTGGATCGCACATAGGACGATGTCCTGCTTTTTTATCCCTGCGGAAGGGATTAGCACTGAATAGTGCTTTAGTTCTAGCTTCGCCATAAAGCGAGAGCTTAGTGCTCGACGCACTGGAAAGCGGAGCACGCGCTGTGGTGCTTTACCCGCTACGCTGCTGCGAAGGTAATTAGTCTTGGATGGTACTTTGGCTTTAGCTTCGCGGTCACGAACCCTGCGCGTACGCTGTGGTACAGTAGCTTCGTTCATGAGAACGAGGCCAGCGCGAGGCGTTGCTGCTCTCAAATGGGTGACGGTATGATTGCCGTCGTAACTTTATGATTGGAGCAGACAGGCATCTTGCCTTTTTCTTCGCGAGAGAGGCGCGGTTTAGGCGTAGCTACGCCTGAAGCTTCGGTTGAAGACTCTTGTTTAGGCTTCCATACCCGCCTTGGCAGAGGAGACTTAGGTTCGCAAGGAACCTGATTAGCCACACACGAGGCTGAGGGGTGTTGGCAGAATTCTGCTTCTGGTTTCTGATTTGAAACCTTGGTCGTGAAAACCCTCCTATGCTTCCGTGCTCGAAGCATTGGGCCACCCCCAGAGAGGACTTCTTCAAATCTTCCTTGATCGAACTGAACCACCAAGTTCTCACAAATAAAGGAATCAGACTGCGGACATGCTTCCTTGTTGTGCCAGAGGACTGCAGCAGGTTCGCAGGGAACCTTTTCAGTCTCCGCAGAGACTTTCCTTGAAGATTTAGCCAGAGGGGCTCTGGCTGCACCGGCTTTTCTGAATTCAGAGTTAGACCCGAAGGTCTGTTCGTCGCATTGCGACACTTGATTCTCGGCAGTGGAGAATTTCTTCCCCAGCGGAGTCGCCATCTTGTTTTCCATTATGTTTGCAAAGGGGGAAAACTTACAAAAAAGAGTTTGAGGAGCTAAAGTACAAGTATTCTTAAAAAGATTACAAGTAGATCTCCTCAGAGATTCTGGAGAAGTGTGCCGATAGGAGTCTGGTCAGCGCGCGACCACTTTGTCCCTTTGACGATGCGAGCGATGAGATTCCCTTCTCGCCTGGTTCGGGGAATCAGAGAATAGAGGGTTGGTAGAACCCTCTTGCTGCTTCTCAAAATCTCCTTCAATTAGGAATTCCTTCTCGCCTGGTTCCGGAGATTCCTTGAGAAGAAGGACGATGTTAGGGTATCAACACCCTGGATAGAGAAAGCAATTCTCTAAAAGGTCCCTGAATTCGAGAGCGCACGGTGCGTTATGAAGAAGCCTCTGCTTGTGGAGTCCTCTTTTCGTCTTCGATTGATCGATCCTCTGCGCTGTATGCGTCTCTATGCGTCTCTATGCGTCTTCTTGTACCCTTGATGGGCTATTTATAGGGAGAGCAAGGGTATAACCGTCCCTTGAAGATATGGAAACAGATTGAATCGAATCTGTTTAAATCTGGAAAGTAGCCTTGCTGCGAGGCTAAGATCAGCTTCTACGAAGCTAGAATTGGCAGGTCGGTGGACCTTCTCGATTTGTTTTGATCCTTCCATATCGTTAGAGGATTTCCCCTGATCTTCTTACTCGCTTTAGAAGAGTCAAGAGATTGTGGCAATCAACTGCCAAATTTGATCTCTGATTTGATCTTAATCGGATTTGATCTGATTGGATCCGATCTCATCTGGAGATTTGATTGGTCAAAGGTTGACCATAGCAGATTCATAGCAGCGCTGCCCGCATTGAGCTCGTAGCGGGGCTAGAGGCAGCTTTTGGCGAAGTCCGAAAGAAACCCTTTGGCGGAGCTGGAAGTCCCCTGTGGCGAAGTTTGCGAGTCAGCTTCTTGGCGAGGCTTTGAATGGCTTCAAGGCGAAGTCGAGTGATATTAGCCTCTCATGCGAGGCTATCCCTTGGCTCATGTGATGCTAAGTGTTAGCACCTTAGACCTGCTGAGGTCTGTTTAGAAACAATCCGGGTTCACTGTCTGCTTGCTGGATCAGTGGAGTCCAAGTTGCTTCCTTGTCCCTTAGAGATGGGTGAAAACTGGTCTTCAGCTCGGTGTCACTTGTCTTTTGTAAATGTCAACAAGTTTAGACATTGTTCGGACCAATAAGAATCTTGTCTTTTTTAAGTGTCAACAATGACATTGCAGAAAGAAAGATTATTACAGATTTTTGAGATTGATTTCAATAAATTAATGAGAAAAATAAATATAAAATACACAACATGCCCCCAACAAGCAAACAGGTATATAAATTTTGACATCTCCTTATCTTTCATATTTTTACCTTTTTTAGTACAAAAATCTAATTTCATTTAATGATTACTCTATTGATATTTTTCAGTATTGATTGCGCTGTATATGTATGCAAGTACATGGAAAGCATAGCGTCTGGTAGTCCAGCAGTTGTTGATACTGTTACGGATGCTGATGTACAGAGACTAAGAAGTGAGCTTGCATACATGATACTTGCAGATAGAGAGAAGAGTTGGGATGAAGAAACAGAAATGATATGAAGGATGACATTTGAAGACTGACAGTTGACAAATTATTGATTATACCACAATTTTTTATTTTATAAATGTAAAAATAATTGCAATTGCAATTCATTAAATAATTTTTTTGTTTTATTGATTTAATTTATAAACATTTCTATACATTTATTATTATAAGTTCCATTGATTATTTCCAATCTACATTGTTACACCTTGGATTTACTATTGCGTATTGATATTAGAAACAAACATGCGTTCAGCAATTGTACTGCGACCAAAGTCGCAGTAATAACCTGTTTGAGTTACAGCGTTTCCTTAACGGCGATACTTTAATCGAGACAGCGATAATGGTCGCAGTTACTTAATCATTTATCAGTTCCCATTGCGACTATGGTCGCAATAATGAACTGTTTTAGAGTTCAAAGTAATTTAAAGTTATAGTGTATTAATTTTTAAACTGTTTTGGATAACTGAACAGTCACCTAGGAAGTACACAATTTTTGGAAAAGGTAGAAAATAAATTTGGGAGATATTCACGTAGTCTGAGAGCTTAAACCTTTTGGAATTCCGGGATTAAAAGTATATAAAGGGTCATCAGGACAGGATTATAAACATACTAAATTGATTTTGCTGAAACTCGTTACTCTCCACCGTCTTCACCGGAAAATGTCTTCTCCACCGTCTTCACCGGAAAGAAGCCAATCATCTAATGATGATTGGATGTATAGTATGAAGATATGCCTCGCTACGGGTCAGAGGATGAGCTTGATACAGACGACCCGTTCTGGGAGTTCATTGGTGAACCAAAATACATCAATGAAGAGGAAGAAAGCGAAGAGGAGATTGTCGCTGAAGAGGTGGAAGGGACGGAAAGCGATACGGAAGACGAAAGAGGTCATACTATTGACGACGAATCTGATTATGATGGCGATGACGAGGATTAGAAGTTTAAAATTTGTATTTTGTTTTTTTTAAATATATATAAACTCTGTTTTCTAAGATTAATTGTGTGAATTACAGTTTTACTACTATGTCTTGGTTGAAATGCTGTACAATTGTTACAAACCTTCATTTTAAATATTTACGCTAAACGAATATACTGCGACCAATGTCGCAGTTAATAATTAAATTATTTCACACGAATAAAATTTTAAAATGAAGGTTTGCGACTTTGGTCACAGTTGCTGGCCGAAGTTTAATAAAATACACAGCGACCTTGGTCGCAGTTGTTGCTGGTCTTTAGTCTTAATCAACAACCTCCTTGTTGCAGCAAAATTTTCTGCAAATAATCTCATAAGGAGGCTTCCGTGACTTATAGTACCTTTTTTTCTCACGCTAAAACCTCTATTCCTTGCAAAAGAATTGTAGTAATTGTATGCTTCCATATCTGACAGGAACTGTTTCCCTATAAACTTATCTGAGCTTCCAGACATTTCTCCATGTACATTCATATCCTACAAAAAGAATTATACGAATTACATATATATAAATATTTTTTAGATATCACTGTAGTCTAAAATATAAGTATATAACTACGACCAAGGTCGCATAAGAGATGAAATCTATATTACTTCTTATTAAAGACTGCGACCAAAGTCGCAGTTATCCGTATGAGAAGAATTCTATATTACTTCTCACTAAAGACTGCGACCTAAGTCGCAGTTATCGTATGAGAAGAAATCTATATTACTTCTTACTAAAGACTGCGACCTAAGTCGCAGTTAAAAAAAAATTTTAAATACAAGATGAAATCTATATTACTCATTATTAAAGACTGCGACCTAAGTCGCAGTTATACGTATGTGAAGAAATCTATATTACTCCTTACTAAAGACTGCGACCTAAGAAGCATACCAAAAAAAAAAAAAGAATTCACAGCCGTAGATTATTTTCAAATAAGATTGCGACCAAATATTAATACGGTCGCATTTCTGAAAATTTAAAACATGTGTTATACGTCGCAGTACCACATAGACTAAAGAGAAAAATTCATATATTTAAGAAATTGTTTTTAAAAAAATGAAACAATTTAAAACCTGTAATTATAAACAATAAGTTAAATCCTATAAAGAGCGGCAAAAAAAAGGGGGAAAAATAATAATAAACAATAACCTAAGTCTGACAACGTTCGGTCCAAAAATTGCCTTTTGGGCAAATAATAATAAACAATAACGAAAAGTTACGAAAGAGTAGCTTTTCATAAGGGGGATTTAGTATTTAAATTCTTCATATAAGCGGGCCGCAAGTTAGTGGGGTGACAAAAATTGAGCCACGTCACCGCAGGCTGAGAGAGTTCTCTCAGCCGCAGGCTGATATAAATTTTTCTATATAATATATATATAATATATATATTAGAAAGTTATTATTAGGATCAAAAAATATTGGGGCCAAGTAGATAATATGATGTTTTCAAACAAAAAAGAAAAACCCAAGATGACTGAAATTAAAAGCAACAAAAACAATCAGAAACACATAATTAAACTTACTCTTATCTTTTAAGAGCTTCCCATGGAGCCAAAATTAATGGAATAAAGTAAGAAAGAGTAGAACAGTGAATACAAATTTTGATGTGAAACATGTATGGAGTAGAAGTAACAGATAATATAACTTAAAAAGATATTCAACAACAACCAAGGTCATTGGTAGGAAAGCTTAAAACAATTAATATCAGCTATTTTATTTAACATGCAATTGCTAAATTCATATCAATGCAAGAAATCTAATTGATACTATGGTTATTGCAGGTTATCGAGTTTATATATAATAAAAAAGTCAAGCAATCGCAAGGTTGAAGTAGAATCGTTCGTTCACTTAGAATCGTTCACTCACTTTTAATGTGGACAGAATATCAGAATAGATAACAGACTGAAAATGTAATATGAGACTGTAAATAAAATAGTTAAAATATTGAAATTATACCTTAGTGAATATTGTGTTTAAATCTTGGTTCTTTACTTGGAATTGTCTAGACTTTGAGCAATAGTTGTTAACCAATTGTTGTTGAGCTTATGCTTTATCTTTAATTGTAATTTGGCGATGAAGTATTCATTGGTGATAGAGTATTCGTTGATGATGAGAAATTGGCAGCAAATTTTTAGAGAGGAAGGAATTTGACGTGGAGATATAAAGAGAGACGAATAGATAGATAGATAAATTAATTATGACATCCTACCAATAATTGAGTCTAATAGTGCATCCCATCACTAATAGAGGAGAGGATTGAGAAATCCATATTAAACTTAGTTAAGAGTAAAATCATTCATTGATTGTTCATTGAAAAAGTGAATATATGGTGGCCTTTATATGGGCTACAAAATTATATCTCCTACTTCTATTTGGATTACATAATCTAACTCCTAAAAGAAATCAAAAGTTTAAAAGCAATAGAAAAGTACATAAAAGAAAACTAATAATCCTATTATAAATCAGATTAATAAATAAAATATGAGAAATAGAAACTAGAAATGCTAATACTAGCAGAACTGCTGAATATATGTCGAGTTGGCACGTTCTCTAATGATGAAAGATTTGTCATATCTTCATTCTATTGTCCACATTATTCTCCCAATGTTGAAGAGAGCTCGACTCCATCGAGTCAGTAATAGAAGGGATCTCATCTTGCTTTAACCGGTTGGGATCAGTCGGTGCTCTTCTTTTTCATCGAACCAAATACTTACAAGTCATGATAATTTCATCAATCAAATCAATTTGATCCAGTGTCATAGGAAGAATATTTGGAATTGGTGGAATTGAGGGTCTCTCAAAAATAGGCTCATGGGATGGCTCATCTATAAGGAGTTGCCCGGGATAAAATCAAAATATTTGTAATCTACTAGATCTTCAATATTGAAAATAGAACTGATACCAAAATCTATAACATAAACATGACAATTTAATTTCTTCAAGATTAGAACGGATTAGTACTATAAGTAAGTAAAATAACATCACCAATATTAAAAATTTTAAACAATTTTCTAATGTTAATTTGAATCTCGTAGTTGGCGTTATTTTGAGCAACCTTATCTATGACTTGCGTAAATCGTGATGTGATCCACGTGCACTTAGATGCAAAAAATGATAATGCAGTCTCATGGACGACTTAAATTTGACAATCGGTTAAGAGTTAAAAAGCAATGGAGAATTTAGACTTGGTTCTTAAAATATGCTACATAGTTCTCCAAAGATAGAGATGAAAATTGACCAAGACTAGATAGGATTGTTGAACTCTTATGATTGTGGATTTGATCCATAGTACCTTAAATGGGTGAGAATGTGGTAACGACTTTAATCCCTTATTTTTGAATACCTCAAAGAATACTGCATTGGTACAGCTTCCATTATCCACAATGACTCTACGGTTCTTAAACCTATTTGTGAAAATACAGTGCTAACAATAGATAAGTGAGTTAAATGTATTTGACTAATGCCATTGCATGTCACATCTTTAGGAAAAACATTAACAAGCTCCGTAATAGGGGTGACTTCAGGGAAAATCAGGTACTAAAACCTACGATGTCATCATCTAGTTCTTCATCAGAATTTATGTCTGGGTGATATGTAAACTCTTCGGAATAATATTCAATCTAGGGTTAGGTATCACATATTGATGGGGGTTTTTCTTGAAACTCCTTTGGGACATCACTTAACTCTTTTACGATGAGAATGAATATCAGAGGAATAGTGCTATCAGGCTTGTCCATAACTTTTCTATCCATGATCCTATCTAAATTTTTCTTCATGTTATCTGAGAGTAGGAGAGTTAGGTTATTAAGCTTGGACATAATGTCGCTAGGGTGGGTTGAAAATCTATTGAAGTTGGTATGCAATGTATGAATTCTAAATGCAATTGAAAAGCAAAGCAAACTAATTGTTTTTTTTCTTTTGAATTTTGAATTTTTTTCTAAATTATCGAGTCAGTCAAATCTCAATTTTATCAGTCCAATTGGTCAGGTCAGATATCTCAGGTGGGAGATTTTTTTGCACTTGACGTTCCTTAATTATAGAACCACTGTAACGCCCCGATTCTGCAGATACGGGGACGTCACTGCGACGTATACACGTAGGTCGAGAGGAGAAGCCCCCACGTATATACGCTAAGCAAAAGTACAACAAGAAAGGATCAGAGTGCAACGCAAAGCATGGTATACACACATATATGCCAACATAAAGTACAATACAAAGTCATCACAGTATATGATAAACATTACATTATACATGTATCAGTTATCACAACCCAGTCCAAAAGTAAAATATACATCAAGAGTACAAAAAGGCTCACTAGTAGGATGGAGATCCTGTGAGTCAAAAGAAATCAGGCACAAGGAGCTGAAGCTAGGATGTTCGCTCGCAAGAAGAGCTCGAACCACGGTGGACAACTCCACTCTGATCTAGCTACAGAACCTGAATGTGCAAATCCAAAGGGTCAAGACATATAATAATAAATGAACTGCAAGCCAAGTGGCTAAGAGACATGAGAAGGGTCAAAACACGAGTATAGAATATAAGGACGGTATAATATAATAATCATGAAACGGAAAACCAATGTAATGCTAACTACGAGCAAAAGTGATTGTATATGCTTAAGTTACGGTCCTATGAGACTAATACGTCGAAGGAATAATCCAAACAAGGAAACCCTCATAAATATACCCTTGTCTCATACCACCGCAATCCCAAGCATATAGAATCAGAGGTTGCAATCATGCGATAACCATAACGGGAATACCAAACGAGAAAGACATAAGTCAACAATCTGGAATCATCACTGGAATCTCTACAAGTAAAGGAAGGAGTCATAATATAACATGTGTCATAACAGGAACTATAACAAGAACAACAATCATAACAATAGCTATAACTGGACCTATTATTATTATTATTACTCGCCTAACTCATATATCTAGGTATGTGTCTCGGTATCGATCCCAACTCACATACATCCATATATAAGCTATTCGAGGTTCGTTATCGGAAGTAGATGGAGAACTGATATCTCTTCTTATACTGGTACTCGTGCACCGGGGACCAGTCTTCTGGCCCAACGGTTCCACCACCTGGGACCGGTTTGGAGGCTCATAGTCCTCCTATAACGTCCGCCACAATATCATGTCAAGAATCACGTGCACCGGGGACCAATGGTCCAACGGTTCCCACCACCTGGGACCGGTTAGACTCCCATACTAGAAGCAAGATATCATTCCGGCATCCATCACTTCCTCCCATACCCCAATACAAGTTGTAGCTTAGTAAGGATTATCAGTTTACGGGAATAAGTGAACATGACAGTAATAGCCCTACAGATTCAAGAGGTGGCCCCATGGGTTTCAAGAGGTGGCCCCCACCGTGTGGTGTGGCACTTTGTTCCATGTGGCACTTTGTTCTGAGGGAGTGGATTCTAGAGGTGGCCCCCGTGGATTCAAGAGGTGGCCCCCACCATGTGTATGGCGTGGCACTTTGTTCCACGTGGCACTTAGTTCCATAAAGCAAGGCAGGGTTCCCGTAAATAAGATAATCATATGTCAAATGTATCATGCTTGGTTTAAGGGATAGCATGACAAGGTGGTGATGTATAGCAAGCAATAAACCATAACAATAAACTAATAATTAGCCGGGTCAATCATGTCATAACAATAAGGTCTAACAAGGGGGTGGCATGTCAGTGGGTCAAGTAGTAACATATTATGTGTTGTGTGATATAATGTGTTAAAAGAAGATAGTTAACCGACGAAGTTATGTTAAGGTAATGCAAGTGGAAACATAGATACGACTTAGGGTTCAACGACCTCGAAGGGTCTGCCACGCATGTTATAAAATAGGGAAATAATAATATCACGGCAATGTACAAGTATAAAAATAAGACAAGTAATAGCATGGGCATACATAAACATGACAAGATGAGTGACTAGAGTGATATACTACAAGAAATAGGTTATTAGGTACAAGGTTCAATCACATGACCCAAACATAAGATTCATCGTGAAACATATTATGCAATACAAGTATGAAGCATGAGACAAGACTAAAACAGCACATATGCATCAATCAACAAGTCCTAACATGGGGATACATGTTAACAATTTATGGAGTGTAAGTGGTGTAACCAACGGAGTTTTTATGATAACTTTCATTCTACGTATAGGAATAGAACGAGGAAAGATTTATTAGAAACTAGACTCCACTACCTTTCCAATGACCTATTACATGATAGGTTTTGATTAACCAAACTGCTCCAGAAATTCAAAAACCTATCAGCTGTGCTGAATTCTGCAGCATGACAGTTTTGACCAACCTTCATGTTTCAGTCATAGCTTAAGTTACAGGTATCCGATGATGACATGTTATGAACCGTTGGAAAGTAGACTTGATTAGCTTTCTAACGGTATATTACATGACCTATTCCTTATTGAATATCCTTACGAAAGAAACCCCCAAGATTCTGGTTTCAGTGCATGTTAGTCGACTGCAGTAGGTGGGTTAGTCGACTAATAGGGAGGACTAGTCGACTAGGGGTATTCAGGAGTCGACTAATGGTGATTTCCAGAGAGTTGATCAGTCGACTAATAGGGAGGACTAGTCGACTAATACTGTGTTTTCCAGAAAAAACTAAGTTTCAGCTAAGTGTTCTAGTCGACTGGGTTTAGGGTCAAGTCGACTAATCGTGGTCGGGGAGCAGTTTACAGAACTGAACCTGGGATTGTTCTAGATGGTAAAAATGTGATTTTTATGTTATGAGGGGGCCTGATCTATCAATACAAGTACACATAATATGGATTAGCCTAGGTGAGTAGTGATAATCACATGGGAAAGTTAGATTTTAGTTTTGGTGCCCTAAAAATAGGATTTTTAGGTTACAAGGACACAAGGATCTCTACCCTATGCATGTGGAGTGTTAATTAGGTCTTGGTGAGTAAGAAACTCACTTGGATGTGTTCAATTGGGAGCTTGATCCATGGGAGAAGAAGATGGCTTCAATCCATGAGTAGAGGTGGAAGCTTGAGATGGGAGAAGCTCCTCTTTGTGTTGCCTTGGAGTTTGGTGGTTGAAGATGATGCCCTTGGTGAACCCTAGGTGATCTCTTGAAGTTGGAGGAGGAGATGGAAGTGAAGGGGTTAGGGTTTCTTGGTGCTAGGGTTAGAGCTTGAGGAAGAAGGAGATCATGGAGGAGTTCTCTTTTGAGAAGAAATGAGGAAGAAAAAGGGCAATGTTGCAAATGATATGAATTTATATGTTTGGGATTTTTGTAAAGGAGTTGGGATTTATGATGGAAAGTGAGGGGCTTTCTTGCAAAAATGTGGGTGAGGTGTCCCTCACTTGGACACATGGCCAGCTGTGGGAAAGGAGAGAGAGTTAGTGGTGGTAGGTAGGAGGGTGAGTGGGAAATGAGGTGGCATGGTGAGGTGGAAATTAGGAATATGCAATTTGGAAAAATACCCGAAATTCAAGTATCTTGGATTGGTCTGAAAATTTAACCAAAAATCAAGAATATATATAAAGACCAGTAGTGAAATCCGTTCGAAGAAGAAATACTGTATAGTTTTAAAGTTAAAAATCCCGGAATCTGAGATTTACCGACTCCGAAAGAATTTCCATAAAATCGTAAAAATCCCAGAAAAAGAATATAGACAGAAAATATGACTCCGAGAAATAAAGTCTAAAGAACCATCAGGAAATTCTAAACCGTCTGAGAATTAAAAATCCGGGAATCGGTCAGCGGCACTGGTCGACACCGGTTTTGAAGAAATTCAATTTAATTCCAGAAAAATCCGGAAAATCACAGAAAAATCTAATATATTGGAAAATAATATTTAAAACTGAAATCGGTAAATTCTACACGTCAGAAATACCAAATCGAAGAATATACTATGATCGGGCCCTCGGCTCAGACCAGGGCTGACTCCGAGTCCACGAATCCAAATCCAATATAAAATGATCGTGTAAAGAATTCAGGATACGGAATAAATACGGGAAACAAATCGAAAAAAAATACGACCGAAAATCTGAATACGAAAACTAAGTACGTATTCCGGGAACGGGGTATTACAATCTACCCACCTTACAAAAATTGCGTCCTCGCAATTTCGTTAAGGGGTAAATTGAACACAAAAGGAACGAAGGCACGAATAAGGCACTATAAAACCAAAACAGAAAATAAGACAAACACAAGAAGGTCCAGAATGAACAATGATAGAATAACAAGGGAATGTATGCAGAATGATAACCAACTCAAATACAAGAAGTGGGGTAGTGGTTACCATGGAATCCTAAGGCTCCTGATCTGGATACGGATCTTCCCGCTCTGCTGCAACACCTGAAGTCTCTGCTGCCATGATGTGAACTTGGCCTCTGCCCTGATCTGCTCTGGCCTCATCCCTCCCTGCTGATGGTCATACCGTTGGGGTGGAAATGGGGCTCTCCGGTCAACGGGCCCAGGGTACCTCCTCAGTGGCTGCGCTGGAAGTGCTGGGGCTGGATGTGCTGGAGCTGGAAGAGCTGGTCTGACTGGTGCCACATGTCCAAAACCCTGTGTGGGCAATTCCTCAGCCTGTGTCTCCCTGACCCACACACTAAACATAATCCCTTGGCCTCCCGACAATCTCTCTTATAATGCCCGGGCCTGTGGCAGTAATTGCATACAATCTGAGAAAGAGGAGTCTGGAATGGCCTCTCCATCATCGGGCCCTGGGTTGCCCTATCCTCATCCTCCTCATCCATCAACTCAAAAGGCCTCTTCTTGGCTTGGCTTCTCATCTGATCCTCCTTCTTCTTCTCCAGTACACGCTCTACCTCTCGAGCTATGGTGAGAACCTCTGAGTATGTCTTCAGCTGCTGGGGCACCAGGAATACCTGTAGGTCCATCTGCAGACCCTGCTGAAATCTGCTTGCCCGTTTCTCTTCATCCGTCACCATGTACGGGCAAAGCGGCTGAGTCTTAAGAATTCCGCGGCATACTCATCCACGGACTTACTCCCTTGCCGAAGTCTGATAACTGTTCTTCCATGTCCTTCTGAGCTGTGACAGGGAAGAACCTGCTGTAAAAGCTCTTGGAGAAGGTGTCCCAAGTGACAGGCTTCTCCAGTCTGGCCTCCTCTGCTAGCCACCAAGTCCTGGCTATGTCCTTTAGCTGTATCTTGGCAACTTCCACTTGGTTCTCCTGTGGAACCCTGGCTGCATTCAACAAATCTGAAGTGTCTGTCAGCCACTGCTCAGCATCCAAGGGTCTCTCTCCACCCGTGAATGTAGCTGGCTGCAGTCTCCTGAAGTCTGATATATTCCCCGGCCTCCGTTCCTTAGGTGCTGCTATCTCTTGCCGGAGAAGCTCGGTCTGTTGCTGTTGATTGTCCATCTGCTGCTGCTGATTCTCTATCATGGTCTGGACAACCCTCAATATATCCACATTCTCTCTTGCTGCTCCATCCGATGCTGATCCCGAGTGTGGCTGCGGCCGATCTCCTCTCCATCGATACTAGGAATAGATAGACAGGAAGGAGCTGGAATATGGGAATGGAAAGATTTCAGGATATGAAGGAAGGGATCAAGAAGAACTAGATAAACCAAATGGACTAGACAACTTTGTACATTGATGTTGGCATCCGCAAATTACTGGAATTTGCTTCTTATTTGTACTATGGAGGTAAGAGCCTAAGCTCTGATACCAACCTGTAACGCCCCGATTCTGCAGATACGGGGACGTCACTGCGACGTATACACGTAGGTCAGGAGAAGCCCCACGTATATACGCTAAGCAAAAGTACAACAAGAAAGGATCAGAGTGCAACGCAAAGCATGGTATACACACATATATGCCAACATAAAGTACAATACAAAGTCATCACAGTATATGATAAACATTACATTATACATGTATCAGTTATCACAACCCAGTCCAAAAGTAAAATATACATCAAGAGTACAAAAAGGCTCACTAGTAGGATGGAGATCCTGTGAGTCAAAAGAAATCAGGCACAAGGAGCTGAAGCTAGGATGTTCGCTCGCAAGAAGAGCTCGAACCACGGTGGACAACTCCACTCTGATCTAGCTACAGAACCTGAATGTGCAAATCCAAAGGGTCAAGACATATAATAATAAATGAACTGCAAGCCAAGTGGCTAAGAGACATGAGAAGGGTCAAAACACGAGTATAGAATATAAGGACGGTATAATATAATAATCATGAAACGGAAAACCAATGTAATGCTAACTACGAGCAAAAGTGATTGTATATGCTTAAGTTACGGTCCTATGAGACTAATACGTCGAAGGAATAATCCAAACAAGGAAACCCTCATAAATATACCCTTGTCTCATACCACCGCAATCCCAAGCATATAGAATCAGAGTTGCAATCATGCGATAACCATAACGGGAATACCAAACGAGAAAGACATAAGTCAACAATCTGGAATCATCACTGGAATCTCTACAAGTAAAGGAAGGAGTCATAATATAACATGTGTCATAACAGGAACTATAACAAGAACAACAATCATAACAATAGCTATAACTGGACCTATTATTATTATTATTACTCGCCTAACTCATATATCTAGGTATGTGTCTCGGTATCGATCCCAACTCACATACATCCATATATAAGCTATTCGAGGTTCGTTATCGGAAGTAGATGGAGAACTGATATCTCTTCTTATACTGGTACTCGTGCACCGGGGACCAGTCTTCTGGCCCAACGGTTCCCACCACCTGGGACCGGTTTGGAGGCTCATAGTCCTCCTATAACGTCCGCCACAATATCATGTCAAGAATCACGTGCACCGGGGACCAATGGTCCAACGGTTCCCACCACCTGGGACCGGTTAGACTTCCCATACTAGAAGAAGATATCATTCCGGCATCCATCACTTCCTCCCATACCCCAATACAAGTTGTAGCTTAGTAAGGATTATCAGTTTACGGGAATAAGTGAACATGACAGTAATAGCCCTACAGATTCAAGAGGTGGCCCACATGGGTTTCAAGAGGTGGCCCCCACCGTGTGGTGTGGCACTTTGTTCCATGTGGCACTTTGTTCTGAGGGAGTGGATTCTAGAGGTGGCCCCCGTGGATTCAAGAGGTGGCCCCCACCATGTGTATGGCGTGGCACTTTGTTCCACGTGGCACTTAGTTCCATAAAGCAAGGCAGGGTTCCCGTAAATAAGATAATCATATAGTCAAATGTATCATGCTTGGTTTAAGGGATAGCATGACAAGGTGGTGATGTATAGCAAGCAATAAACCATAACAATAAACTAATAATTAGCCGGGTCAATCATGTCATAACAATAAGGTCTAACAAGGGGGTGGCATGTCAGTGGGTCAAGTAGTAACATATTATGTGTTGTGTGATATACATGTGTTAAAAGAAGATAGTTAACCGACGAAGTTATGTTAAGGTAATGCAAGTGGAAACATAGATACGACTTAGGTTCAACGACCTCGAAGGGTCTGCCACGCATGTTATAAAATAGGGAAATAATAATATCACGGCAATGTACAAGTATAAAATAAGACAAGTAATAGCATGGGCATACATAAACATGACAAGATGAGTGACTAGAGTGATATACTACAAGAAATAGGTTATTAGGTACAAGGTTCAATCACATGACCCAAACATAAGATTCATCGTGAAACATATTATGCAATACAAGTATGAAGCATGAGACAAGACTAAAACAGCACATATGCATCAATCAACAAGTCCTAACATGGGGATACATGTTAACAATTTATGGAGTGTAAGTGGTGTAACCAACGGAGTTTTTATGATAACTTTCATTCTACGTATAGGATAGAACGAGGAAAGATTTATTAGAAACTAGACTCCACTACCTTTCCAATGACCTATTACATGATAGGTTTTGATTAACCAAACTGCTCCAGAAATTCAAAAAACCTATCAGCTGTGCTGAATTCTGCAGCATGACAGTTTTGACCAACCTTCAATGTTTCAGTCATAGCTTAAGTTACAGGTATCCGATGATGACATGGTATGAACCGTTGGAAAGTAGACTTGATTAGCTTTCTAACGGTATATTACATGACCTATTCCTTATTGAATATCCTTACGAAAGAAACCCCAAGATTCTGGTTTCAGTGCATGTTAGTCGACTGCAGTAGGTGGGTTAGTCGACTAATAGGGAGGACTAGTCGACTAGGGGTATTCAGGAGTCGACTAATGGTGATTTCCAGAGAGTTGATCAGTCGACTAATAGGGAGGACTAGTCGACTAATACTGTGTTTTCCAGAAAAACTAAGTTTCAGCTAAGTGTTCTAGTCGACTGGGTTTAGGGTCAAGTCGACTAATCGTGGTCGGGAGCAGTTTACAGAACTGAACCTGGGGATTGTTCTAGATGGTAAAAAATGTGATTTTTATGTTATGAGGGGGCCTGATCTATCAATACAAGTACACATAATATGGATTAGCCTAGGTGAGTAGTGATAATCACATGGAAAGTTAGATTTTAGTTTTGGTGCCCTAAAAATAGGATTTTTAGGTTACAAGGACACAAGGATCTCTACCCTATGCATGTGGAGTGTTAATTAGGTCTTGGTGAGTAAGAAACTCACTTGGATGTGTTCAATTGGGAGCTTGATCCATGGGAGAAGAAGATGGCTTCAATCCATGAGTAGAGGTGGAAGCTTGAGATGGAGAAGCTCCTCTTGGTGTTGCCTTGGAGTTTGGTGGTTGAAGATGATGCCCTTGGTGAACCCTAGGTGATCTCTTGAAGTTGGAGGAGGAGATGGAAGTGAAGGGGTTAGGGTTTCTTGGTGCTAGGGTTAGAGCTTGAGGAAGAAGGAGATCATGGAGGAGTTCTCTTTTGAGAAGAAATGAGGAAGAAAAAGGGCAATGTTGCAAATGATATGAATTTATATGTTGGGATTTTTGTAAAGGAGTTGGGATTTATGATGGAAGTGAGGGGCTTTCTTGCAAAAATGTGGGTGAGGTGTCCCTCACTTGGACACATGGCCAGCTGTGGGAAAGGAGAGAGAGTTAGTGGTGGTAGGTAGGAGGGTGAGTGGGAAATGAGGTGGCATGGTGAGGTGGAAATTAGGAATATGCAATTTTTGGAAAAAATACCCGAAATTCAAGTATCTTGGATTGGTCTGAAAATTTAACAAAAATCAAGAATAATATATAAAGACCAGTAGTGAAATCCGTTCGAAGAAATACTGTATAGTTTTAAAGTTAAAAATCCCGGAATCTGAGATTTACCGACTCCGAAAGAATTTCCATAAAATCGTAAAAATCCCAGAAAAAGAATATAGACAGAAAATATGACTCCGAGAAATAAAGTCTAAAGAACCATCAGGAAATTCTAAACCGTCTGAGAATTAAAAATCCGGGAATCGGTCAGCGGCACTGGTCGACACCGGTTTTGAAGAAATTCAATTAATTCCAGAAAAATCCGGAAAATCACAGAAAATCTAATATATTGGGAAAATAATATTTAAAACTGAAATCGGTAAATTCTACACGTCAGAAATACAAATCGAAGAATATACTATGATCGGGCCTCGGCTCAGACCAGGGCTGACTCCGAGTCCACGAATCCAAATCCAATATAAAATGATCGTGTAAAGAATTCAGGATACGGAATAAATACGGGAAACAATCGAAAAAAAAATACGACCGAAAATCTGAATACGAAACTAAGTACGTATTCCGGGAACGGGGTATTACAACCACGTTGAATACCCTTCCTTGGCTAGATACCAATCGTACGAAATTTCAAAAAAAAAGACTTACCTTTCAAAGTTTCCTAATATACACTAATTTTTTTTTTATTTTGAGTAAAATCTAGCTAGAAGCAAGAAAAGTAAATAAACATGACTAATATGTCAATCCTACCTAACTGTGTTCTGATACCAAATTGATGTAAAATGTGTATGAGATGGAAGCAACAAATAAAATAACTCAAAAAATATTTCACCAACAAGAAAGATCATAGGTAGGAAATCTTAAAACAGTTATATCAGTTATTTTATTTAACATGCAAGTGCTAGATCCATATCAATGCAAGAAAACTAATTGATGCTTTGATTATTGTAGGCTATTGAGTTCTATATGCAATAAAAAAGTCAAGAATCACAAAAGAGAAGTAGAATCGTTCTCACTTTAATGTAGACAGAAGATTAGAATAAATAACAGATTTGAGATATAATATGGGACTATGAATAAATAGTTAAAAGATTGAAAAATGTACCTTTGTGAATATTATATTTTGATCTTGATTTCTTACTTAGAATTGCCTTGACTTTGAGTAATGGTTGTTAATCAATTGTTGGTTGAACTTGTGCTTGATCTTTGATTGTATTTGGTGATGGAGTATTCGTAGACGATGAGAACTTGGCAGCAAATTTTTAAAGAGAAAGAAATTAATGTGGAGATAAAGAGAGATGAATAGAGAGATAGATAAATCAATTATGGCATCCCACCAATATTGAGTCTAATAGGGCATCCTACTACTAATAGTGAGGAGGATTGAGAAATTTGTATTAAATTCAATTGAGAGTAAAAACTTTTATTGATTGTTCATTAAAAAGTGAATATATGGAAACTTTATATAAGCAATTTTATCTCTTACTTCTATATGGATTACATAATTCAACTCCTAAAAGAATTCAAAAGTCTAAAAGAAAGAGAAAAATACATAAAAAGAAAACGAGTAATTTTACTACAAATCAGATTACTAAAAATAAAATACAAGAAATAGAAACTAGAAATCCTAATACTGGGAGAACTACTGGTTCTATATTGAGTTGGCACGTCTTCTCCAACGATCAAAGATGTGCTATATCTTCATTCCGTTATTCGCATCATATTTATGTTAATGTTTTTCCTAGTTACCAAGTAGTACAAAAGCAAAAAACAACTTAAGCAAAGAAAACAACAAATACTACTACAATACTTCTCATATTTCAATTGAGAGCCAGTTTATCATCTGTCTTCACCCCATTTATAGGTTTCTTCTTATGTTCCGCCAATAATGCACCCATTATTCATGTCCTCCATGAGTAAACTAACGACCTTCCACTCCGAACATTATTCTTAGAGAAGCAATTATTCATGAATCAAATAATCATACAAAAAAGTAAAAGCAGCGGAATAAGAAAAATCTTATCATTACGTTCTTGTGACAATACCTTGACCTTTGAATGAAGTATCATAATCCTCTCTGTGTTGTTTGCCTCCATGGCCTTACCCATGTGTCTCCATCAGATTACTTAGGTACTAATTCACTCGACCTCCAACAAGTGCTCCTCGATGACGTATTAATGGAAAGAAGTTCTCTATATCTCTTTCCTTCTCCTTCTTCTAGAGATGAAAAAAAAATCTTTCTAAAATGATGAGATGCTTTCTCTTATTATGAACCTCTAATTATTTCTCATGGAACTCTCTTTTTAATCTCTTTATCATATGCGCTCCCTTCTTGAAGAGGAATTGTAGGGGTCGGATTTTGATCCTCATCAGGATCGCGACATGTGTCCCGCCTCATCAGGAGCGCCCCAAGAAAGCAACAACTCAACATAATTAGCAGGCCCACTGCGTGTTGGCCCAAAGGCCATTAGCCCTAGTTTTGATGATAACAAACCATATGTAGTTAGGTATTAACAAAATTGTTTAATTAAGTTTCAGGTAAAACATATGGTGCATTTCGGCTCCATCACAAGACTCACACATTTGGAAGCCCAGAAGATTTAGATCCCAGAGCCTAGCACACTAGAAGAGCTCAAGGATCAAGCAATATCGAGAAGACTATTTCAAGATTTGTATCTTACTTTTTCTATTTTAGATAGGATGTATAGTCATTTGTTAAGACTGAGATGATAGAGATTGATAACTTTTGGGATTGACACACACACACACTAATTTCATATTCTTTTGTGTTTTCAAACAAAAAATTATTACCAGATTTCTTACTGAGTTTCAGAAAAATCAAGTTTCAGAAAATCAGTTTTCGAAAAACAAGTTTTGAAAAAACTGGTTTTTGTTTAAGAAAAGAATTTTATCAAAATATAGTTCTAATTTATTTGGTGTTGATTCATGATCACACTCTAGTCATTCAAAGCCCTAGAACTTTATTTTGTAATTATTTATCAAAAGGAAATTTATCAGAAAAAGATTGTTTTTGCAAGATGTCCAAAAATCAATTTTGGCCCTTAGCCGGTCGACCGTACGATCGACCACTGGCAGAGCAAAACTGCTCTGTCGGTCGACCGGGCGGTCGACCGACATGCACCAATTTGCAAACGTGCACATCGGTCGACCGGCCCGGTCGACCGGATGCAAGAGCAATGCTCTCTGTTTATTCTGGTCGACCGGCCCGGTCGACCGACAGAGAGTTTTACTCTCTGTTTGGGATCCACGGTCGACCGCCCGGTTGACCTCTTTTCAAATGGTCGGAAATCCTACCGTTACGGTCGACCGGTCGATTGACCGGCAGCAGAAAATTCTGCTGACTTGGCTCCAACAGCTAGATTCAGTTTGTCTTTTGTTGGGCCTTCTCCCAATGGATCTATTGTATTTCTAGCCTAGTTTTCATCCCCTATAAATAGTGGGAGCATGAAACAACTTAAAAATAAGATTTACAAGCTTTAAATCAAAGTTTTTCATAGTTAGCCTTTTTGCAAAAGATTTTCTCTTGAGTCTTTTCTCTAATTCTCTATTTTCTATTTGCACTATACAATCCCAAGTGTTTCACTTCCTCATCTTGGTTGTAGGGTTGTGCTTGTGAGCTATCTTTCTGGTCAAGTGTTGATCACTATTTTCTTCGATTAAGAAATTGTAGAGGTTGCAACCTCGAGCGAGCTAGTGAGCTCCAAGTTGGTGTTGCGGCACCGTGAGAGAGGACAAGTGTGTCCGAAGAGTTCTAGTGAGAACTTGTAACCGATTGACGATCTGGTGGGGTCGATCATAGTGGAAATCCTTCATCGTGTTGAAGGCGGGGCCGTAGAGCAGTGGCTCGAACCTCAAAATATATACTTGTGTTTGTGATTGTCCATTATCTCTCTAAACTCTACTCTCTGTTTACTTGTACTTATATTGCTTACTCTTTTGCAAGATCTATCTTATTGTTATTGCTTATTGCTAATTTATTTTTAATTCCACATTATTTGCCATTAAGTATAGCCATCACCTATTCACCCCCCCTCTAGGTGACTTTCAATTGGTATCAGAGCCTAACTCTAGCATTTGGTTTAACCACCTTAGGGATATCCTCTTTATTTGGTTATAGTTATTTGTTGCATCTTTTATTTGCTTGTACACTAATTTGTTTTCAGGCATCACTTGACTTCTCTAGCATCAAGTCCCCACCCAAATTTGATGGGTTGAACTTTCCCATTTGGAAGGTCAAAATGAACCTATTCCTAAAGTCCCTAAGAGTTAGGGTTGCCAAATCTATTATCAAAGAATTTGTTGAACCTCACGGTGATGAGGATATATAGTCCGAAGCAACTGCTAAGGACTATGAGGCCAATGCTAAAGCCCAATATGCACTTACACAAGCATTAAATGAAGATGATCTTTCTCGTATAATTAATTGCAAATCCACTTATGAAGTTTGGAATGATCTTATCATTACTCATGAGGGGACATCGCAAGTCAAGAGATCCAAAATTGACTTGCTCCATTCTCAATATGAGCATTTTTACATGCTTGAAAACGAAAGTATAGATGAAATGCTCATTCGGTTCACCAAGATCACTAATGCTTTATCTTCTTTAGGTGACAAGATTGATAATGACCAAAAGATCCGAAAGGTCATTAGAGCTCTTCCCAAATCTTAGGAAGTCAAGGCAACCACCCTCAAGGAGCTCAACGATAGGGAGGAGATGGACTTCTCTGACTTCATCGGTAATCTCAAACCCATGAGATAGAAATGAAGGTGAGGGAATAAAGGGAGGCACCAAAGAAGAAAGCGATAGCTTTCAAGGCGACTCCATCCTCCTTTGATGAAGTGGAATCATCGGAAGACTACGATGAGGACTTTGCCATGCTCATTAAAAAAGTGGGCAAGATGTTCTACAAGAAAGGTAGACAAAGCAACTTCCGAAGAGGAAGACCTCAAGGAAGACTTGAAAGAAAAGGGAGGAAATGGGTCCGTGCTTCCATTGCAAAAGAACGGGTCATCTAATTGCGGATTGCCCATCTTTACAAGCTACAACCTCTAAGAATGTGCAAAAGAAGAAGAAGGCGATGGTGGCCACGTGGGATGACTCGGAGACAGAATTCGAAGAGGAGATTGACACCACACACATGTGCTTCATGGCACATGGTGATGATGCTTCTAAGGTAAACCTAGAAAACTCTTTAGAAGATGAGGATTTAACCATGGATGAATTAGCTCAATTTTTTGAAGAATTACAATATAGATATGAAATTTCCCTTGCTCAAAATAAAAAATTGAAAAAGGAAAATGATTTATTAAAGAACAAATTTGAGATTGTTTTAAATGAGAAAAATGATTTGTCAAAATCTTTTGAGAAAATGAAAATGGATTTTGAAAAATATAAAACTACTTGTAAGGGTAAAAGCCCAATTATCACTTGCAATAAAAATAAATTTTTGGATATTCAAAAACGCATTGAGGTTTTGGATACTACTTTGAAAAAGTGTGCATTTGACATGACCAAATTTGCATCTATGTTTTCTAAGGGAAAACCCAAAGGAAAGACACTCCTCATGCATCAAACACACATCATGAAAAGCATGCACACTCACATCAACACAAGCATGCATTTATGTATAGAAAAGTATATACTTGTGCTCATTATGGCCACTGATTGCACACATTTATTGCATTATTCTTTATTACATATCCAAATTTATCATGTAATAAATCTGCTAAATTCTTTGTCTTAAATGTCTATTTTGCAGAAGATAATCATAGGGAGAAAGAGGATAAATCAAATAAATATCAGTTAAATTCAGATTTAACTAGATATATTTGGTTAAAGGAGGATGATCTCAAATCCAGTTGGTTAAATTCAGCTTTTGGTGAATCAAGTGGTTAAAGCTAAAGATCAACTGAGGATAACGTCAAATACAGAGTCTAAATCCAAAGGGATAAATGGATATAGAGAAGATCAACGGATGAGATGAAGCAATTTTGACTCAGATTCTAGATGGATACATTTTAGTATTTGAATAATAACTTTCGCTACTAGAACTCAAATCTGATAATTCAAGATGATCCAAAAAGAGGACGTAAAGGGCTATAACTCTTAAGTTGATCGTTATTTCTAATTCTATCATTTGATAAGTTATATTTAGCAATCAATACGCCAATAAGTTGCAGATAAGAACTAAATATCCACATCAAATCAAGTTGGAGATAAGGTGAGAATTCAAATTCAGAAATAGCCAACTTCCCTTATCTTCATACTCCTCTACCCTCTGCATTTCTCCTATAAATACCTACAATCTCAAAGGCAAAAGAAGGAAGGACCAAGCAGAGAGTAGAATTTAGGCTAATTTGTAGTTTGTAACTTAGGTTTTTTATTTTCTTTCATGTAATTTTTATTTTCTTTATGTAACTAAGAGGAGAGGAGACTTTCATGGAGGAATGAGAGAAAGCTTGTACTGAAGGTAATACCGGTGTAAGTGATCTTTCTTCCATTGTTATTTGAATCGAATCGAAGTTTCTTATTCTTCTTTACTCTTGTTTTCGTTTACTTCCCTCTTCTGTGTTTGTGGATCCAAATGAAACCGATAGCCTCGAAGTTGCCTTGCCCTTACAAGTGTCGTTGATGGCTTATGGTGATGGATATCCATTTCTACGGTAGTGTAGCTTGCCCCTTCAATTTATAGTGTAATACGGGAATGGGGACGATCCTATTTGTCATACTTCGCTCGCCTTCAAACAAAGGTACATCGTCGATACGGGTCAAAGGTAAGCAGGCGCCGAAGAGGTAAGTAAATTTTTAGGTTAAACTTTCTTTTCTTTTAATTTTAGTTTATATCACCAACACCACAATTCCCCACCTCATTTATCAATCTTTTCAATTTCTTTGCATATATTAATTTTCTATTTTCTCCACCTTCTCATTCTTCCACTTTCTTCCTAACTCACTTTAACCTAATTTTTCTTTTCTTTTTAAAGAACAAAATAAGATCTTTAACCATACTTTGTAACTTAAAAGAAAACTTACTAAAAAGCTTCCATCGCTAGTCCCTCCTTGTGGATCACGACCCGCATAGCCGCTTACTATAGCGGTAGTATTGAGAACTTACACATCTCTATTCTTAAGTTCTGAAATTCTGTATTTTGTGTGCAGATCTAACCTCAATCAAATTTTGGCGCCGTTGCCGGGGAGGGAACGGTGTAATTGTTTTCTAACAAGTTTGGTGTCTTGTTTCAGGGACGTCAAGATTCAGATTTAGCATTCAAGCTTTGCAGGTGAAGACTTGCTATTCTGTGCCCCTACTCTCGAAAGTAGGAAACAGAATTTCAAGAAATTGCATTGCAAAAGTTGAAATTTTTTTGGACTACTAAAAGCTCTTTTTTGCAGGACATATTGCTTGCAAAAATAAAGTTTTTGTGTTGTTATTCTTGCTATATCTGATATTCACAATCCCTGTTTTAATCAGACAGAATCTGAGTGATTGTTAATTGCTTAAAAAAACGTTTAGACTTGCATTCTAGGCATTTGTCTAATTACGTTCATTTTACATTATTGTTGAAGAGTGCTGGGGCAAAAGGTACGTTTGCATGGCATATAGTTTAAGAAACATTCTTGAGTGATTATTTACTTGTTGAATGTTACTTTTTTTTACCCTGCACACTTTGCATAATCAATCTTAAGGGCTTGTCTTATAAAAAAGATAAGGTGGGAAAGTCATTACCCTCCCTTAGCCCACAAACAATCTCCTCACTCACTAACCTAGGCCTAACTAAAACTGAGTAGACATTGCCCTAGGGACATCTCAGACTCAATTAGGAGATTATCCTAAGGGGGAAGGTGTTAAAATTTGACTCCTACCAAATCAATGTCTAAGGAAAGGGATTGAGGGGCGAAACCCCGAAGGTTGGTGGTTTGACTTAATTAGGCCCGTCGCTTTTGTGCAGATACCTCCCACCAATCTTACCCTGACCTGGCTGATTAGCTTGTGGTCAAAGTCTGCATTATACCTCCCGTGGACAGTCTAACCAGTTAGGAGTCGTCTAGGTCAAAGGTCTACCCTAACTTAGTTTAGAATTTTTTTCTTTTTTTATTTGTTTGTTTATTTGTTTATTTTTCTTTGTTTGTGTTTGACATTTCCTGTGTGATATGGCTTATAATAATAATTTTTTCAATTTTAATAGTAATCCATATTACCCCGACCTCTTTTTCAGATATTATCAACCGGCATATCATAACTTTAACAAACCTAGTGTGCCAGATTGGTCTTATCCGAATCATTACATGCCCCAATTCCAATACTATGAACAAGACTGGAATAATCATCACTACTCTTCACAGAGTCAATGGGGATACAACTCTCCCGAGTCATATTGTCAACTACCCTACAAACATCCAGCTTCATATACTCCTTCCCCGAACAACCATTAGAAGAATCAATTGATTGGAAAAAAAGGATGGAAGCCTTAGATGAGCTTGAACGACGAATTCAAATTTTAAAAGACTCAAATCCCGTCAAAATTTTTAAGTCACAGATCCTTACTCTATTTTTCAAGGAGAACATGTCAACTTAGAAAAGAGTATGGAAACCATAATTCAATACCAAAATGATCCACTCGATATGATAGAAGTAAGAATTAGTAGATTGGAGAACATGCGTAGGAATAAGAAAATCTCCCTATTTAATCTTTGACTATTCCCAACACTTCTAACCGTATTGATGAAAACCAAGAATCATGGTATCTTGAAAACTTTGACCAAGATTCAGTTTCACCATAAAGCCTTGAACTTGACCAATATCAACCCATTGACGAATTGGCAAGTTTTCATTTTAATGAGATTGAACATGATCATGATTGTGAACCCGATCCCCAACTTTGTATTCAGTTTCCATCTTCGAATCTATGTTGACTCCGGTATTCACACCCAATTTGGACCAATTTTCTGAGCCAACATTTATTCCCGTACCAAAAGATTTAGAAATTGAATCACCAATTTTGGATAGTCACATTCCATTGATGGGAAAAGAATGTGAATATCAATTCTTGGACTTGGTCTCAACGCTTGAACCAAAACTAACTCTCGAACCCAAAGTTGATTTTCTTGAGTTAGTATTGGTTCCTGAACCTATCATTCTTGAGTCCAAATCAACCATTCTACCAAATCACATTCTTTTGTTGGACATAGGTATAGACCATGATGACTCCGTGATGATTTTCCAGGACTGGTCATGTGAAGGGAGTAAGTTTCATGATAGGATCTTTCATGATTCTATTCATATTGGGGATTGTAAATATGTAAATAGAAAAGAGGTCAATAAAGGTGGATTCCGTGAACCACCATATTATCTTGATTGGATAGCAATGCTTGACCCAATCAGACCACCATCGGAACGACCACCTTAAGGTAATATTTTCCTTCCCTTTCTTCTTTTTCATGCATCTATGCATTAATTCATACATTGAGGACAATGCATGAGATAGGTGTGGGGGAGGGTTCTAACATAACTTAGGTTTTCCTTTGTCTTTAAAAAACAAAAAAATTATTATTAACATTTTCTTTACTTTTAAAAAAAACTTTTTGAAAATAGAAACAATATTTTGACATATTTTTTGTAAGAAATTAAGTTAATTTTAAGGAATAGGATAATCATAATTAGGATTTCTTATACTTGGTCAAAATAAGATTATTTGTTTGATTTTTAGGGTTGGGAAGATAATTTGTCAAAGTAACTTAGTCTTAATCTTTACCTTGATGAAATATGCGCACTTTATACACTTACACACTTAAGGTTCAAAAACAAAGATTCTTATGCCTAATAATATATATATATATGTATATCTATGAAAAATAAACAAACCTAATTATTGATTAGCTTGATGCTTTGGCCTAAGCAAGCCTTGGTATTTATGCAAAAGATGATTAGATAAGTTTGAGAAAAAAAGAAAAAAAGAAAAATATATATCTATAAAAATCCTCTAATTAAGCTGGGTATTTATGCCTCATAAAGCATAAGTATTCACGCCTAAAATCAGTTCATATAATAAAATTCTTAGTTTTGTGGCCTTGTTTGCTCGAGTCCTTAAGTCCTTGGGGTGTTTTCTCACCAGGTGTCGTAAGACCATTTGGTTTGGGAGTCAACGATTAAAGGCTCGTTACATGGGCAAATTAGAAAGCCTAATAGAGCTAAGAAATAATACCACCAAAAATAAAATAAATAACTATATTATATATATATAAATAAGGCATAAGAGTTAGAGTTAAAGAACCCTTAGTCAAAACTTCACGGTCACGAAGGTGCATATGACTTAAAGTAAAGTAATAGATTAGATGAGAAGCATAATTTAACTCCTTACTTTGATTGATAACAAATTTTGAATAGAGACTAAGTTTAGGAATGAAAAATTTGATTTTTCTATAACTTATAGATTACTTAAATCTTACAATAATATTTCAAATATTTTTCTTTCAAAATGTGTTTTCAAAATATTAACATTTTCTCTTTCTTTATGGATTTTGTGGGTGCAATCCACTGAAAACCCTCACGAGATAAAACTCGTCCTCTAGGGGTAACCTAGAGGTTTAACGGCTTGTTACACAAAGCTCAGCGCAATCGCGTGACCTGCGAAAGTGGTCTAATAATCTTTGGTTTAGTTTTGTTGTTTTGCTCGAGGATGAGCAAAAGATAGGTGTGGGGGTGTGATTGCACACATTTATTGCATTATTCTTTATTACATATCCACATTTAACATGTAATAAATCTGCTAAATTCCTTATCTTAAATGTCTATTTTGCAGAAGATAATCATAGGGAGAAAGAGGATAAAATCAAATAAATATCAGTTAAATTCAGATTTAACTAGATCTATTTGGTTAGAAGAGGATGATCCCAAATCCAGTTGGTTAAATTCAAATTTTGGTGAATCAAGTGGTTATCAACTGAGGATAACGTCAAATACAGAGTCCAAATCCAAAGGGATAAACGGATGAGAGAAGATCAACGGATGAGATGAAGCAATTTTGACTCAGATTCTAGCTGGATATATTTTAGTATTTGAATCATAAATTTCGCTACCAGAACTCAAATCTAATGTTTAAGATGATCCAGAAAGAGAACTTAAAGGGCTACAACTCTTAAGTTGATCATTATTTCTAATTCTATCATTTGATAAGTTATATTTAGCAATCAATACGTCAATAAGCTGCAGATCAGAACTGAATATCCACATCAAATCAAGTTTGGAGATAAGGGGAGGATTCAAATTCAGAAATAGCCAGCTTTCCTTATCTTCATACTCCTCTACCCTCTGCATTTCTCCTATAAATACCTATAATCTCAAAGGCAAAAGAAGGAAGGACCAAGCAGAGAGTAGAATTTAGGCTAATTTATAGTTTGTAACTTAGGTCTTTTATTTTCTTTCATGTAATTTTTATTTTCTTTATGTAACTGAGAGGAGAGAAGACTTTCATGGAGGAATGAGAGCAAGCTTGTACTGAAGGTGACACCGGTGTAAGTGATCTTTTCTTCCATTGTTATTTGAATCGAATCAAAATTTCTTTTCTTCTTTACTTTTGTTTTCGTTTACTTCCCTCTTCTGTGTTTGTGGATCCAAATGAAATCGATAGCCTCGAAGTTGCCTTGCCCTTACAAGTGCCGCTGATGGTTTATGGTGATGGATATCTATTTCTATGGTAGTGTAGCTTACCCCTTCAATTCATAGTGTAATACGGGAATGGGGAAGATCCTATATGTCATACTTCGCTCGCCTTCAAACAAAGGTACATCATCGATACGGGTCAAAGGTAAGCAGGCGCCGAAGAGGTAAGTAAATTTTTTAGGTTAAACTTTCTTTTCTTTTAATTTTAGTTTAGATCACCAACACCACAATTCCCCAACTCATTTATCAATATTTTCAATTTCTTTGTATATATCAATTTTCTATTTTCTCCACCTTCTCATTCTACCACTTTCTTCCTAACTCACTTTAACCTAATTTTTCTTTTTTTTTAAAGAACAAAAGAAGAACTTTAACCATACTTTGTAACTTAAAAGAAAACTTACTAAAAAGCTTCCATCGCTAGTCCCTCCTTGTGGATCCGACCGCATAGCCACTTGCTATAGTAGTAGTATTGAGAACTTGCACGTCTTTATTCTTAAGTTCTGAAATTCTGTATTTTGTGTGCAGATCTAACCTCAATCAGCCGCAAAGGCCATTTAATAAAATTTTGTTATACAAAATTAAACATGACTAATAAGAATGTTTGGGTTCGAGAAAATACTAACCCCATAGGACCCAAAAAGATTTGGGTACCAAAAGACACGCCAAATTTGATTGATACAGGTATGTCGTCCTCCTCCAAGACTTAGGGGGAGATGGTGCCCAGGTGGTGGGTGCATCTATGCTTAACGAACAAATCGTCACTTGCATCGCTATCAAAGAGGCACCTATTTTGGATATTGCCCATGGTTTGGTAACTTCTCCACCTAAGATTTTTATCTCTAACTAGATATATACATGCATAGGATTTGCTAGTTTTATTTTGTGATAATATGTTTTAACTATGTAGACTTGCATATCCTTATTTCCATCTTGACTATAGTTGAGATTGTATAGTTAGTTTGCTTTTATCTCTATGCTTGCCATATTTTGTTTGTCCATGTATCAAGATTTTTTTATTAATAAACGTTTTTATATTTTTATTGTCAAAAATAAAAATTTATTTAACCAAAATTAAGAAAATAAATAAAGATAGCAATTGCGCACCTCAACTCTAATCTAGAGGAATGTCGAGGAGAAGTTCAGAACCCTTAAAGGGGTATTCGGCTTCAATATCTCAAATTTATTGCTTAATTATTTAAAATAAAAAATATATATGTTGTTAATAAATAAAAATAAAATAAAATAATTTTATGTGTTTCTCATGCCTATTAAAATTTTAACACTATTTTCATGTTTTATGTGTAAAAATTTATTAGTCTCTAATTTATTCATAAAAGAAAATTAAAAATAAAACAAAAATTTTAAGCTTTTTTTAGCAGTTACGGTCGACCGACCGATCGACCGAGTTAGCCTGTCATACGCCCGGTCGACCGGGCGGTCGACCGATATAACCTGAAATACAAAAAAAAAATTTAGCCCGAAGCCGCTCGACCTGGCGGTCGACCGACTGAAACCGAGTTTGCTCTCGGTTTGCACCGGTTGACCGGGCGGTCGACCGGAAGTCGAGTCTGTGTTGTTTTACCTTATTTTATAAAAGCCCTAAATCCCAAATTTCTTCACACCATCTCTTCCCCACCGACTTCTCCTCTTTCCCTCTTCTATTTTTCTCCTCCCAAATCAAATCCAACCCCCTAAATAGTCTTCCAATCCAAAATTCTTCCACACAAATTTTCTAAAATCCTTCTCAGGCTCCAGATCTGCAATTTTTTGAAGATTTTTCTTGGATTTTGAGGTATAATCAAAATTTCTCCTTAATCTCTTCAATTCTCTTTATTATTCTTGTTTATCCATCTTTATTTCGTGCTATTATCTTGTTTAATCATTCACCGTGTCCAAAAGATCCAGATCTGAAAAGGAAAAACCCCTGAATCATCATCTAACCCTTTCATCTCCCAAAATGCATCTCATAGATTTATTATTATCCACCATAAAAACGTTATCTCTGGTAGGACAATGGTGCTTAGTGATTTTGAGCACCTTAATCTTGCCAACATTTTAAGAACTAGTTCTCTTGAAGATTTTGTCACCATGAAAGAATCTGTTTACCCTGAATTAGTCAATTACTTTTACTCTAACCTGTCCTTTCAGCATGATCACATCAGGTCTAGAGTCATGGGCAGGGATATAAATATTTCCCTTGATAGATTTGCAAATCTCCTACACCTCTCCTGTGAGGGGGTAGATATTTATAATGTAGATCTACATGAATTTGCTTATCCTGAAGGTGAGTCTGCCCACACTACCTCCATTTTGCTTCACGATGATGATAACCCCGCTTTAGTTAGGAATGAGGAGGTGAAGTATTACACTCTCACCGCTCAAATCTTAGCTAAAATTGTTTTCTAGAACCTCCTGCCAAAATCAGGAGAGTATAGTCACGTTAGGGGTTCTGCTCCTCTTGTGATCTATTACCTTTTGAAAGGCATTAGCATAAATGCTCCTAAACTCATCATCGATTGCATGACGTCCGATCATCTTCTGGTACCAAACTGGCACTTACCCTTTGGGATGCTTATCACACATCTTCTAAAGCAACTCCGATTCGATCTTTCCACTGAACGGTCCATTGAACCGTCAGTTGACATCAACAGCACTCTCCTCAAGAGGATGTGTGTTCGGGAGGAGCATCCTCCTGCTCCTCAGTCCCATCTTATCATACCTGCTGTTCCTGGATCTTCCTCTGCCTCTTCTGCTCCTTTTGATCCCTATCATGCTTTATCCGCTCAGCTTCGGGAGCATAGCCAGCAGATGTCCGCTCACTTTCAGCGGTTAGAGCAGCGAGAGGACAATAATCTCAATCACATTTGTGATTCCATTCGATATATGCAGACCTGTGTCAGTGATATCTACAGTAGGTACACTTGGCCGGCTCCTCTTTCGAGTGGTCGCTCACAGCCACTTCCTCCCACCGGTCCTCCTTTCGACGCATGGGTTCCTCCTCCTGCTGTCTTGAGGTACCAGTTTTCCCAGAAGATCGAGATTTCCCAGAGCGTTGACCCCTTTTGTTGATGACAAAAAGGGAGAGAGATATTTTGATGGAGTTATTTAGGGGAGTTAGCTTTTGTTATTTTCTGGTTTTTCTGTATTTGTATTTGGAATTGGATATGTATTTTGTTTTATGGACATGTGCTTTGTATGTTTGTATTTGATTTTTGAAGTTGACATGAACCTCTAAGCATGTATGGACATATTTATTTCTGATATGGCAGTTATCCTTATTGTCTCTATGTGGTATATGTATTTGGTTGTGTATTTTTTTCTTACTCCATTTAGATCCAACCATCTGCCACTTGTTTGGAGGCTGGAGGTAACTATTTGTGCATACACTCTCATATCTTTGTATTCCTGTTATGCATAGATAGTTGGCATATGAGTCTAACTGTTATATCCTTTATATATGCTTTTATTATGCATTTAGCTCTTTTATGTCTCATTTTTATATATGCATGTGTTAAGGGGGAGCTTCACTTGAAGTCTCTTTTCGAAATATTTTTACTAACTCCATATGTTTTGTCATCATCAAAAAGGGGAAGATTGTTGGCCCAAAGGCCATTAGCCCTAGTTTTGATGATAACAAACCATATATAGTTAGGTATTAATAAAATTGTTTAATTAAGCTTCAGGTAAAAACATATGTTGCATTTCGGCTCCTATCACAAGACTCACACATTTGGAAGCCCAGAAGATTTAGATCCCAGAGCCTAGCACACTAGAAAAGCTCAAAGATCAAGCAATATCGAGAAGACTATTTCAAGATTTGTATCTTTATTTTTTCTATTTTAGATAGGATTTATAGTCATTTGTTAAGACCGAGATGATAGAGGTTGATAACTTTTGGGATTGACACACACACACACACACACTAATTTCATATTCTTTTGTGTTTTCAAACAAAAATTTATTACCAGATTTCTTACCGAGTCTCAGAAAAACCAAGTTTCGAAAAATAGGTTTTTGGAAAAACAAGTTTTGAAAAAACTGGTTTTTGTTTTAGAAAAGAATTTTATCAAAATATAGTTCTAATTTATTTGGTGTTGATTCATGATCACACTCTAGTTATTCAAAGCCCTAGAACTCTATTTTGTAATTATTTATCAAAAGGAAATTTATCGAAAAAAGATTGATTTTACAAAGATGTCCAAAAATCAGTTTTGGCTCTTAGCCATTTCTATCGGTCGACGGGGCGGTCGATCGACATGCACCAATGTGCAAACGTGCACATCGGTCGACCGGCCCGGTCGACCGGAAGCAAGAGCAGTGCTCTCTGTTTGTTCCGGTCGACTGGCTCGGTCGACCGACAGAGAGTTTTACTCTCTGTTTGGGATCTACGATCGACCACCCGGTCGATCGCTTTTCCAGCGGTCGGAAATCCAACCGTTGGCAGTCGACCGGCCGGTCGACCAGTAACTGAAAATTCTGCTGACTTGGCTCCCAACGGCTAGATTCAGTTTTGTCTTTTGTTGGGTCTTCTCCCTACGGATCTATTGTATTTTCTAGCCTAGTTTTCATTCCGTATAAATAGTGGGAGCATGAAACAACTTAAAAACAAGATTTACAAGCTTTAAATCAAACTTTTTCATAGTTTTGCTTTTTTGCAAAAGATTTTCTCTTGAGCCTTTCCTCTACTTCTCTATTTGCTATTTGCACTACACAATCCCAAGTGTTTTACTTCCTCATCTTAGTTGTAGGGTTATGCTTGTGAGCTATCTTTATGGTCAAGTATTGATCATCGTTTTCTTCGATTGAGAAGTTGTAGAGGTTGCGGATTTGAGCGAGCTAGTGAGCTCCAAGTTGGTGTTGCGGCACCGTGAGAGAGAGAGAGGACAAGTTGTTGGCCCAAGGGCCTTCCACTCTAGTTTTGATGATGATTAACTCATGTAGTTATGTGTACTAATAATCTTGTGATTTTAGTTTCAGATCATTAATCAAGATATTAGTTGGTGATTAGCTTCAACAAGATAATTTGGAAGCTTTCACATGTTGATTCAAGAGCCCGAGCGTCAAAGATCATGTATAGCACTTGCTCGGTGGATCAAAAAGTTTTGGATCTAGTCGGCTTGGAGATTGCGCTCTACAAGAAGACATCGGTACCCAGTTTAGTTTTGTGTTTAGATCCAAATTGTAAAGATTAGAATAGTATGATATGCTCAAGTTCACAACACACACGTTTCATGTTTTGGTTTTCGGTTTTTAGTTTAACCGAGCTTGGTTTGCATGAATAGATATTATATCAAAACAAGTTTACATGGTTTAATGTATATTAGATTTGTTCTATATACATGCATGCTTCAACTCTTAAACAAACTTAGCTTGATAGTCTATTTCATGTGTTTTATGTTTTGGTAATTCTAACAAAACATATTTTGGAATTAAAGTCAAAAACATGGATATATATATATGTTTCATGTATATAGGATTATATCCATATACATCATGCCTAAATGTTGTTTAATATCATGTTTTTGTATTTGGATAAGTTTTGGACAAAATGTATTTTCTATTCAAAAATCCAAGTTTTAGAAAATACAAGTTTTGGATTTTGGTAAAAATGATAAGACACAAAAATGTTTAAAAATGTTTGTTATTTGTGATGAAATTTTTATCACATGTTTATATTTCAATATAAAATGAGAAAACTATTTTTGTGTAATTTTTACAAGTTTTATGGATTTATTAAAATATTTTTCCATCCTGTTTTCTGACCCAGGACACTGGCTGACAGGCCAGGTCGGTCGACCGTGCGGTCGGCCGAACCAATGGCCGGTCGATCGACGTGCACAGAGCTGTGCACGTCTGGCAGCACAGTGGGACGGTCGGCCGGCCGGCCGACCGGACCAGAGAGCAGTGCTCTCTGTTCTTTTCGGTCGACCGGGCGGTCGACCGTCAGTTGCCAACGGTCAAAATGTGACCGTTGGACGGTCGACCGAGCGGTCGACCGTTAGTTCATTTCTGGCAGTTTCTGCTGCCAACGGCTATAATTTTCTGGGGGCTATAAATACCCCATTAATGGCCAGTTTTCTCCAAGATTTTTTTTGTGCGAATTTTTTCTTACTCTCTGGTGATTTCACAGCAATCAAAAGAAGTTTTTGGACTTAAATTGAACAATCCATTTGGTGTTTTTTCTAGGGTTTGGACAATAAAAGAAAAGGGTTTTTGGGAAAAGATTTTGATTGAACTTCTTCATCTTGATTTCTAGTTTTTCCCAAAGATTTTCTTTGTGATTTTGATTTCCATTCCATTGGTTTTCTCCACACTTGAGCTACATCTACTTTCTTATTCTATAGGATCTTTGTGTGGGAGAATGAAATTGTTTGTGGTTGTTGTTTAGACCACCAAGTTGTAAACCCAATCTTTTCTTTGCTTTGTGCCTTTGGGTTGTATCCCTCAAGTTGTGAGGTGATCCTTGTGTTGCTTTGTGCTAATCCCTCAAGTTGTGAGGTGATTGTTTTGTTGGATTGGAGCTTGCCTCAAGGAGGAGGTTGTGGTTGTAAAGAGAGGAGTTGGGTACTCCTTGTGAGAGTTCTTTGTGGACTAGCTAGTGGATTAGAAATCCTTCGTGTGTTGAAGGCGGGGATGTAGAGCTGAGTGCTCGAACCTCGAAACATATCTTGTTGTTTGCGCTTGATCCCTTGACTCTTACTCTATCTCTCTCTCTTTACTTTGTGCCTTGCATCATATCACATTGATCATTCATACTTATATGCTTGGCTTGGTTGGTGCATCACTTGTTGCTTGCATTTTGTGTAATTGCAATTAGTTTTTAAATTCCGCATTTAGTTCAATAGATTAGCATTATCACCTATTCACCCCCCTCTAGGTGATTTCAATTGGTATCAGAGCCTACGCTCCTGATATTTAGGTTTAACCACCTAGGAGTGAGATCTTGGTTTGCTAATCTTCATTTGCATTTTCATTTGCACTCATTTAGTTTGCACTCATGGATAGCCCTCCTATGTTTGACCATTTTAGACTTGATACTTGGAAGGTCAATATGAGTAGGCATTTAAAATCACTAGGTCATCTTGTTTATCAAGCCTCCACTTTAGAATCCTTCCCTAATAGTAGCAAACACAAAAAGGCTAATGCATTAGCACTTAGGGCACTTAGAGCATCTCTCAATGAAGATTTATTACATGTTTTTGATCATTATGATTCGACTTTTGCAGTTTGGAGCATCTTGACATCTCCCGAGCTTCCAAGGATCATTAACAAGATAAGGAGATCTAGGAGAGACAAGTTCGACGAGCATTGCCTCATGGTCCAAGGGAAAGACTCCCTTGAGGTACAATCAGATTCTCAACTAGATGATAGCTCTAGTTCCTATTGCTATGGTTGTTTAGAAGCTCAAACTTTAAATATGGAACTTGCCACAAAGCTTGAAAATTTCTTGGAAAAACACAAACTTTTGAAAGAGGATAATCTTGTTTTGAAAAATGAATTAAAGGATTTGTGTTCTAATTTTGAATTGGTTTTGCAAGAGAAGGAAGAGATCACTAGTGAACGTGACTCACTAAGATCTCAACTAGACCTTGCCCTTAATGAGATTGAAGTTTTGAAAAGTAAAAATGATTATGATGATGTTGTGAAAAACAATGAGATTTTATCTTCAAAATTGGATTTTATTTTAAAAGATAACCTTTCTTTGAAAAATGAAATTGATTCCATTACAAAAGAATTGGATTTGGTTTTAAAGAAAAATGAATCTTTAAAATTGATTTAGATTCCCATGTTTGCCATGCTAGTGTAGCTTCTTCTTCTAACACACCTATTGCATGCTCTACTTTATCTTCAAGTATTGAAAAAGATATAAATGTTTTGAAAAAAAGTATTGAATGTTTGGGCTCCACTTTGAGCCAATGTACTTTGAATCATTCACGCTTGAAACCTTGGTTCGCAAGAAACAAGTTCCATCCTTACATGTACACCCATCACGGCATACACATGCTCATCACGGACACAACCATGACATGTATGCTCATGTGTACATTTGTACACATTGTGGTCGAAAAGGCCATCTTGCTAGATTTTGCTATGATCGTTTACATGTTGAAAATTTAGCAAATAATCTTGTTTGGGTTAGGAAAGATACTAACCCCTATGGACCCAAGATAAAATGGGTACCAAAAACTACCTCCTTGACTTTTGATGTAGGTGGGAGCTCTCGTATCACGTGAGAGTATTGGTGCCTTGAGGTGGATGCGTTCTAAGCTTAAAAGAGAACCATTTGGATGCTTCACTCTCAAGGGGATTTGGTGGGAGGACCACCGTGGTTTGGAGAACTAGAGATGCACCTTCATCGGTTTTGGTATCACTCTCTAACTCCCATTTTCATTTATATGCTTTCATTCATAGCATGACATGTTTTAGTGTTCATTATGCTTATGCCATGTTCATTAGATTAGTGTTATACATGTTTAGTTACTTGAGACACTTCATGTTTATATGGATCTATACCTATGTGTTCTCACCTTGTTTATAACTAATATGTATGCTCTAGATCTAATCCACATGCATATTCATAATGATCATTTGGATGTTCATGATTCTTGTTTTGATATGTCATGTTTTGATTATTATGTTTATCATGTTGGTTTATGATTCCCGTTTCATGCGTCATGTGTTGACTACTTGCATGAATGATAGTTTTCTTTAAGACTAGGATTTATACTTGTACAACTAGTGAGCTACAAATAGACCTTTATATATGTTTGTGCTTGAACGCTCATTTGTATCCATTAGATGTGCTAGTATAGTCTAGTTTTGATGATTCATGCATTCTAACTTGTATTCCTCATTTTGAATTTGTTTCTATGATCATGTGTTTTAACTTCATGTATATGTCTATCTTGTCCAAACTATTGATTATACATGTACATCCTTTGAGCCACGTGCCTTCATGCATATACTTTTGTGGACTCATTATGTTTAGGATATGTATGTATACTTTAGTTTGTACATGACATACATATGCCTTGAAATTTAAATTGTTTTGATGATTTTCATGTTTTTAGGTAATTTCAATTTGTAATGAAAATCTAGTTTCTCATGTTTTTATGTTTTTAAGGAATTCCGCATGAGCTAAATTGAATATTTTCATGATTGTGTGTTTCACATTACACTTGCTCACTCACCTTATTAATTTACTCATGATTTGTTTTCATGAGACTATGATATGGGCTTTATGGACTTGAGTGTTTAGTGATCATGTGATCTACATGTGTTTCATGAAAAACAATTTTGTTTTATCCCTTGCTTGAAGGATTTCGTACTAGTTTAAAAGTTTTTCCTATAACTAGTTCGTATTCTTCACTATGGTAGAGTTTTTCAAACATACTACATTTTCAAACCTATTTTTGAAAACCCCTATCTTCCAAGGGCGGTTGGTTGGGCGACCATGCCTTGTATGTGCTTTATTGAAAATCATTTTAAACTTGAGCATGAATGGGAGGATAGGTTATATGAGATATACATTTGATCTTATTGTTGTTTCAATTGGTATCATTGGATTCTTTCAATTGGTATCAATAATTGACATTTCTTGTATACTCATATATTTGTATGTATGTATGCTTTCATTTCAATGAATATCAATTTCAATTGGTATCTACTTTTCATACATATATATGTTTTATTTGTGCTTATTATATCCCTATATCTTTAAGCACAAGATTTTGTTTATGCTAAGCTTGAGCTTCAACTTTGTTTCAATTGATTTAGCTTTCAATTGGTATCTTTATTCGAGCCTATGCATAGTTTTATTTGGTATTTCATAAAGGGGGAGAAAAGCTTGTATTTCATCTTTCAATTGGTATTTTATATTCCACTCCCTTGCTTTATGATAGAAAATAATGATTTCAATTGGTAAAAAGAATAATAATTTCAATTGGTATTAAGATTTATGTTTAGAAATTCAAAATTTGTAATGTTTAATTTCAATTGATATCAAGATTGTTTATTTACAATTAATATGATATTTGTTTACTTATCAATTGGTATCAAGATTTGTGTTTTTCAATTGGTATAGTTTCACTTTTTAAATTGGTATCAATATGCACTTCCTTGACACATTTTTTAATTGGTATCATATTTGAGTTTAGACAAAAAGGGAAAGAACATCCCTTGATTGATTCCTTGTTTTGAATAAAAAGAATATGTGTATTAGTTTTGTTTTGTTTTTAACCCCTTTGTTGATGATTGACAAAAAGGGGGAGAAGAATTTGAGTTTGTATGCATGTTTGTATGCATGTTTTATGTTTTTATTAAGATCAATTGGTATCAAAAGCATCATTTAAAGAACATGTTTAGTTTTGGTATCAAGAGCTTGTAAAAGAGATCATTAGATCATTAGTTTTGTTTTGCATATATTGAGTTTAATTGGTATCTAGAGCATGTTCATTTGTTTAGTTTAATTGGTATCTAGAGCATGTTTTTTGTTTTTGTTAATTGGTATCTAGAGCATGTTTATTTGTTTTTGAAAATTTCATTGATATCTTTCATTGGTATCTAGAGCCATTTATTATTTTATGCATATCTATGCATGTTTCATGTTTAGTATTCATTGCATATATTTGTTGTTTATCCCTATGCATGAGTTAAGGGGGAGCTTCTTTGAAGCTTAACTTTAATCCATGCATATATAACTCCATGAGTTTTGTCATCATCAAAAAGGGGGAGATTGTTGGCCCAAAGGCCTTCCACTCTAATTTTGATGATGATTAACTCATGTAGTTATGTGTACTAATAATCTTGTGATTTTAGTTTCAGATCATTAATCAAGATATTAGTTAGTGATTAGCTTCAACAAGATAATTTGGAAGCTTTCACATGTTGATTCAAGAGCCCGAGCGTCAAAGATCATGTATAGCACTTGCTCGGTGGATCAAAAAGTTTTGGATCGAGTCGGCTTGGAGATTGCGCTCTACAAGAAGACATCGGTACCCAGTTTAGTTTTGTGTTTAGATCCAAATTGTAAAGATTAGAATAGTATGATATGCTCAAGTTCACAACACACACGTTTCATGTTTTGGTTTTCGTTTTTTAGTTTAACCGATCTTGTTTGCATGAATAGATATTATATCAAAACAAGTTTACTGGTTTAATGTATATTAGATTTGTTCTATATACATGCATGCTTCAACTCTTAAACAAACTTAGCTTGATAGTCTATTTCATGTGTTTTATGTTTTGGTAATTCTAACAAAACATATTTTGGAATTAAAGTCAAAAACATGAATATATATATATATATGTTTCATGTATATAGGATTATATCAATATACATCATGCCTAAATGTTGTTTAATATCATGTTTTTGTATTTGGATAAGTTTTGGACAAAATGTATTTTCTATTCAAAATTCCAAGTTTTAGAAAATACAAGTTTTGGATTTTGGTAAAAATGATAAGACACAAAAATGTTTAAAAATGTTTGTTATTTGTGATGAAATTTTTATCACATGTTTATATTTCAATATAAAATGAGAAAACTATTTTTGTGTAATTTTTACAAGTTTTATGGATTTATTAAAATATTTTTCCATCCTGTTTTCTGACCCAGGACACTGGCTGACAAGCCAGGTCGGTCGACCGTGCGGTCGGCCGAACCAATGGCCGGTCGACCCAGCGGTCGACCGACGTGCACAGAGCTGTGCACGTCTGGCAGCACAGTGGGACGGTCGGCCGGCCGGCCGACCGGACCAGAGAGCAGTGCTCTCTGTTCTTTTCGGTCGACCGGGCGGTCGACCGTCAGTTGCCAACGGTCAAAATGTGACCGTTGGACGGTTGACCAAGCGGTCGACCGTTAGTTCATTTCTGGCAGTTTCTGCTGCCAATGGCTATAATTTTCTGGGGGCTATAAATACCCCATTAATGGCCAGTTTTCTCCAAGATTTTTTTTGTGCGAATTTTTCCTTACTCTCTGGTGATTTCACAGCAATCAAAAGAAGTTTTTGGACTTAAATTGAACAATCCATTTGGTGTTTTTGCTAGGGCTTGGACAATCAAAGAAAATGGTTTTTGGGAAAAGATTTTGATTGAACTTCTTCATCTTGATTTCTAGTTTTTTCCAAAGATTTTCTTTGTGATTTTGATTTCCATTCCATTGGTTTTCTCCACACTTGAGCTACATCTACTTTCTTATTCTATAGGATCTTTGTGTGGGAGAAAGAAATTGTTTGTGGTTGTTGTTTAGACCACCAAGTTGTAAACCCAATCTTTTCTTGGCTTTGTACCTTTGGGTTGTATCCCTCAAGTTGTGAGGTGATCCTTGTGTTACTTTGTGCTAATCCCTCAAGTTGTGAGGTGATTGTTTTGTTGGATTGGAGCTTGCCTCAAGGAGGAGGTTGTGGTTGTAAAGAGAGGAGTTGGGTACTCCTTGTGAGAGTTCTTTGTGGACTAGCTAGTGGATTAGAAATCCTTCGTGTGTCGAAGGCGGGGATGTAGAGCTGGGTGCTCGAACCTCGAAACATATCTTGTTGTTTGCGCTTGATCCCTTGACTCTTACTCTATCTCTCTCTCTCTCTCTCTCTCTCTCTCTCTCTTTACTTTGTGCCTTGCATCATATCACATTGATCATTCATACTTATAGGCTTGGCTTGGTTGTGTGCATCACTTGTTGCTTGCATTTTGTGTAATTGCAATTAGTTTTTAAATTCCGCATTTAGTTCAATAGATTAGCATTATCACCTATTCACCCCCCCTCTAGGTGATATCACAAGTGTGTCTGAAGAGTTCTATTAAGAACTTGTAACCGATTGACGATCTGGTGGGATCGATCATAGTAGAAATCCTTCATCGTGTTGGAGGCGGGGGCGTAGAGCAGTGGCTCGAACCTCGAAACATATACTTGTGTTTGCGATTGTCCACTATCTCTCTAAACTCTACTCTCTCTTTACTTGCACTTATATTGCTTACTCTTTTGCAAGATCTATCTTATTGTTATTGATTATTGCTAATTTGTTTTTAATTCCGCATTATTTGTCATTAAGTATAGCCATCACCTATTCACCCCCCCTCTAGGTGACTTTCACTGCGGGCCCAAGAAGAGAGCCCGAGCACCTTCTCGAGACCACTTCAGCCCAAGTCATTCTCTCAAATGCTAAACTTGAACGAAAGCATTCTGCTAGTTGGAGTTCCAGCCTCTGACACGGAGGCCCCAGCCTCTGACACGGAGGCCCTCTACGAAGATAGCCACCATCCACTAACACAGAAGCCCTCCGTAAAGACAGTCGCCTCCGCACTGAATATAGCTCAGTGACAAGATCCCTCAGTTTTTGGAGTCATGTATGCTGCCAGATCATTCTCACATTTTAAATATTGTAATGGCCCTACTCCTGTGCGGACGGTTACAGTTAGTAGCGGAAACTGTTGCATGTCAATCCCTATAATCAAGGGCGTGATCTGGATAGTTATGAAGAAATTACAATGTCTGAATCATGCAGTTATGGAGATCTAAAATATCCGTACCAATCAGTTACAACGTAAAGATATTTATACACTGGGATCTCCATTGAGAAGGGGGATCGAACCATAGAAATTGTAATCATAGTACAACTTTATAGAATTCATTGTAACTTCCTGAAAATAGTGAATTCTCTCCCTCCTCTCCATGATTTTCCCAAATTGGGTTTTCACGTAAAATATCGTGTCTCCATCTGTATTTTGTGTTGTGTTTATTATTTTGCATTTATACCTTAAACACACTCTTATTTGTGATGTGGATCGACCGTTTGATCATTCGCAGCGGAAAATCTCCACCACAAAATGGTGCTTTCATTGAGAATTGAGTCCTTACACTCAAGATCCCTCCCCTTAAAATCTCCTCAAAAGCCTTTTTCAGATCGACCATGACCTCCAAGAAAGCAAGCCGTCAATGGCGTGACCTCCAAAGGTAAGACCATTGCTACCGCTGGGGGCACAACCCTTTCACCATCCAACGAGTAGCTGCATACCACCAAGAACACTGGCTCTCCCCTGCCTCGGGGAGCAACCGCCAGTGCTCAACCACCGCGGTGGCATGGTACCAACTCCCCAAATGCTCGCTGACATGAAAGAGTAGATGAAGAAATAACAAGCTCAATCAGATCACGATCGCGAGCAGCGGCTCTTGACTGCAAGAATGTTCATATGCGAGCAGGAGGTATTGAGGCAGCTTAATGAACAGCTCCAGGCCCAAGTTGTATCGCTCCAGGACAACTCTGCACAAACAGAGGGTGGCCCCGAGAAGAACAAGTCCTCGATCTCCATGCTCTCGATGAGGTAATCTAGAAGCAGATCGTGGATGCCAATTTTCCTCACCACCCAACCCCAGCTACCAGGACTTTAATTCTCCTCTCTCTAAGGAGATCTAGGAGTGTGAGTTTTCGAGAATAAATCTCAACTCCCACTTTTGATTACTATTCCGGAGTGAGTGACCAATCCAACACAATCCCTCACTTCCAGGTTGGAGGATATTGCTCCTACTATAGCTACAAAGAGCACCAAACCGTCTATTGTGGTCCCTCCTAAGATACGTGGAAGAGCTCATCCAACAAGGCTTCCTCAAAGAGCATATCCTCACTTCCAAAGCAGTTTTTGGACAACCAAACACTCAGCTTTCTCGGGAACAACACTTGATCACCCAGTACAAGGTGATTGACTGACTACCCAAGTTTCATACATATAGGGTGTACTTCCTTCCATTCCTAATTATATGTATATTTTTGAATAAAATATTATTCTATGCTCCATGATGTGCAAACTGACAAGTAATATAGAGTGATGATGAAGAGTGTCGTACCCACAGGGATTGTAATTTAAGTATCATAGGTAATTATTTCTAGATCTTATTTGAAAGATATGAATATTTGGTAAAGTAGTTAAACTTAATTAAAAGTGTTTTGAATATATGGAAAGTGTTATGGCTATAGGACTTCGACTAATTTATTTCTGACTATTCTAATTAATTACACTTGAAATTTTATTTAAGTTTTGCTAACAATCAAAGAATTTTTTTGTAATTAATAATCTCAGTTGAGCATTATCAAAATTAACCTTAAAGTAGAACCCATAATATGTCAATCTAGTGAATTTACTACCATAAAACAGCATTAAGTTCTATGATTCTTCTCTATAGATTGTACAACTTATACTTCTTCTGTCGGTCTCAGCCTATAAGAACTGATCTCTATCCCTAGATGAGTTGCTGGGTTATCTTTTGTCGGTCTCCTTCCTAACCATCTATATAATTTTGACTATCAATTATTAGACTTAAAAACTAGAATAGAAATTTAGCAAAACTATAAATAAGAACAATTAGATGCAAATTAACTTATGAATAATTTTCAAGAGATAGCCTACATCTAAATCCTAGCAAGTTAAGTTTAGTTCATAAATAAAAAGTAATAAAATGTGATCTTGTAATTGGAAAACATTAAACTAAATAAACTAAAGAAAGGAAAGAAAAAACCCAATTGAAACTAACTCCTTCTCCTCTGGTCTTCTGCTTCAAGATTCAGCAAAGGTTTAGAAGATCAGAGCTTTATTGAAAGAGATGTCTCCAAATTCAGATCTCCAATCATTATTATTAATACAAGAATATGTAGGGTCTTTTATAGATCCTAGAAACCCTAGACGACCGACTAAGGATTTCTAAAATACATATATAATCCTAAAAGTATTTTGGAAAATTACGTCAGCATCTGACTCACTAGGACAACGGATCCATCACAGAATACGGCATTTTCGTTGTTCAATATAATCCAAAACCAACTCTGAAATAGGAAACAGCTAGCGCAAGCGTGTCTCTTGATTTGACCAGTCAACACCGGATTCACTGTCTTTACGATAGTTTCGCCGAGATTTTGTAAACTTAGTCTTTTAAATTTCTCTGGCTAGTTTCTCTTCATGTGCTGACTCTTCTGAAATCTCTGAGTTTAATCTAGGTCTTCTATAGATCAGTGTATATTTTTCTGCAACTCTTGTTTTCAGCTAGCTTTCGAACCTTTTCTCAAAAACTGCACTTGACTTCAAATCTACAAAAATCATAAACAAAACTACCAATGCAGCATTAAAGTGGTAAAATAGGTATAAAAGAAATAAAATATTCATGCCATATGACATTTATCACGCCCCATACGTAGCTTTTGCTAGTCCTCGAGCAAAACCCTAACTAAAGAGGAAAAAAAACTAAAATCTTAAAAATAAAAACCTAATTCACTTTCGTAGGAATCACGGTTGCACTTATCATGTGCAATAAGTCGTTAAACCCTTAAGTAACCCTAGTGGATGAGTATTGTCTCCTGAGGGGTTTGCAGTGAATATACCCACAAAATTTGATGAAAGAAATAAAAGATAAGAAAAGATTAAGATAAAAATGATAACCCTAAATAAGGATGACTGAAAAATAAAGAAAATAGAAAAAGAAAATTCAAAATTTTTTTTAACACAAGCTATCGCTAGCAATTAAGTTCATAAGTTTCCAACAAGTTCAGTTTTTATCAATTTCAATCTCAAATCAAGAAATATGATCATTTTTTTTCTAAAGACTTGAATTCTATATTTTCATACCATCCTTCTTAAGTTTTTCAATCCTATGCATCTTCGTGCATGTGAAAATAGTCTTAGCTAGGGAATTTTTGATTCAAACTTTACCATAACAAGAATAACATCAACTAAGCCATTTGTCCCAAGTATTTGGGCAGGCTACATGAACGAAAAGAGAATTACGCCGGAACAAGCACATGGATCGGGCACATATTGGGCACATGATTCCAACTTTGCCATAATTAAATATATTTCTATATATAATATAAAATTTATTTATTTATTTATATATAAAAATTTGAAGTATTACCACCTCATTGCCCTTTAAGCACTTTTTTTTTGTATGTATAACTCGTTGATTAGTCCACAAATTTGCATCATTATATCGCATTTCCCTGCCGATTTATGAATAAATGACGTTTCTCACCCGTGTTTTGGTTTATTTTGTAGATAATCAAAAGTTCAAGGGAATATAGGTAATAAGAGCTTAATTATACCCATTTTGGGTAATTAAACTAGATTTCTTGGAGGTAAACTAGAGAGCTTCTAGAAGATGCATTGGATCCCGTATTTGAAGGCGTATCTTGAGAAATACACATCTAAATATTGCAAAACCAGGTATATACAGAAGGTGCTAGAAGCTAGAAGAACCATGTGACCAAAATTCAGGACAATCAGCCCTAATTTTGCCATGAAAATGACATGGAAATGCGGCATTTTTGTGGGCCCACGCGATAATTTTTGACCCATGGCTTCGTCTCACCTTCCAGATCCTTCCTATGTCTATAAATACTACATTTATGGACCTGAGACGGGGGATGGAGAGCAGTAGCTAGGTTTTCTCTCTTTTAGTGTAGTGTAGTGTAGGTGCTCTTTTCTTTTCTTCTTCTTTCTTTTGTATTTTCATTTCTTTTTAGATTCATGTATTAAGGCAAAGAGATTCAGAGAGAGAAAGAGAGAGATTGATGTAAGAGATGGTGACAATCTACGTAATCTTCCTCCTTACTTCAATGGTTTCTTCTCACCTCTAACATGACTAGCTAACTTTTATTTCATGGCAATCTAACTACTAACCACTAATCATCTAAACTCTTCTTGATAATCCACATGAATCTAATAGCATCTACAAGGCCTTGCTCTTGCAAGAACCATTGATGACTCATGATGATGGATTATAACATCTAACTTGCTAACTTGCTAAGCAAGCTAACTCCCTCTTACTTCATGCTTACTTCTAATGGTTTTGATGATCTAAGATGTGTATTAGCTTGCTCTTGATGCATGTTTTGTATGTGAGGTATCATCTTATGTGTCATGCTTTGTATTGCTTCTTGAAGCCAAGGAGTAGTGATGGCCAAGGATTCATGTGAGGAAACTATCACTAAGAGGTTAGCATGATTAGTAGAGCATTTAGTAGTTAGTTGCCATGAATATTCTTTTCTTTTTATTTTGTTTTCAAAGGAGACAATTGGGACATAGGATGAGATGGTCGCAACACTCTTGGCCAAATATCAATCACCGGACAAGGTATCTAAATTGAGGAGCGACATCATTACCTTCACCCAACTTGATAATGAATCAATACATGATCCATTGAAAAGGTACAAAGTGCTCCTTACCAAAGCATCAAATTATGGGCTACCCCTATGGTTGGAGATCCAATTCTTTTACAATGGACTCCATCCAAATACGAAGATGATCATAGATGCTGCAGCCGTTGGAGCGTTGATGAGCAAGAACTTAGAGGAATCCCGAGAGCTACTTGATGAAATGTCATCCAATTATTATCAATGGCAATCAACAAGGGGGCCAACAAAGAAGACTGCTGGAGTACATAAGATTGATACCTTATCAGCAATTCAAGCATAGTTGGCGGTAATAACAAAAAGATTTAGAGCCACCATTGTACGTCTATCCAAACACACTTATCTTGTGATTTTTTGTGGAGGGGGTCATAATAATAATAATTGCCAAAGTGGAAACAATTTAGCCTTTGAGCAAAATAAGCAAGCAACTATATCAAAAACTATCAGAGGTCGAACAACCCCTACTCTAACACGAACAATCCAGGATGGAGGAACCATCCAAATCAGCAAAGGAGAAACAGCAATGTGAAGACGAACTTTCAGTAACAACAGCCGCAACAACAACAACAACGCCAACAACGAGACAAGAAATTAAGCTGGGAAGAAACTGTAGTGCAACTTGCGAATAATACCGCACAATTCAAAAAGAGCACAACATCATCAATACATGCTCTAGAAGTGCAGATGGGATAGATGGCTGCTGCACTAGCCAATAGATAGCAAGATTTATTGCCAAGCAATACCAAGAAGAATCTGAAAGCGTACGCAAATACGATATCTTTACGCAGCTATAGGCAACTGGAACCAGAGCAGACAAAGAACACTGATGCAAAAAGCTCAGAAAGGACTAAAAGATAGCAACAGAGATGAACAGAAAAAGCCAGAACATAGCAGAAGCCAGAAGATGGCGGATCCATCGTCTGAACAACTAATCTGTTGTCCAGAAGATGATCCAGAGCTAGAGCCTGAACCTGTAAAACCTGCAACAGTGAAGCCTTATGTTCTACCTATTCCATTTTCTCAAAGGCTAAGGAAACAAAACACAGATAAGCAATTCTCTCAATTCACAAATATGCTTAAGAAATTGCGTATTAACATAGCTTTTGCAGATGCCTTAGCACAAATGCCAAAGTACGAAAAATTCATGTAAGATATCCAGAGAAATAGAAAGAAGCTAGAGGACCATGAGACCGTGACGCTCAATGAGGAGTGTAGTGTAATTCTTTTGAATAAACTATCTCCTAAGCTAAAAGATCCAGGGAGTTTTTTCTATACCATACAAAATAGGAAACTGTCAATTTGAAAAGCTTTATGTAATCTTGGAGCTAGCATTAATCTTATGCCTTTATCAGTTTTCAGAAAACTTAGCCTAGGATAGGCAACACCGACGATGATATCACTTTAACTAGTGAATAGATTGATTAAATATCCACAAGGATTAATTGAAGATTTACTTGTGAAAATAGACAAGCTCTACTTACCAGCAGATTTCATCATCCCCGATATGGAGGAAGATAGGAAAGTACACATTATCTTAGGTAGACTTTTCTTAGCTACTGATAATACATTAATTGACACCCAATAGGGCAAATTGACTCTTCGCGTGAACGACGATGAAGCTACTTTCAACATCTTTTAAGCAATGATGTACCCAATGGACAATGAAGATTGTTTCTGCATTGATGCGGTGGATAAGCTAACAAGAGAAATATTTCGAGAGGGACATCCCATATAACCATTCGAGGCATGCATCACCCACTTTGACATAAGAAAAATAAAAGATCAAGCTAGGCGAGAGTGCATAGGATACTTGGAGGCCACGATAAGATTTTCAAAAGAAGAGGAGTTTGTGGAGCTGAAACATTTGTTGTCTACACTAGTGTCTTCTATACAAAAGCCACCGAATCTTGAGCTTAAGGAGCTACCATCCCACTTAAGGTATGCAACTTTAGGAGATGATTCTACACTACCAGTAATTATTTTCTCTTCTTTGATAAGGACAGAGGAAGAAAAATTGTTGAGAGTGCTACGAGACCACAAATCTGTAGGCCCAAAGGTTACACTCTCCATTGTATGCGTTTTGATGATAACAAAACATATAAAAGCTATTTGGTACTAATAGTGTTTTCTAGAATAAATTTCAGGTTTGTACTAGTCTTGATGGCTCAAACATTCTAAAGCATGTTGCAAGGTTGACGGTGCAAGAGGACTCACTCATAGGAGAGGAGACTCTAGCTTAGCAATGTGGTTCAGAGACGCCTTTCTATAGATCTTTATGTTGTTAGTTTGTTAAAGAATAGTATAGAATATTGAAGCTCAAAATACCCCACACACACAAAATTGCACGTGTTTTCAAAAGATTATTTTTAACTCTTGTTTAAAATACTTTGAAGTACTATTTCAGTATGCATATACTTAGCTTAGTGTATTTTACAAAGCCTTTACAAATATCCCTTCAAAAATTACATATCTTCAAATCTCAAATCTGGTTTTCTATTTTTGACCTGTTGCGGTCGATCGGAAGGTCGACCGGTACTGTTACAGGTCATAATGGTCGACCGCGCGGTCGACCGCGGTTCTGACCCATGGGGTTGTGCATGTGTGCACGTTCCCCGGTCGACCGGGCGGTCGACCGGACCCCATTACGGTCGGCCGACTGACATTCTCAAACTCTCTATTTGGGACGGTCGACCGGAGTCAGCCAACGGTCAGAAATTTTTAAAAACCAGTCGATTGGCAGGTCGACCATGATTGGTCTTATCTGCCAAGCGGCTAGTTTTTTAAACATGTTTTAAAACGTGATTTTAATCTTAAAACGTGGTTTTAGGCTGGTTTTTGGTCATATTCTTCCTGATTAGTCAAAAGAAATATTTACCCTTTAATTCCTACCTAAATCCTTTAAATAGGGGTGGTTGGGGTTGAGGAGAATTACAACAACATTTGCAAAGAATTTAAAGTTTGAGTATTCTTGAAAGAAGTTTTTACTCTCTGTTTTTGTGCTCTAATCTTTGATTTATTTCTAAAGTTTTATAATCAAATCTCTCTTCTGCTTTGTTTTATTTTTCACTTACAAACCTTGAGCTTCAATCCTACACATTATTCTTTAGGGTTTTGTAAAGAAAAGTTTTTCAAAAGAGAGTTTGTGATCTTTTGATCACCAAGTGATTATTGTATTTGTGGCTACACTACCTCTGGACTAGAGGAGTGTGATTGAGGAGTTGGGTACTCCCTAGTGATTGTAATCCTTTGTGGAAATTCTAGTGGATCGGAAATCCTTCTGGGTGAAGGTGGGGACGTAGAGCTGGGTGCTCGAACCTCGAAACAAATCTCTTGTTTGCGATTGGTTTACTTGTGTTTCTCATTTTCTATTCATTCATTCTCATATTGTCAATCTATACTCTCACAACAAGATTGCATTGCGCACTACACACTCTTATTTAGAGGAATCACGAGGAAGAAGTTCAGAGCCCTTCACGGGATATACGGCTTCTAATCTTGCTTTGAGTGATCATTGCATCATCTCATTTTTAAATTGTGTATTGATTAGCAAATTCACCTATTCACCCCCCTCTAGATAATTTCAATTGGTATCAGAGCTAGGACTCTAGTTTTTGGCTTTACATCCTTAGAGAGATCCTATAAATTGCTAATCACTATATTCAAATCTTCATTCATACACTAGTAAAGATGGCCGATAACATTAAGACCCCTCCCAAATTTAATGGACTCAACTTTCCCATATGAAAAGTTAGGATGAACATATTTTTGCAATCTCTAGGTAGCCGAGTTGCTAAGTCTTTGACCAAGCCCTATAGTAAACTCGAAGGTGAGGAGGACACTTGGTCCGATCTTATCTCCATGGAAGTTGATGCAAATGTGAAGCCTTAAAATGCCTTGCTTTTAGCATTAAATGAGGATGACTTAACACGGGTTATCCATTACAAATCCACCTATGAGATTTGGCAACACTTACTGGTCACTCATGAGGGAACATCACAAGTCAAGAGAGCTAAAATTGATTTCTTGCGTTCCCAATATGAAAGTTTTAAAATGCAAGAAAATGAATCTATTGATGATATGATTACTAAGTTTACTAAAATCACAAATGCTCTTGCTTCTCTAGGTGATGAAATCAATAACGACCAAAAAGTGTGTAAGGTGATTCGTGCTCTCCCTTCATCATGGGAAATCAAAGCTACCACCTTAAAGGAATTGAACGACAAAGACGAGATGGAGCTCATAAGTCTTATTGGAAACCATAAGACTCATGAGATAGAGAAAAAGGCTAGAGAAGAAGCGGCACCTCAAAAGAAAAAGTCTATTGCTTTCAAGTCTACCTCCACCATCTACGACGATGAAGAAGATGAAGAAGATGATGAAGAGATCTCTTCTTGTGCGAAATGTAAAAAGAATGTACCTCAAGAAAAAGCTCAACCATAGAAGGCGATGGGAAGGGAAGGAGGAGAAGAAGATCACATGCTACAACTGTCGGAAATCTGGACACATCATGACCGATTGTCCAGATTTCAAGAACAAGATATCTTCCTCCATGAAGCAAAAGAAGCCGTTTTCAAAGAAGGCATTCAAAGCCACTTGGGATTCGGAAAGTGAATCCGAAGATGAAGTTGACACGGCTAACATGTGTTTCATGGCAAACACTCCTAAGGTAACTTCCGAACCATCTTATGATGATATTGAAATAAGCAAAGAAGAGTTATTACAAGCTTTCATTGAACTTTCAGAAAATAATGATTCTAAGAAGAAAGATTGTTTGAAATTAAAAAAGGAAAATGAATTGCTTAACAACCAAATTGCTATGTTTCAAAAGAAAAAGATGAATTATCTTCCACTATTATTTCAACACAAAGAGATTTTGATGCCTTTAGAGTTGCATACAAAGCTAAATATCCTAAAATTGATGATAATGAGATTTCTATTTTAAAAACTAGAATAAATGACTTGGGAAATGTTTTAAAAGAATGTGCATTTAACAATACTAAATTAGAAGAAATGTTTCAAAGAAACACATGCACACTTCACATGTTAAACATGATAAACCATCTCATGCTAAAACTCTACATGTTCATCTGCCAACACATCACATGTCAATCATGCTAAAACGCCCCATGCTCACAAATCACATGTTCATAAACCTCATGCTCATTATGCTTTTAAATATGGAAGAATTTATAAATGTACTTATTGTGACCGGAATGGTCATTTAGCCAAATTTTGTTATGATCATATAAATAGTATGGATAATCATGTTTGGATTCGAAACACTAACGTATTAGGACCCAAGAAAATATGGGTACCAAAATCAACCTTTAAATTATTTGATATAGGTACACACCAAGACTCCAAGACGTAAGGAGCGGTGGTACCTTGATAGGGGTTGCTCAAGACATATGACATGGGACATCAATAATTTTGCAACCCTATCGAGGTACGTTGAAGGTGGCACCGTCACCTTCGGAGATGACTCCAAGGGCACCATCATCGGTATAGGTAACATCAAGATTGGTACATCTCCTTTAATTGAAAATGTAGTTCTTGTTGATGGGCTTTAACATAATTTACTTAGTATTATCAACTATGTGATCGTGGTCTCAAAGTTGTTTTTGATGAATCTTCTTGCAAAATTTTTGATTGTAAGACCAATGAATGTATTCTTACTGGATTTTATGAAAATAATGTCTACGTTATTGATATGCATAATTTGGATTGCACTACAAAATGTTTAAATGCTTTTGATGAGATTTCATGGTTATGGCATAGAAGATTAGGCCATGCTTCTTTTGATCATCTTTCTAGAATCAATTTTAAGGAATCGGTGAAGGGTATTCCTTCTTTGAAGTTTGAAAAGGACCGCATTTGTGGTGCGTGCCAACTTGGGAAACAAATCAAGTCCTCATTCAAACCAATTAAGGATATCATGACATCTAGGCCATTAGAATTGATCCACATGGATTTATTTGGACCAACTAAAACTAAAAGTTTAAATGAAAATAGATATGTTTTGTTTTAGTTGATGATTTCTCTCGTTTCACATGGATTTACTTTTCGGAGCATAAAGATCAAACTTTTTCGCATTTTAAGATTTTTCGAAAACGGGTTGAAAAAGAAAAGGGTCTTTCGATTTTGCGCATAAGAAGTGATAGAGGTGATGAGTTTGTCAGCCAACTCTTTATGAATTATTGTAATGATAATGGAATTAAGCATGAAATGTCATGTCCTAGAACTCCACAATAAAATGGAGTCGTTGAATGGAAGAATAGAACTCTTCAAGAAATGGCTAGGACTATGATAAGTGAATACGGGCTCCCTCAATATTTATGGGCCGAGGCCGTAAACATCGCATGCTATATATCAAACCGAATTTACCTTTGTAAAAATACTTTCAAAACTTCCTTTGAAATGTATCATTTGAGAAAACCAAATGTTTCGTATTTTATAGTTTTTGGATGAAAATGTTTTGTTTTGAACACCAAAGATAATTTGGGAAAATTTGATGCTAAGGCTTTTGAAGAAATTTTTGTTGGCTATTCTAGCACTAGCAAAGCATATAGAGTGTTCAATAAATCTTCTCTTACAATTGAAGAATCTGTGTATGTTAAGTTTGAAGAATCTAATGCATTTGTTAAGAATGTTGTAGAGATTGATTCTTTAGGTAAAGACATGGAGAAAATATCCTTGATGGACTGATTGAGGCTAGACCTGCACACAAAATACGAGATTAGAGAACTTTAAGAAAGGAATGTGCAAGTGCTCAATACTTCCGCTATAGCAAGTGGCTAATGCGGGTCGTGATCCACAAGGAGGGTTTGCGATGGAAGCTTTATACGGTTCTATTGAAATCGTTAAGAAGAAAAGCGAAAGTTCTTCTCTGTTTTTAAAGTTAAGAAAAAGAAAAAGAAGTAATGGTTAAAGTTAGGAAGAAAGTGAGAGATGAAGAAGGTGGAAAATTAGAAGAACGATGAAAAGCGACTATGTACAATGAAGTGGAAAGAAGAGTTGGAGGAGGTGGTGTTGATCTATACTAAAGAAAGAAAAGAAAGGAAAGGAAAGAAAAGGAAGGGATACTTACCTAGGTCGATGATGACTTACTTGGAAACCTTTTTGCAAGTTCTACCTTTTTGCTTCGGAGGCGTTCAACGCATAGATCATAAACTTGAACTCAGTCCCCGTGCACATTATATCGTCAAGCAATGAAGTACGAAGTGATGCGAAGCTTGGAAGAGGAGATCGTCTTCATGAACTATCGCTGGCTCTCACGTAGCTCAGTTATACTTGCTTAGGAATTCACTTGTAAAACTCAACAAACAACAACCAAGGTAAAGTAGAAGAGGAAGAGGAAAGCAAAACAAAATACAAACATAAAAAGAAACTTTACCTTTATTACTTGCAGAGACAATGAAAGAAAGGAGGAGGGTACATCGTCGGTGTCACTCTCAACATCAGCCTCTCTCTCTTACTTACATGAATCTTCTTCTACCCTAAGTTACATACGAATTACATAAAAAGAAAAACATAAAACCTAAACTAAGAAATGGAAAAACTAGTCTAAAATCCTGATCTGCATTCACCTCCATTTTCAGTGCACAATATAGCCTTTTATAGGCATAAAACCCAACCACCAAGATCCCGGGGAGATCGGGGGAGTTCACGCTCCCCGTAACTCCCCAGGATTGCCGCGGAAACGCGGCTTTTGCCGCGTTTCCGCGGCAATCTTGTGGCCAGGTGGCCACATCAAGAGGGGAGTGGCTCCTGGTTTGAAGTGGGGCTCGTATCTCCTGCTGGTTTTCTTGTTGCTTCTTCAACCGCTGACTGAATCGACTTTTGATTTTCTAGCTTGATTCCTCGATTCAAGGAGAATTTTTCTCAACCCCTTGATATGCCAAGATATAGCCCAGATTTCTTCACTTCGAATTTATTCTGAATTAATTCAGAATAAAGTGGGCTTTTGGGCTTGTTCTTCTTTATTCCTTTGAGTATTTGGGCCTACATTTAGCAAAGAAAAAAGACACTTATTAATATCATTTATTAGCAAACAAGTGTGGTAAAGTGACAACATAAATGCAATGTATGTGACAAATCACACCCCCACACTTATCTTTTGCTCGCCCTCGAGCAAAACATTAGACTAACTCGAATCAATTATTAGACCACTTTCGCAGGTCACGCGATTGCACTGAGCATGTGCAACAAGCCGTTAAACCTCTAGGTTCCCCCTAGAGGACGAGTTTTGTCTCGTGAGGGTTTTCAGCGGATTGCACCCACAAAATCCATAAAGAAAGGGAAATAAAGAGTTAGTATTTTCGAAAAGCATTTTGAAAGAGAAAAATATTTGAAATATGATTGTAAGATCTAAGCAATCTATAAGTTATAGGAAACCCGAATTTTTCATTCCTAAACTTAGTCTCTATTCAAAAATTTGTTATCAATCAAAGTAAGGAGTCAAATTGTACTTCTCATCTAGTCTATTACTTTACCCTAAGTCATATGCACCATCGTGACTGTGAAGTTTACTAAGGTTTCATTAACTCTAACTCTTATGCCTTATTTATTTATATATACTTTTTTTTTTTTTTTTGTGTGGTATTATTCCTTAGTTCTATTAGGCTTTCTAATCTGCCCATGTAACAAGCCTTTAATCGATGACTCCCAAACCAGACGGTCTTAGGGCACCAGGTGAGAAGACACCCCTAGGACTTAAGGACTCGAGCAAACAAGGCCACAGAACTAAGGATTTTATTATATGAATCCCTTTTAGGCGTGAATACTTATGCTTTATTAGGCACAAATACCCAGCTTAATCAGAGGATCTAATCATCTTTCGCGTAAATACCAAGGCTTGCTTAGGCCAAAGCACCTAGCTAATCAATAATTAGATTTATTCATCAATTTTTTTTTTTTTCGAACTTATCTAATTATCTTTCGCATAAATACTAAGGCTTGCTTAGGCCAAAGCACCTAGCTAATCAATAATTAGATTTGTTTATTTTTCTTTTTTTTTTCTCTTTTTTTTTTATAAGGCATAAGAATCTTTGTTTTTGAACCCTAAGTGTGTAAGTGTATGAAGTGTGCATATTTCATCAAGGTAAAGATCAAGACCAAATTACTTTGACAAATTATCTTCCTAACTCTATAAATCAAACAAATAATCTTATTTTGACCAAGTATAAGAAATCCTAATTTGGATTTTCCTATTCCTTAAAATTAACTTAATTTCTTACAAAAATAAGTCAAATATTGTTTCTATTTTTCAAAAAGTTTTTTAAAAGTAAAGAAAAATGTCAAATTTTTTATTTATTATTATTATTATTTTTTTTTTTTTAAAAAAGAAAAGTTATGTTAGACCCTCCCCCACACCTATCTCATGCATTGTCCTCAATGTATGAATTAATGCATAGATGCATGAAAAAGAAGAAAGGGAAGGAAAAGGTTACCTTAAGGTGGTGGTTCCGGTGGTGGTCTGATTGGTCCACGAAACGTGGCCCAATCAACTTTTCTTGGGTCTCGGAGGAACCCACCAGCACTATCTTTAATATAACCCATTAAAAAGATATATCCATGAAGGATTTTTATTAAAATTTAACCCCATCTAATTTCCATATTCCATAACTAATTTCGGAGTCAAATTTGTCAACCACCTCGTCCCAGAATGGAGTATGAAATGATAGAACGGTTGACTTGGACTCAGGAAGGACAGGAACTAATACCGACTCGGGAAGGTGACTTAAGTCAAGTAAAGGTTCAGGAGTCGAAATTGGTTCAAGAAGCGGGTCCAAGTCAAGAAATTGAAACTCTAGTCCACATGTATTTTCTAACAATGGAATGTGACCTAATTTGGGTGATTCCAGTTCAGGAATGATAGGTGGAGGAATCAAAACTGACTCTAAAATATTACTCAAGTTTGGTAACACAACAGGAGTCAATATTGATTCAGAAAGTTGAACTGGATCACATATGTGAGAATCTAGGTCACATATCTCATTGAGTTCAATATCAAAAAATGGAGAACTTGCCAATTTATCCATGGGATTTTCAAAATTGTATAATTGGTCAAGTTCAATATGATCCTCAAAGATGGGTGATTCAATTTCATTATGAATTGGTACAGGATCCAATGTTAACTCCGGGAAAAGATTGAAGTCAGGTGAAGATACCGGAGTCATTATTGAATCAGGAAATAAAATTGAATCGCTAAGTTCTAGTTCATGATCATATTCATCTTCAAGTTCTATTTCAGGCAAGGGATAACTTGCCAAACTATCAATTTTATTTGGAGTTTGGGCAAGTTCAAAAGGTTGTTCTGAAATAGAATCTTGATTTCCAAAACTACATGACTCATCGGCTCTAACAGAATGGTAAGTGACATCAGGACGGTGGGAACGTAGAGATTCGACCATCATATCTATGTCACGATTTCTAGCATTTTGAGCATGAGTCATGGCTTCTAGCATCTTTTCATAGTTGATGGGTTCATTGTCTTGTTGAAAAGATGAAGAGTTGTTTTGGAAGTGGTATTGAAATTGTGAGTCCATCAGATTTAGTGATTGTTGTTTGGACTCACGCATACTCCGTTCCAAAATTGATGGTTTCTTATTTTGGACGGGTGGAACTGAGTATGACTCTTGAAAATATTGTGGACTAGGTGGAGAAGGAGGACAAGGTGGTTGGAAATTATGCTCGGGGGAGGTGAATCCCCACTGACTCGGTGAAGAGTTGAAGTCATTATGGAAATTATAGTTATTAGATGGGGGGTATGGGTCATATTGATTCGGATAAGACCAATCCGGCACACTAGGTTGGTTAAAGTCATGATATGCCGGGTTGGTAATATCCGAAAAAGAGTTTGATGTGTAATATGGATTATTATTATAGTTGAAAAAATTATTATTATAAGCCATATCACACAATGGAATACAAACAAAAAGAAAGAAAAACAAACAAATAAACAAACAAGAAAAAAAAATTTCTAACCTAAGTTAGGGTAGACCTAGACCTAGACGACTCCTAACTGGTTAGACTGTCCACGGGAGGTCTAATGTAGACTTTAACCACAAGCTAATCAGCCAGGTCAGGGCAAGGTTGGTGGGAGGTTTTCCGTCAAAGACGTTCCTTAATTAAATAACCACCAACCTTCGGGCTTTCGGCCCTCAATCCCTTTCCTAGACACTGATTTTGCAGGAGTTAGATTCCAACATTTTTCCCCCTTAGGATAATCTCCTAATTGAGTCCGAGATGTCCCTAGGGCCAACGTCTACTCGATTTTAGGTTAGGCTTGGGTTAGTGAGTGCTTGGATTCTGATTTTTGGGCTAAGGAAGGGTGATTAAATCCCCACCTTATCTTGTTATGGGTTAGTGCCCTTAAGATGATTTTGTGCAAGGTGTGCAAGATAAAGAAAGTAACATTCAAAAGCAAATATCACCCAAGAATGTTTCCTATGCTATATGCTATGCTTACATACCTTGTCTCCAGCACTCTTCAACAGTAAAAAAAATAAATGAATTGAAAAGAACGCGTGCCTAAAATGCAAACGTCTAATCAATTTTTAACTTTTGCAACAAACTTTTTACTGTTGATTATTAGCAGGTTTTTGTGATGGCATATAAGAAATAAATAATTGCAGAAAACTATAATTTGCAAAGCTAGCAGCCCTGCAAAAATCTGTTAGTAGTCAACTCGTCCTTGCCGCGGATCCGCGGCTTTTGCCGTGGAAATGCGGCAATTCAGAGGGCCCTTGGTCTCTGCTTTCTATAGCAAAGGCCCAAGGCCACTTATATGTTACTGCAACCTTAAATTTTAGCTTTGCTTGCCCTGAACCTGCAACAGAGAAGAAAATTCGTTTAGTTCTAAAAAAAAATTCAGATTTCAAAAAAAAATTTCAGATTTCAATAAAAACATGTTACCCTCCCCGGCAACGGCGCCAAAATTTGATTGAGGCTAGACCTGCACACAAAATACGAGATTAGAGAACTTTAAGAAAGGAATGTGCAAGTGCTCAATACTTCCGCTATAGCAAGTGGCTAATGCGGGTCGTGATCCACAAGGAGGGTTTGCGATGGAAGCTTTATACGGTTCTATTGAAATCGTTAAGAAGAAAAGCGAAAGTTCTTCTCTGTTTTTAAAGTTAAGAAAAAGAAAAAGAAGTAATGGTTAAAGTTAGGAAGAAAGTGAGAGATGAAGAAGGTGGAAAATTAGAAGAACGATGAAAAGCGACTATGTACAATGAAGTGGAAAGAAGAGTTGGAGGAGGTGGTGTTGATCTATACTAAAGAAAGAAAAGAAAGGAAAGGAAAGAAAAGGAAGGGATACTTACCTAGGTCGATGATGACTTACTTGGAAACCTTTTTGCAAGTTCTACCTTTTTGCTTCGGAGGCGTTCAACGCATAGATCATAAACTTGAACTCAGTCCCCGTGCACATTATATCGTCAAGCAATGAAGTACGAAGTGATGCGAAGCTTGGAAGAGGAGATCGTCTTCATGAACTATCGCTGGCTCTCACGTAGCTCAGTTATACTTGCTTAGGAATTCACTTGTAAAACTCAACAAACAACAACCAAGGTAAAGTAGAAGAGGAAGAGGAAAGCAAAACAAAATACAAACATAAAAAGAAACTTTACCTTTATTACTTGCAGAGACAATGAAAGAAAGGAGGAGGGTACATCGTCGGTGTCACTCTCAACATCAGCCTCTCTCTCTTACTTACATGAATCTTCTTCTACCCTAAGTTACATACGAATTACATAAAAAGAAAAACATAAAACCTAAACTAAGAAATGGAAAAACTAGTCTAAAATCCTGATCTGCATTCACCTCCATTTTCAGTGCACAATATAGCCTTTTATAGGCATAAAACCCAACCACCAAGATCCCGGGGAGATCGGGGGAGTTCACGCTCCCCGTAACTCCCCAGGATTGCCGCGGAAACGCGGCTTTTGCCGCGTTTCCGCGGCAATCTTGTGGCCAGGTGGCCACATCAAGAGGGGAGTGGCTCCTGGTTTGAAGTGGGGCTCGTATCTCCTGCTGGTTTTCTTGTTGCTTCTTCAACCGCTGACTGAATCGACTTTTGATTTTCTAGCTTGATTCCTCGATTCAAGGAGAATTTTTCTCAACCCCTTGATATGCCAAGATATAGCCCAGATTTCTTCACTTCGAATTTATTCTGAATTAATTCAGAATAAAGTGGGCTTTTGGGCTTGTTCTTCTTTTATTCCTTTGAGTATTTGGGCCTACATTTAGCAAAGAAAAAAGACACTTATTAATATCATTTATTAGCAAACAAGTGTGGTAAAGTGACAACATAAATGCAATGTATGTGACAAATCATGGACTCACCCATCCAAGAAGACAAGCAAGAACCAAATGGTGATATTCAAAAGGATGAAGTGGAACCATCACAACTACTTCCTAAAGATCGGAGATACGCTACAAATCATCCCAAAAATCTCATCATAGGTGATGTATCAAAGGGAGTAACCACTCGCTCCAAACTCCATGATTTGTGTGGGCATTATGCATTCATATATCATTTTGAACCCAAAAACATCCTCGAGGCCGAGGGTGACTCATATTGGTTGCTTGCTATGCAAGAGGAGCTCAATCAATTTGAGCGCAATCAAGTTTGGCATCTTGTTCCTAGACCCCACGATAGACCAATTATTGGTACTAAGTAGATTTTTAAGAACAAGTTGGATGAGTCAGGAAATGTTGTTAGGAATAAAGCTAATTAGTGTCCCAAGGTTACACCCAAGTTGAAGGAATCGACTTTGAGGAGACCTTTGCACCTGTAGCACGGCTAGAAGCTATACGGATCACACTAGCTTATGCATCCTATAAAAATTTCATACTTTTTCAAATGGATGTAAAAAGTGCATTTTTAAATGGTCTTATTGAAGAGGAAGTATATGTTGAGCAACCCCCCGGTTTTATTGATCATATACATCCAAATTTTGTTTTCAAACTAGATAAGGTATTGTATGGTTTAAAACAAGCTCCAAGAGCTTGGTATGAAAGACTTTCTTCTTTTCTTATCAAATGATTTTGTTAAAGGCAAAGTAGACACCACATTATTCACTAAACATGTTGGTAGTGACATTCTTATTGTACAAATCTATGTTGATGATATAATCTTTGGTTCTACTAATGAATCTCTTTGCAAGGAGTTTGAATCATGTATGCAACATGAATTTGAAATGTCTATGATGGGTGTATTAAACTATTTCCTTGGACTCCAAATCAAGCAAAGGAGTGATGGGATCTTCATAAGTCAAGTCAAGTACACTAAGGAACTCATCAAGAGATTTGGACTTGAAGGCTCAAAAACTTGCAACACTCCCATGGCTACCACTACCAAGCTTGACAAAGATAACCAAGGTAAAAGTGTAGACATAAAAGCATGATTGGTAGTTTGTTATATTTAACAGCTAGTAGGCCGGATATTATGTTTAATGTATGTCTTTGTGCTAGATTCCAATAGTGTCCTAAAGAATCCCACTTGATTGCGGTAAAACGCATCATTCGATATCTTAAGGGCACTATTAGAATGGGTCTATGGTATCCGAAGACCGGACAATTCTCAATGACGAGTTTTTCAGATGCCGACTATGTGGGTTGTAGACTGGATAGAAAGAGTAATAGTGGAACATGTCAATTTCTCGGTAATTATCTTATTTCATGGTCTTCCAAGAAACAAAATTCACTACCCCTCTCAACCGTCGAGGCGGAGTATGTTGCAGCGGGGGCATGCTGTGCTCAATTCCTTTGGATGAAACATACTCTCCTTAATTATGATTTGCATTTTGACCATATTAAAATATTTTGTGATAATACTAGTACAATTCATATGACTAAGAATGCAAATCAACATAATAAGACCAAGCACATAGAGATTAGATATCACTTTCTTAGAGATCATTTTGAGAAAGGTGATATTGATATTGATTATGTTTCTACTGATTTTCAACTTGCCGATATTTTCACTAAACCACGTGATTTCAATAGATTTTCCTTTATATGTGGTAAACTAAATATTTGTGTTATTGATTAAATAAACAAAAATTTTTTTACTAGTATATCCCTTTTTGATGTATGACAAAAAGGGGGAGAAATATGTTTGTCTTTATAATGTTGTGTTTTGTTCTCAAATAATAAGTTTGTTTTATCAAAGAATATGTTTTCATGTTTACTCTTTCATTATGGTTTCATGCTTTAATATAGTATACTTGTTTCATATAGCATTATTTTAGGGGGGAGTTTTTGTCTCCCTTCTATATCTTGTGTTATAACTTATATGTTTTGTCATCATCAAAAAGCGGGAGATTATTGGCCCAAAGGTTACACTCTCCATTGTATGCATTTTGATGATAACAAAACATATAAAAGCTATTTGGTACTAATAGTGTTTTCTAGAATAAATTTTAGGTTTGTACTAGTCTTGATGGCTCAAACATTTTAAAGCATGTTGCAAGGTTGACGGTGCAAGAGGACTCACTCATAGGAGAGGAGACTCTAGCTTAGCAATGCGGTTTAGAGACGCCTTCCTATAGACCTTTATGTGGTTAGTTTGTTAAAGAATAGTATATAGTATTGAATCTCAAAATACCCCACAAACACAAAATTGCACATGTTTTCAAAAGATTATTTTTAACTCTTGTTTAAAATACTTTGAAGTACTATTTCAGTATGCATATACTTAGCTTAGTGTATTTTACAAAGCCTTTATAAATATCCCTTCAAAAATTACATATCTTCAAATCTCAAATTTGGTTTTCTGTTTTTGACCTGTTGCAATCGATCGGGCGGTCGACCAAAACTGTTACAGGTCATAACGGTCGACCGCGCGGTCGACCGCGGTTCTGACCCATGGGGTTGTGCATGTGTGTATGTTCCCCGGTCGACCGGCGGTCGACCGGACCCCATTACGGTCAGCCGACTGACATTCCCAAACTCTCTGTTTGGGACGGTCGACTGGGCGGTCGACCGGAGTCAGCCAACGGTCAGAAATTTTTGAAAACCGGTCGACCGGCCGGTCGACCGTGATTGGTCTTTTCTGTCAAACAGCTAGTTTTTTAAACATGTTTTAAAACGTGATTTTAATCTTAAAACGTGGTTTTAGGCTGGTTTTTTGTCATATTCTTCCTGATTAGTCAAAAAAATATTTACCCTTTAATCCCTACCTTAATCCTATAAATAGGGGTGGTTAGGGTTGAGGAGAATTATAACAACATTTGCAAAGAATTCAAAGTTTGAGTATTCTTGAAAGAGGTCTTTACTCTCAGTTTTTGTACTCTAATCTCTGATTTATTTCTGAAGTTTTTGAATCAAATCTCTCTTCTACTTTGTTTTATTTTTCACTTACAAACCTTGAGCTTCAATCCTACATATTATTCTCTAGGGTTTTGTAAAGAAAAGTTTTCAAAAGAGAGTTTATGGTCTTTTGATCACCAAGTGATTATTGTATTTGTGGCTACACTACCTCTGGAATAGAGGAGTGTGATTGAGGAATTGGGTACTCTCTAGTGATTGTAATCCTTTGTGAAAATTCTAGTGGATCGAAAATCCTTCTGGGTGAAGGCGGGGACGTAGAGCTGGGTGCTCAAACCTCGAAATAAATCTCTATGTTTGCGATTGGTTTACTTGTGTTTCTTATTTTCTATTCATTCATTCTCATATTGTCGATCTATACTCTTACAACAAGATTGCATTGCGCACCACAAACTCTTATTTAGAGGAATCACGAGGAAGAAGTTCAGAGCCCTTCACGGGGTATACGACTTCTAAACTTGCTTTGAGTGATTGTTGCATCATCTCATTTTTAAATTGTGTATTGATTAGCAATTCACCTATTCACCCCCCTCTAGGTAATTTCAATTGGTATCAGAGCTAGGACTCTAGTTTTGGCTTTACATCCTTAGAGAGATCCTATAAATTGCTAATCACTATATTCAAATCTTCATTCATACACTAGTAAAGATGGCCGATAACATTAAGACCCCTCCCAAATTTAATGGACTCAACTTTCCCATATGGAAAGTTAGAATGAACATATTTTTGCAATCTCTAGGTAGCCGAGTTGCTAAGTCTTTGACCAACCTTATAGTAAACCTGAAGGTGAGGAGGACACTTGGCCCGATATTACCTCCATGGAAGTTGATGCAACTGCGAAGGCTCAAAATGCCTTGCTTTTAGCATTAAATGAGGATGACTTAACACGGGTTATCCATTGCAAATCCGTGTACGCGCCGGAAAAAGAAAATAAAGGTGTTCGCTGTAAAATTTCCTTGAATCAGATGAAAAATTACAACAAAACTGTTTTCCTTCCAGTTACAAGGGAGGGAGGATGTTGAATCTTGAATCCTCCCTTTGTTTAAGGCTGGGTTCTTCAAGTGCCGGTGGAGAGTGAATCTTGTTCTCCGTTGACCGGATGACCGTCGGGATCGTCAGGGATCTTCTCTTTGGCTGGTAGAAGGAGTAACACAGCTCTGTCTACCAAAACTCTCAAAGAGGAGGTAGGCAAAGAGCAACTTGTACGCATAAAGCTTGCTGAAGAGTTGAGCTCTCTCCTGCTTCTCTCTCTGTCTGCCTGTGTGTAGTCTGTTGTCTCTCTCTTGTTTCTTGTCTTCGTCCTCTTGATCGGCCGACCCCTTCCCAATAGCAACGGGGCTATTTATAGAGGTTTCAGGGGCGGACGTGCCCCCTAAAAACGCTCCACAATGAGGGCTAACCTCCCCGCTATGTGGGCGGTGACTGGCCCCATAACCAGGGCGGTTATAACTGAGACGTGGGCCTTGGACCCTCGCGCCCTGGGGTTGAGGCGCGGGTGTTGAGCCCACGCGCCTTGAGGTTGAGACGCGGGTGTTGAGCCCACGCGCCTTGAGGTTGAGACGCGGGTGTCTAGCCCACGCGCCTTAAGGTTGAGACGCGGGTGTCGAGCCCACGCGCCTTGATGTTGAGACGCGGGTGTCGATCCCAGGCGCCTTGATGTTGAGACGCGGCTGGCCATCATCAGTCCTGCGTCCAGAACTTGAAACTCTGCCTTTTTTAATGGCTTGTCTTTTAATGATTTTTAGACAGCCTACAGAACCCCCTCCAAAGTTTTCGATATTCCGCGGTTAACTGGGACGGATTTCGAAATACTTTAGACTCTAGCTGAGTTTACCCTGATGACTGGACTGTTAATGCTCCGGGTTTGATCTTATCTGGAGTTGGTCTTCGTGAGTGTACTGTTGAACTCTTTGAGGCCATCAGAGTTGATCGTGTTGAGTGTCTAGATACACAGTCTAAACCTCCCCAATTGCTTTTAGTCTGTCGTGGGCGCACTTTAAGCCAGGAGTGGACGATCGTCTGCTTGTGCCAGTGTACTGTTGAAACTGATTTGCAGAAGCAAGGACTGGACGCCAGTTCTTTTTGAAGAGCAGAGATAGTACTGCTTTAAAGACGCAACTTTCATGGGGTGCGTCTTTTGGAAATGGAAACGCGACTGATATTTCATTGGGCAGACGCGATGCTAGGCCGGATTGGAAGGACGCGAACTTCGGAGAGACGCATCCTTTTGAGTAAGGACGCGACTTTCTGGACGCGACCATGGCTGTGCTGACGGGGCACGTCCATCAAAGAGGCGCGCCTGTTGGGTGCGAATCCGTGCCATGTCATGAGTGCACCGCCACTTGTTCTAGGGAACCGACGGGACATCTCTTTTTGGCGCGCGGACTTCCCGGGATATTAAATGAGCTGTCCACGCGTCAAGCGATGACTCGATGCCAAACCAATCGAGCCACGCGCCGCGTATCTTTGCGAATCTTCGTGCCTATAAATGGCAACAGTCAGAGAGATATCTCTTTCGTCTCGAGCGCATCTGTTAGGGTTCTTTGAGAAAAAGGAGTCTTCTCTTTCTCTTTCTATTTCTTCATCGTTCGTCATCGGATTTTTGATTAACGATGGCACCCAAAGCTAAACCCACCGCATCATCTTCAAAAGCGGCCGTCGCCGAGGCCCAGAGGGGCGGTTCCTCCGCGCAGGAAGTCCTTTTCCCAGGTATAATGCTGTTTAGGCTTAACCTTCACCATTAATGGAAGTTCATGGAACCCCTAAAAAAAAAATCTTTTTTTTTGGAGGAGAACCGTCAACACAGAATATAAACCGTGTTTGATTCTCAGACGCGGTCTTTGAGTTGATAACCAAGGCGCGGGTTTGATGACCCGGTGCCAGTGAGCCCTGCATTTCGGATTCTTCACTTAGAATATTTCTAATTGTGAAGGGTTCAGACGCGGACTTGATCCTTGCGTTCTATGACATCAGGTGCTGATTTTTTATGAATCTGGCACCTGAGCCCAAGTACTTAGAGATTTTTCATAAGTCTTGGTTTTCAAAACGCGGGCTTGATCCTGCGGACCTCACATCTGGACGCGAATTTGCAGGTCTGGACGCGGATTTTGATAATTCCTGCGTCCAGTATCTCTTCTACGTCTGGACGCAGATTCTCAAGTCTAGACGCGAATTTTGATAATTTCTGCGTCCAGTATCTTTTCTGCGTCTGGACTATAGACACTTACCATTTTTTTTATAAGATGTCTGATCAAGTGTCCTTTTCTTTTGTAGTGCCACACTCTTCTGCCCCACTCTCCAAGAAGCGCCACTTTGGGCACGTAGGTGGTGCTGACCGTGATTTAACCTTTGTGCTGCAAAGGACTGTACCTGTGACTGCTGACAGGTCGCAGGAGCGCAAGAAAAGGCTCTCCAATGTTGACATGACAACTTTTCGGGAGCTTATGACTGACGCAGCATTCACAACGGATGCTCGCGTTCCGCTGGAGAAGCTTGCCTTCTTCTTTGGAGACCATATCGGCGATGGCGGCTATTCCACGTATGACGGAGATTATAAATGGCTCCGCCAGATAGGGGATAGAAGATTTTTTCTTCCGGACATGGAGAGGATGTACCCGTTGTCTTATCTCCAGCACATGTCCGTCCCTCGGAAGATGAAATGGGACCTTTCCCGATATGTCCCTGAGATTACTCTCGGTGACTTAGGCTCCAAAAGGGTATACCGTCATGATAGTCATGATAGGGCGGTTCTCGGCCTGTTCCCCGGGTCGCTCAGGACTGAGCCCCCAGTTGGAGAAACACCAAAACTTGGCACCACTTTCCTCAACGCATTCATGAAAGTGGAGGGTGATTTTCCGGTTGAGTTCCGTTCGCCCGGGTGGGTTCATTCCACCGAGAAGTATTGGTGGGGCAGAATGGTCAGCTTCGTCCTTGCCGACCTTAGGGACTTGTTGGAGCAAACGGATTTGTACCAAGCAGTCAGGGCCGTACAGTATGGTATCCCACCGAGTTCTCAGAACCTCTTCGGGATCCTGGAGCGTTACAATCCTTTGACGGGGACATTCTTCACTCCGGTCGGAGAGATGGGCCTTGCCCTGACGAGTTGCATGAGGTCTCGGGGCTGGCAACAGGGGACTCTCCCTATGAGGAATATGTCCCAACCACTGAGGAGCTCAACCTTATGAAGAAGGGTCTCCTCAAGTGTACGAGACTTATTGGGAGGTGTTATGTCACTTCCACATTTGCGGTCAGGTAACCTCTTGGAGGTCTGGAGGAGTCAAGCAGCTGTCTTGGGCCAGCTACTTGTTTAACGGTATCAATAAGAAAGACCATCCGGTAACCCGACTGGCTCCCAGCTCCGACAAGGAGATTGACGACAGGGTTAAGGCTTCTGAAGGCTTCTACACCACGGTTTCGAACGAGGATGTTTTCGAACCTGACATGGTTTTCGAAAGCTTTCATCATCAAGCCCGGATTCCTATCTTCGATCGAGCACTGTTGGCGGGCTTCTTAATGCTGTGGTTGAAGCGCTGTGTGGTGCCCACGCTGCCATATGAAGTCATTGTTGCCGATATAGTGTACCCGGCGGTGCTCCTGGCCTATGGCAGTCCCATAGCCCTTCTCCCGGCCATGGCGGCTGGCATTCAAAGCGGGTTGCGGGCGTTAACCCAGACTTTCTGCGAGGCAGGGAAGGCTATCGACTCCCATGGCAAGCCGATTGTTGACTCAGAGGGAAAGCCGACGGTGAAGCGCCCCAACCCTCGGGTCGAGGTGCCCTACACGTACTTAATGGCTTGGTATGTGATGCACTGCCCCTCTCTGATGACGCCGGTGCCTTGGAGTGAGGGTTTTGTCCCTTTTGTACAGCGGTTGGAGGGTTCTGACAGGCGTAATACTTACATGTATTACGTTCGAAAGTGCATTCTGTCTGCTTCGAACTACCAGCTTAACCGCTGCTTCCCCGAGATTCCTGGTGCCTCTTTCGGGGAACTATTACTGACTCCGCAGGCCAAGATGATTTCACTAGGCTGTCAACGGGGATTTTCTGGTGGTTGGTTAACATCCGGCCTGGGTATGTGCTTTTCCGGCAAGGGACTTCATGCACGATCGAGCCATATATGCCGAATCGCTTCGCCCGACAGTTCGGCTATGATCAACTCTACGTCGGCAACCCCAATGCTCGACTCGCCTTCAGTGGGAACTTGTTCGAAGGTGCTCGGCCTGGTACTATAGCGTGGCCGGAGGGACGGAAGCAACTTTCCGTCTACCTATCAAGGAGCCAAAGGGCCGCACAAGATTCAGCTTCTGTACCTGGTATTTCCAGGTCAACCAGACACCATACTTTGTTCTGGAGTATTCATGCATTGAGAGTATCAATGCAAATTTCGAAGCAAGGTCGGGGTCCGGTAAACGCTCGCGAGGCGTCGAGCAATATCTGAAGGCTCTGAGGGAAGTCTGGAGAGGGTCGAGGGAGGAGCCACGAGCAACAAAGGCTCGACAGGCGGTGAGTAAGCGTGCTCGAGGCTCTACTTCCACTGCTGACCCTGCCCCAAAGAAGGTCCGGAGGGACTTGACGGCCGAAGTTTCTCTATCCGAAGACATCCCTGCTGGTGTTGAGGAACTGAGGGAAGAAGAGGCAGATGAAGAGGCTGTCCCCTTAGTCCGTGCCCATAGGTTGCGCAGCAGGGGCTGCAGGAGTTCAGAGGAAGGAGAGCCTGTTGACGAACCGACCGCCGCTGACGAGGCCGAGCAGTTCGAAGTCGACATCATGAGCGGAGGTGATGTTGAGATTCCGGGGGTCTCAGCTCAGCCCGGGTTTTCCTCAGCTCACGAATGGAGAGATGAGGCACAGCAACCGGAGGTCGACATCATGAGTGATGTTGAGATTGCAGGAGTCTCAACTCAGCCCGGGTCTTCCCCTGCTCATGAAAGGAGAGATGAGGCACAGCAACCTGGGTCTCCAAGTGTGTTCATCTCCAGTCCTCGGACAGTTGACCCCAGCCCTACCACTGGGGTAATTGGTGGCAAGGCTCCGGCTACCGAGGCCTCTCGCGTTGAACTGTCGTCTTCCTTATCCGCAGAGGGAAGCGATTTTGAGGATGAGGTCGACTATGGTGATAAACCCGCTCCTCTTGATCCGAGTAAATTCTCACACATCTCGGAGGAGGAAATACATGGGTGCGAGCCGTTGACGGCATCACCACTGGCGGCAGTTATTCCCGCTGAAGGTACTCTTTTCACCTTCTGACTTGATTTCCCTTTCATTTTGAAGAGGAGGTTTTAACATTCTCCTTTTATGCTGCAGGGTTGGCCGAGGATATTGAGGCTGCAACCTCCTCGCATATCGAGGAGATGGTGCAAGAGTCGACCCAGCCGGAAGGAGTTGAGGCTCCAGCCGCCGAGATGCCTCCAGAGAAGGCAACTACTGAAATCGGGGAGACTCCCACTCTGCAGGACGAGGAGGCAACCACTGAAGCCAGGGAGACTTCTACTCTGCAGGATTCGCCCAAGAATTCGACATCTCTGGACCTCCAACTTGGTAAGGAAGTTTTGATGTCTTGAATGTTTCTCTTTTCACCATTGTAGCTAATGTTGAGATAATTTGCAGAGAGTACTGGGGGGCTCAGGTGGAGAGTCTGACGATCAGTGCCCCTCCGGAGGCCACACAGCTCAAGCCTCGGCCGAGGTTTCTGAGGAGGTCGAGCTCACTACTCTGTCCTCAGCTGTGGAGGTTCCTGCAGAGGTAGCACCCCCAGAAGCGCTAGTGGCTACTCTTGCTCCTGCCGTACCGGTGGTCAGCCCGACTCTTGCGCGAGAAGAGCCGGCTTACATCCTTCACGCCGTGATAGAAAGGGGGTCGGGGAGCACCTCAGGCGATGATACTATGGAGTTCCTGACACGCAAAACGGTGCAGCAGTTCTTTGACTCAATGCGATCATGCATCGATTTCATCCTGTCTGGGGGTAGCTCCTTTGAATTCGCCCGGATGTTTCTCGGAAACTTGGCCGAGAACATCAAGTTGGCCGGAGGCCTTCGTTAGCCCAGGCGTGTCTGCTGGTGGTGGAGCAGCTGGGACAAGACCTGAGAGAGCTTCGATCCCTGGAGGATGCCGGCTCATTCCACGAAGCCCAGGAAACTCTGAATAGGCTCCTTGCTGCTCAAGAGCAGGAGAGAAGGGAGGTGGAGGAGAAGATAACCGATAACACCTGTCTTCGTGAAGGTTCCCGGCTGATCATCAAAGGCTAGCGGTCGAGTCCAAGGAATCTATCATGATCATACAGGCTGCAAAGCAGGCTATCCTTGACTCTCGAGCTGCTATAGCCAGGGCTGAGGCCATGATTGCTTTTAACGAACAGAAGCTTGCTACCTCTGAAAAGAGGCTAGCGGAGTTAGAGGCTGCCAAGGCGCAAGTTGAAGCAAACCTCTCTGTTCGTTCATCCAAGTTGGAATCCCTCCGAGTACAAGCGCAGGGATTTTTATCTGAGGCGGATCTGCGGGCCCAAGCTCTCATGGAGGCTGAGAAGGCGCGTCAACATAAGATACATCGCCTTAGAGAGCAAATCCGTTCCTTGGCGAACCAGGACTTGTAGCCTTCCCTTTTTTTTTGTAAAGAAAAGGACACTCTGTTTTACTAAGAGTGTTTGTATTATCATTTTTTTGATGTAATAAAAGTCTTTGGAGTTCTTGTTCCATCTTTATTGCCTTGCTGTAGATGAATTCAACTTCTCAAGTCTTCTTGATGAGATGCGGCATTGATTCATAGGAACCTAGATAGAACTAAGTTTTTCTGATGAGACGCGGCATCAAATCATAGAGAGAGACGCGGTCATCAGTTCATAGGAACTTAGGCAGAACTAAGTCCTTTTGATGAGACGTGGCGTCAATTCATAGAGAGAAACGCGGGTTTAATTAACGCGAATCTGTCCTGCTAATGAAGACGCGGTTCAAGTGGACGCGAAGGACGCAGTTTTTGAGTGTAACTCACTGGTCGCAGTCCTTAAGGACGCAGCGCTGGGTCTTTTGACTAGGTGCAAAACCCATCACTACCCATGCAGACGCAGCTCCTCTGATGAAGACACAGTTTGAGCGGACGCGAGGGACGCAGCCTTGCGTATTTTCCGACTAATCCCACAATGGCCTAAGTCTTTTGCTGAGTTAAGTGCTTTCCCTTAGAATGGGCCCCGTTTGCTGAAGGGACGCAACTTTGGGTCACGCGGACATTCCTCTGGAATGCAGGTGGACGTCATTCAGTCTGAAAAGGGGACGCGGATTCCTGGACGCGGCTTTCTCATCTGCGTCTTGATGTAACTTCCCAGGCGTTAAATGCGGCCTGACTTAAAGATTTCATGAGATCTTTGAACGTCAAGTCTTCACTGACGATTGGGAAACCGGGTCGTCCGTTGTTTCCCAAAGCAGTTGTCCACGCGTTGGTTCCTCATTGGACTCAGGCGTTAATGCCTTTTAATGCAAAACCGGCGCTGGCGGTTTGAGACCAGCGTCTGTGACGCTTCCCGAAGCAACGTTCCACGCGTCAGACTCCTATTGGACTTTGACGGTCGTGCGGTCATTAAGGCCGACGGTTTTGATTAATGAACCATTAATGACAGTTATCAGGGGCTGCCTATAAATAGGGCTCACCCTCTCCCTCTTTAACAACCCAAACTTAGACTGTTTTCTTTTGATTTGCTCTGAGAAATTCCGCCTTCTTCAGAGTTCTAACAGGGGTCTGTCTCCATGGATGAAGGTGACTCTGTGGATGAAGATGACCCAGAGCTTTCATGCTTCTGTTTGGTCTCTTCAGGAGAAAGCGTCTCTTTGATCATCTTTTCATGTCCACGTTCTAATGCAGAGAGTTCAACTCTTGATAGAGGCCTCTGCGGGTATGCCGTCCCGACTTGCCATGATATTTTTAGTCCACCCAGGCTTGCACCTTGGCATCTCTTAAAGAGATATCACCATCTGGATGAAGTCTTAGTTGGTGCATTCCCTCTTTTTTTTTGGAATTTGCGCCATCGACTTGAACTTCTCTGGACGCGAGTACAGAAGTCTTTGGCACTTGGCGCTGGCTTTGCTCATGAAGCTCGCGTTTTAAGGCCACTGACTTGGATGAATTCCAACTCGGGTTGAAGGTTTCAGACCCGAATCTTGCAACTCCTGTTCATTCAACAGGGAGATGGCAATTTTTTCGGCGTCTGAGTCTTTTCGCGCCTGGTGTGTTAGACGCAGATGCAAAAAATTGGACTGCGTTTGAACCCTGCGTGTATCACAGTTTTAACTCGCGTCTGTTTCTGCCACCGCGGAAGTTTTGGCTCACTGCGTGGGTCATTCCCGTGTCTGTAGTCTTCGGCAATAACTGCGTCTGTCACTTAGTTCTCTCTGTTGAATTGTACTAAGTTCCAGATGTTCTGATTCCTTTGTTTATTCCTTGCAGGTAGGCTTGATCGTCCTTTTTCAGGTTCGCTGGGCCCCTGGAAGAATATTTCGGCCGGCGAAATTGTTCGATGTTCGTCCACAAGGGAAGAAATCATAGTCTCCGTCGTCCACAAGGGAAGAAATCACAATCCCTGACGGGGACTTAACCCTCGTCAAGATCTCTTTGGACACGATGCACCAGTCATGCTTGCGGGCTAGTCACGGTCAGAGTGAGTATGGCGGCGAGGGGGTTACGATGGATATAGTGGCAGATAGCATCCCCTTCCTCTCTCACCCCAGAAGTGACATCAAGGACACTCCATGTTTGTTGGATGGCCTTCTGGCGAAAGAGATGCTCATGAATGAAGGGTTGCATGGCTTTCTGCTGCCACCCGGACCTCAAGAACACCATTGCTCTTAGCTTAGTCAGCTAGGGCTCTTTCGATGTTTACGTCATGCACCATAGTGCAATCGGCTCCAATTGTCGCCACAGTTTGGCGCTTTTACAAACATCGTGCACTTGGAATCAGATGCGACTTCAAGGAGTGAGTACGGCCTCTGAGAGAGAGAGGGACTTCTTTGTACTCCTTAATTGTAACACTCAATCTTATTGTATAAGAGAGCGTTTTGTATCACTTTCATATGCCTGGATATAAATAAAAGTGACATTTTTCTTTCTGCCTCTTTCTATTGTCTTGAACCTTTTGTCTTCAGTTAGACGCATAGAAGCAGAAGATCTTTGACTTCGTCAAAAATAAGTCAAATTTTGTAGGAAAAGATCCTATTTCAGGAAATTTCACAATACTGTCAGAGGTGTAATATTAACTTGACAGAGATGAAATAATGTTTGGTGGACCAGCCACTTTATAAGAAAAGTGACAGGTGGAACACGTACCCCCAGGGAAGGTGAACTTTTATCAAGGGTTTGGGATCAACTTGATTAAGTTCAGCCGGGGAGTTGATGGAAACACTGTCAATGGTGTAGTGTTAACCTAACAATATTTTTAGGTAGACTTGTTATTCTATTAAGAGAATAACAAGTAAGACTAGACTCATGGGGAATCTAGGGAAGTCTTTACCGTTAGAGGTGTGATATTAACTTAATGGGTTGAAAGTAGTCTCGTCAAAAGTGTGATGTTAACTTGACAAGGATGTGAGTCAGAGGTGTAATATTAACTTGACTCAAAAGTATTTCAGTTTTGTTTGGGAAAACTGAGAGTGTCACTGACATAGGTGTGATGTTTAACTTGACAGTGAGGGTAATGCTAGAGGTGTAATGTGAACTTAGCATTGGTCATCTCGGCTTGGATAAGGAAGTCGAGGAAAAGTCATGGCCATAGGTGTATTGTTGAACTTAGCAATGACTTAGATGCTAGAGGTGTAGTGTTAACTTAGCATCATTCGTTTCAGCTTCAATACGGAAGTCTGAAGGAAAGTGACTGTCAGAGGTGTAATATTAACTTGACAGAAGCTTGGTGTAATGTTTAGAAGTATAATGTTAACTTAACAGTAATTTGTCAGAGGTGTAGTATTAACTTGACAGAAATTAATTTGCGATATGAACAATTTGAGGACCTGTCATCCTATTGATGAGAATGGACAAGTGGAGTTTGAAGTGCCAGAGGTATAGTGTTAACTTGGCAACAACTGTATTTTGTAGACCTACCATTCTGTGGATGAGAATTGGTAAGGGATTTTGGAGGGGAGAGTGGAGTTGAGTCCACTTAAGATTTTTAGCAAACCCTCAGCTATCAACGGATTTGAGGTGCCTTTACCAACTACCGTTTAAGTTGGGCTAGCCATGCTATTCCCCTCAGCATGATGAGTTGTCGAAGATTTATGTTGGGCTTAAAAGCCAACGTTTTCCTCTATCCTTAGCGTCGGAGGCGTCGGATCAAAAGGGAACGTGTCCCTTAGGATTTTTAGCAAACCCTCAGCTGTCAACGGATTTGATATGCCTTTACCAACTACCGTTTGAGTTGGGCTAGCCATGTTATTCCCCTCAGCATGATGAGTTGTCGAAGATTTATGTTGGGCTTAAAAGCCAACGTTTTCCTCTATCCTTAGCCGTCGGAGGCGTCGGATCAAAGGGAACGTGTCCCTTAGGATTTTTAGCAAACCCTCAGCTGTCAACGGATTTGATATGCCTTTACCAACTACCGTTTGAGTTGGCTAGCCATGCTATTCCCCTCAGCATGATGAGTTATCGAAGATTTATGTTGGGCTTAAAAGCCAACGTTTTCCTCTATCCTTAGTCGTCGGAGGCGTCAGATGTTAATGAAGAAGCTCTTCTTGTTTTGATCAGAGGTGTACTTTTAACTTGATCGGGGGAGGAGTACTATTAAGGATAGTACTTCTTCAAGAATCTGCCATTGATCGGCATCATGAGTGTATCGCCATTTGAGGTTATGAGGCGATATGATCCATTCGAGTAGACTGACTCTACCACAAGCGGTCCTTCCCATTTGGGTTGGAATTTTTCTTTTGTCTTGTGCGTCATTACCATGGGTCTTCTGACGGCTAAGACAAGATCGCCTTTCTTGAAAGTCCGCACCTTAACTTTCTTGTTGAAGGCTTTGGTAATTCAAGCTTGGTAAAGCTCGATTTGTTGTTGGGCCTGCAAACGCTTATCGTCTAAGGCCTCCAATTCCTGGAGTCGCTGTCGATGCTTCTCCTCGGTTGTCATCTCCGCTGTCAAGGCGACGCGTAGAGATGGAATTTGGATTTCCAGTGGAAGTACGGCTTCACATCCATATACCAAAGAAAATGGCGTGGCTTTAGTTGGGGTTCGCACAGTTGTGCGGTAGGCCCATAAGCATTCACCTAGCTTATCGTCCCAGTCTCGTTGACTTTTCGAAACGAACTTCTTGAGAAGCTTGCCAATAGTCTTGTTGAAAGCTTCTGCGAGGCCGTTAGCGGCAGGATAGTATGCCGTTGAGGACACACTCTGGATTCTGAACTTAGCGCAGAATCTCTGGAACGCCTGGCTGATGAACTGGGGTCCATTGTCATGGACAATTCGCCGAGGTATACCGAAACGGTAAATAACGTGATGTTTCACGAACTTGATCACGTTAGACGATTTTACCTCCTTCAGAGGAATAGCTTCGGCCCATTTAGAGAAATAATCGGTTATTGCCAAAACAAACCGATGTCCCTTTGATGATGGTGGGCTGATAGGACCAGCCACATCCATCCCCCACATTTCAAATGGCCAGTAGAGGTCGTAGAGTGGAGGTACCCTGGTGCTTGATGGATGAAATCGCCGTGCACTTGGCAGGCGTGACATCTTTTGGCATAAGTGATGGCATCGGCAATCATCTTGGGCCAGTAGTAACCCAATCTTTGGAGTCGATGTGCCAGTTTTGGGCCAGGTTGATGGGCTCCACACATACCATCGTGGGCTTCTTTCAATACCTCTTGGGCCTCTTTTGGTGAGAGGCATCGGAGCAAGACCCCGTCATGCGATCGACGATACAATGTTCGTGTAATCGCATTGTAGTAAAATTTAGGGGCTTTCCTTCGAATGGCAGCCGCTTCCTTGGCGTCCTTAGGCAGGATGCCATACAAGACATAGTCGATATAGGGGAATCGCCAGTCTTTAAGCTCTGGCCCGGTTGACAATTCCAGCGCTTCTTTGCCTTGATACTCTCCCTTTGACTCCTGATAGTCTTCGAGGGCAGTTCTCGGGCAATACAGGTCGTGGCTGTAGACGAATACCATCTCCATTGCTCCAGCTGGAAGAGCTAAGGAGGCCGCGAGGGACGCCAGTGCATCTGCATGCGCATTTTGCCTGCGCGGTACATGATCGATGTAGAAGTTTGTGAACCTCTCGGTCATGTGGATAGTTGCGTTGTAGTAGGGTACTAGGTCCTCATGTCTGACTTCGTACTCCCCGCGAACTTGGCTAACAATGAGTTTGGAGTCACCGTATGCCTCGAGATTTTTAACGCCAATCTCATCGGCGAGCTGCATCCCAATCAAAGAGCGTTGTATTCTGCTACATTGTTGGAGCAAGGCTCAGTTAGCGAGACAGCTCGAGGAATTACATAGTTCTGTGGCGAGACGAGTACTACTCCTACCCCCGCTACGATGTGTCCTTTTGGGCTTGTTCTGGATGCACCGTCAAAGAAGAGTTGCCACACTTGACTTTCGAACGATGTCTGAGTTAGGCAGGCTTCAGCGACCTCATCTGGGAGATCGTCGTAAAGTTTGGTTGCCCTTGGATCTGGATGCTCAGCCAGGAAATCCGCCACCGCTTGTCCTTTAATGGCCTTCTGTGGTAAAAAGTGCATTTCATATTGAGATAACAATATGGCCCATTTTGCCAGTCGGCCATTTAGCGATGAAGGTTTTGTCATGAGTAACCTCAAGGGGTTGACTTTTGATATGACATTTATGGTTTGGCCCGCCAGGTAGTGTCGCATTTTCTGAATGGCGAACACCAGTGCCAAACATTCCTTCTCGATCGGGTTGTACCGATGTTCAGCTCCGATCATTGTTCTACTCAGATAGTAGATCGCTTGCTCACATCCATGGTCATCATGCTGAGCTAGTAGAGCTCCCAAAGAATGATCCATTGCCCGGACGTATACCAGGAAAGGTTTTCCGGATATCGGAGCTGCAAGGACTGGTGGTTGGGTGAGGTATTGCTTGATTTCCTCAAATGCTTGTTGGCAAGCGTCGTCCCAAATGAACGAGACACCCTTCTTCATTAACTTGGCGAAGGGTTGGCATCTTCCGGAGAGATTTGAGATAAACCTACGGATGTACGCCAATCGTCCTTGCAATCCCCTGAGTTCCTTGAGATTCCTCGGAGGTTGCATTCTCTGGATAGCGCGGATCTTTTCCGGGTCCAAATGGATTCCTGTGGAAGTTACAACAAATCCTAGGAATTTGCCACTGGGCACCCCCAGGAAGGACTTGGTGGGATTCATCTTCAATTGATGAGCCCGCATGATATCAAAGACAACCTTCAGGTCAGATATGTGATCATCTTTAGTGCGGCTTTTTACCGCGATGTCGTCAACATAACACTCCACCGTTTTGCGTATTTGCTGATGGAAAATGGCATTCATGGCCCTTTGATATGTTGCCCCTGCATTCTTCAGTCCGAAGGGCATGACGGTGTAGCAATATACCCCTAGAGGTGTCCTGAAGGAGGTATGCTTTTTGTCATCAGGATACATTTTAATTTGATTGTATCCTGAGAATACATCCATGAAGGACATTCGTTCGAATCCACAAGTATTGTCAATCATGACATCTGTGATTGGCAGCGGGAATTCGTCTTTGGGGCAAGCCTCGTTTAGATCACGAAAGTCAATGCAGATTCGGATCTTCCCGTTCTTCTTGGCAACTGGGACAATGTTGGCTACCCAGTCGGGATGTTGTTCTTCCCTGATGAAGCCAGAATCAATAAGTTTTCTGACTTCTGATTGAATTGCCTCCATTATTTCTGGACGGAACCGTCGCTGCTGTTGTTTGACAGGTTTTGCGTCCGGATTGATGTTGAGACGGTGCATAGCCACTTGAGGATCAAGTCCAGGCATGTCCTCGTAATTCCAGGCGAAGACGTCTATATACTCTTGTACAAGAGATATTAGATCCTTCTTCTCCGAAGGTGACAGGCCGTCACTTATGAAGATGGGCTTAGGATTGGCCTCATCTCCTAGATTGACTTGAACAACCATGTCTTCTGTGGGTGGCTCGCGCTGTTCAAAGCGGGTATCCCAAAGAGTATTTAAATGTTTGATCCAAGGGTCTGTATCAGATTGGATCATTTCTTCATCTCCGTCTTCCAGGTGGCTTGTTGAAACCATGTTCACTGAAAGTTCTCTGAAGATGTTGCCGACACTGACATCCGACTCCCACGATGACGTGCCGAAGAGTAATTATGACCTGATGGTCCTCCAGAATCAGAGGCTGATGGGATCGGAGTCGATACATAGCCCAACCCCCGGCGCGTCCGATGATAATAATCGGGGGCTTTCCCTTTCGGCACAAAGGATCGAAGTAGCGTTCTCCTTCCTTTGCCGAAGTTCAACCCGGGTCTGTTGGTTAGATCGTACCCCATGCACTTCATCATTTTGAGCGCTTTGGTTCATAATGACCGAACTGAGGGGATTCCTCCTCGCCTTCTGATTCTTCGCGGGGCGTTGGTTCAGACGAGATTCGCCCAAAAAGAATTGATTTTTGGCCTTTCCGTCTGGCTGGAGCCATAAATATAGATTCTTGCGCATTACCATTTTCTTGGTATGTCCCGAAGGATGATTTTACTGGTACATGCAACGATGTCAAAGCATCCATTGCCGACCAGAGGTCATCATCTACACCAGTGCTAGTATCTGACGGTATTGAATCAGAAGCAAACACAGAAAATACGCTAAATCTAATTCTTCATTAATATACCAACCGCCTACATCGTCGGTGGTATTATCAACATCGAGCTTATCAATGCTCTTTACAAGTGGTTCTAACTCCCACAGGCACTCTTCTTTTTCAGGCTCAGTGTCAGCCTCATTACCAGAGTCTGGCTCCTCTGGTTGCGGGGTTTCATTTGTCTCCACAGGATCCTGATATAGGAGGGAATCCGTGAAATAATTTTCGACCCCTTTAAACGGATACCTTTCGGCGATCAACGTTTGAATCTTTCCACTCCCGTCAATGTATTTCATGACTTGGTGGAGAGTGGAGGGAACGATGGAGTTGCGGTGAATCCATGGTCGTCCCAACAGTAGGTTGTAGGAAGTGTCAGCATCGATGACGTAGCATGTCACTTCCGACTTGAGGCTTCCAATCTGGCATTTGAGCTTGATCTTCCCCATCGGACGGGTGCCATTGGCATTAAACCCGTAAATGGTTGTCTGGGTAGGGCTCAGACGATAGGTGGGGATGCCCAGATGTTGCATGACCCGGCGAGGCATGATGCTCAACGCGGACCCTGGATCTACCTGAATGCGGTTCACCTCAGACGATCCAATATACCCTGTGAAGTACAGGGGTCGATCATGCTTCCCTTTAACCTGCATATCATCTGCTGTGAAGGTAATGCAGGGAGCATTTGGGGAGGTGTGGAGGCAATCCTCTATATCTTCCTCCTTCGGCACCTGGGTCATGAAGACTTCAGCATTTGCCAGAGCTTCTTGTAGAGCTTCTCTGGTCGACTTTGATAGTCTAAGAAGTTCATACAAGGTAATGCGTGCCGGGATGTTGGCTAGTTGAGCTAGGACATCAAAGCGGTAAGGTGTCGTGGATCCTTTCGCTACACCTTTCGAAAGAACTCGAGAAAACCGAGTTTCTTTCTGTTTCTCCACAAGTTGTTTTGTGGAGGGCTTGGTTGGCTCTACAGCTGGTTGTGGAGGGGCTACCGCCATCTCGCCATACTGCTTCAAGTACGGCTGTCCCGAACGGGTTCCCGCCATCGGTTGGTTGGGCTCTGCGGCCAAGACTATTCTTTCCTCCTCTGAGTCAGTTAACGAAGGGATATCAGTCTCCGCTTCTCGAAAAGAGGCGCATACCACATTGCAAGACGAGGCTTTAGCTTTACCTTTGGACCTCCTGCTAGTCACAGTGGTCCATTGTTGGCTGTCCACAAGGTCAGGATGAACCCACATGACTTCTCCCTGAGGGGTGGGAACAGGTACCAGGCCTTTCTCTTGCTGCTGGTAAGGGTCTGTGTTGACCATTCTCAGCTCTCCTCTTGGGATAGGGACTACTCCAGAGGGTGTTGGGGGTTGTCTCCCAAACTGGAGAACTGACGTCACATTAGCCGTCACCTTCTTCTGCTCTGGTCGGAGTTTCAATACCTCCGCGTCAATCAGGGCCTGAAGGATGTCCTTGAAGACGTAGCAGCTTTTGGTGGGGTGTCCCAACATCCTGTGGTACAAGCAATAGGTGGGATTGTCGGTCTTGCCGACTTCCTCGGGGCGCCTATCTTCAGGGAGCTTCAGTCGGTTGCTCTTGTTGAGTAGTTTAAAGAGTGAATCGACATGTTCCTCCTTGAAAGAATACTGCTTGTTGGCCCGTGGTTGGCTTGAAGAGCCACCTCCCTTGACCAGTTGAGGTTTAGCAGGAGATTTGGTTTCTGCTGCCAAGTTATCCTTCCTTTTGGCTTGGAGGGATATGTCTGGCGCACGCCTTGTCGACCTTTCCGGCCTGGGCTTACCTTCCTCCGCTCTGACGCGGGCGACAATCTCCTCAGCCTGTTCACCTTGTTGGACTAATTGCTTCCAGGTGCGGCTTTCAGCAACTCCTATTTGAGCAAGGAGTGAGATTTGGAGATTGTGGCGGCATGTTTCCACCAGAGTGACCTGGGTCATGCCGCTTGGACACCGGAGTGCCACGTTCCGAAATCTTTCCACGAAAGACTTGACGGACTCTCCCTTTCGCTGTTTAGTAGCCAAAAGGGTGGGCATCGTGACTTCCGAGTCATCCTCGAAGAAGCGCGTTAAGAAAAGCTTCTCCAAATCGCCCTAGTTCTTGATAGAACCTTCTGGGAGCTTCATGAACCATTCAAAGGCCAGCCCTTTCAGGGTGCCGATGAACAGACGAGCCAGGATAGCATCGTTATCTACTACATTCCCGGTTTGGGATTTAAAGTAGTAGATGTGTTGGTTGGGTGACCCTTTCCCATCGAATGCTTGAAGGGTTGGAGCCTTGAACTTGGACGGGTATGGAACCAAGTCCCATTCAGCAGGATAGGGCCGGACCACTCCAGCTTCTTGGAGGCCTTTACGGTTGGTAAGGGCCTCGAGGCGTTGCTCCAATTGACTCATTCTTTTAGCATGAGCCTTTCCCTGGTCTTGGTCGCCCTTTACTTGCGATGAGGATTTGGACGAACTAGAAGTAGATCGCGGCCTCTCCTCGGAAGGTTCGGAAGATGAGCTTTCTCCCTTTTTCCCTTTGCCCTTCGTCTTTTTAGGAGGAGATTTCCTCCTGTCTTCGAGCAACTGTGCAAGCATCTGCTTGAGGGAGTCGATAGATTCTTGCTGAGAAAGAATCATATCCATTTGTGCCTTCTGGATTTGTTCTAAACGTCTAGCCGTTTCCTCAGGAGTGCCTATCATGTAGGCGGAGGCCTCCTTCTCAACGGAAGAGTTTGAAGCCCGTGATTCCGCTACGGCGGAGTGGTAATCATTCACTTTAATGCCATGGGCTAAGGCATTATAATCAATCGGGGGAATGGCCCCAGTCCGGGTGCGAGTGTGTTGATACACCCCTTCCGGTTTAGAGTCAGACTCATCCGAGCTGACTGCAGGTTGTTTTCCCTTGCTCCTGCTCATCATATTCGCAGTGAGCTCCGGGTACTCAATGTCAGAGAAGGTTCTCCTTCTGTGGGAGCGCCTTCTTTTGCTGACGGGGGAATCAGGGTCAGCTGTCTAACTAAAGACTGCTGGTGCACACCTGAACCACAACGGCACTCGGAGAGCATAGAGATGAGCCGTTGGCAGCAACATGATGAAGTGACCTGATTGGCACTTCTTTTCTTCGTCAAGTAATCCCTCAGATCCACGGGAGGGGGATCGAAGAGATTAACCGCGCAACGCCCAAGACGGGAGGCATCCATATGCTGTACAGCATGGACGCGGGCTTCAGGGACGCGGTTCTCGCGTCGTGACTGTATAACGTGCGTCTGGCGTCTCTTTTGAGATGAGACGCGATTCTCGCGTTGCTGCTTGGTGCGTCGGGGCAGAGACGTTTGAGAGAGGATGGGCTGCTGGGCCCCACGCCTATGGGCGCGTGCCTCTCGCGCTTGACGAGGCGCAGAGGCTTCACCTTGGCGTTTGGTGAGTTGGTCTTCAGAGGACCTAGCTTGAGGAGTCTCGCGTTTAGGCCGCCAAACGCGGACTTCACGTGCTGGACGTGGCGCGGGCAAGGCGCCAGATTGTACGTCGCATCCAGCCTCAGTCGGACAACAAGAGGTTCCAACTTGTAGCTGACGCGCACGTCTCCTCTGTCGACGCTCAGCGTTTTGGTTGCGTCGTAGAGGTGGAGAGTGACAAACGACGACCTGATGCTGAACACCAGAGATTTTAACCACGCGGGTCTCCCGAGAGATTCTAACGCGGGTGTTCCGTGCTGCGCGGTTGATCGCAGCGGCAGTTGTGCCTGAGATCACGCGGGCCTTCTGAGAGGCGTTGGCGCGTGTATCTTGCTTGGCACAGTTGGCAGCAGCAGCGCCCGAGAGAACCTCGGATCGGGCTTCGGGGCCATTCCCCGTCGAGACCCTGCGGCAGACACGGGTCTTTGGGCTCTTGGAGCCGGCAGAGAGAAACTCTTCGTATTTCGCCTGGTCGAACTCGACAACAAGCGATTCGACCATCTTTCCCTTACGAAGTACGTCATCTTGCGCCACGATTTGCTCATCAGTGACAAATGTAGTCCCCAGCGGAGTCGCCATCTCTTGTACGCGCCGGAAAAAGAAAATAAAGGTGTTCGCTGTAAAATTTTCTTGAATCAGATGAAAAATTACAACAAAACTATTTTCCTTCCAGTTACAAGGGAGGGAGGATGTTGAATCTTGAATCCTCCCTTTGTTTAAGGCTGGGTTCTTCAAGTGGCGGTGGAGAGTGAATCTTGTTCTCCGTTGACCGGATGACCGTCGGGATCGTCAGGGATCTTCTCTTTGGCTGGTAGAAGGAGTAACACAGCTCTGTCTACCAAAACTCTCAAAGAGGAGGTAGGCAAAGAGCAACTTGTACGCAGCAAGCTTGCTGAAGAGTTGAGCTCTCTCCTGCTTCTCTCTCTGTCTGCCTGTGTGTAGTTTGTTGTCTCTCTCTTGTTTCTTGTCTTCGTCCTCTTGATCGGCCGACCCCTTCCCAATAGCAACGGGGCTATTTATAGAGGTTTCAGGGGCGGACGTGCCCCCTAAAAACGCTCCACAATGAGGGGCTAACCTCCCCGCTATGTGGGCGGTGACTGGCCCCATAACCAGGGCGGTTATAACCGAGACGTGGGCCTGGACCCTCGCGCCCTGGGGTTGAGACGCGGGTGTTGAGCCCACGCGCCTTGAGGTTGAGACGCGGGTGTCGAGCCCATGCGCCTTGAGGTTGAGACGCGGGTGTCAAGCCCACGCGCCTTGAGGTGAGACGCGGGTGTCTAGCCCACGCGCCTTGAGGTTGAGACGCGGGTGTCGAGCCCACGCGCCTTGATGTTGAGACGCGGTGTCGAGCCCACGCACCTTGATGTTGAGACGCGGCTGGCCATCATCAGTCCTGCGTCCAGAATTTGAAACTCTGCCTTTTTTAATGGCTTGTCTTTTAATGATTTTTAGACAGCCTACAATCCGCCTATGAGATTTGGCAACACTTATTGGTCACTCATAAGGGAACATCACAAGTCAAGAGAGCTAAAATTTATCTCTTGCGTTCCCAATATGAAAGTTTTAAAATGCAAGAAAATGAATATATTGATAATATGATTACTAAGTTTACTAAAATCACAAATGCTCTTACTTCTCTAGGTGATGAAATCAACAACGACCAAAAGGTGCGTAAGGTGATTCGTGCTCTCCCTTCATCATGGGAAATCAAAGCTCCCACCTTAAAGGAATTGAACGATAAAGATGAGATGGAGCTCATAAGTTTTATTGGAAACCTTAAGACTCATGAGATAGAGAAAAAGGCTAGAGAAGAAGCGGCGCCTCAAAAGAAAAGTCTATTGCTTTCAAGTCTACCTCCACCATCTACGATGATGAAGAAGATGAAGAAGATGATGAAGACTATCTCTTCTTGTGTGAAATGTAAAAAGAAGTACCATAAGAAAGAGTTCAACCATGGAAGGCGATGGGAAGGGAAGGAGGAGAAGAAGATCACATGCTACAACTGTCGGAAACCTGGACACATCATGGCCGATTGTCCAGATTTCAAGAACAAGATATCTTTCTCCATGAAGCAAAAGAAGTCGTTTGCAAAGAAGGCATTCAAAGCCACTTGGGATTCAGAAAGTGAATCCGAAGATGAAGTTGACACGGCTAACATGTGTTTCATGGCAAATACTCCTAAGGTAACTTCTGAACCATCTTATGATGATATTGAAATAAGCAAAGAAGAGTTATTACATGCTTTCATTGAACTTTCAGAAAATTATGATTCTAAGAAGAAAGATTATTTGAAATTGAAAAAGAAAAATGAATTGCTTAACAACCAAATTGCTATGTTTTCAAAAAAAACATGAATTATCTTCCACTATTATTTCAACACAAAGAGATTTTGATGCCTATAGAGTTGCATACAAAGCTAAATATCCTAAAATTGATGATAATGAGATTTCTATGTTAAAAACTAGAATAAATGACTTGGGAAATGTTTTAAAAGAATGTGCATTTAATAATACTAAATTAGAAGAATGTTTTCAAGAAACACATGCACACTTCACATGTTAAACATGATAAACCATCTCATGCTAAAACTCCAAATGTTCATCATGCTAACACATCACATGTCAATCATGCTAAAACGCCCCATGCTCACAAATCACATGTTCAAAAACCTCATGCTCATTATGCTTTTAAATATGAAAGAATTTATAAATGTACTTATTGTGGCCAGAATGGTCATTTTGCCAATTTTGTTATGATCATATAATTAGTATGGATAATCATGTTTGGATTCGAAACACTAACGTATTAGGACCCAAGAAAATATGGGTACCAAATTCAACCTTTAAATTATTTGATATAGGTACACACCCAGACTCTAAGACGTAAGGAGCGGTGGTACCTTGATAGTGGTTGCTCAAGACATATGACATGGGACATCAACAATTTTGCAACCCTATCGAGGTACGTTGAAGGTGGCACCGTCACCTTCGGAGATGACTCTAAGGGCACCATCATCGGTATAGGTAACATCAAGATTGGTACATCTCCTTTAATTGAAAATATAGTTCTTGTTGATGGGCTTAAACATAATTTACTTAGTATTAGTCAATTATGTGATCGTGGTCTCAAAGTTATTTTTGATGAATCTTCTTGCAAAATTTTTGATTGTAAAACTAATGAATGTATTCTCACTAGATTTCGTGAAAATAATGTCTACATTATTGATATGCTTAATTTGGATTGTACTACAAAATGTTTAAATGCTTTTGATGAGATTCATGGTTATGGCATAGAAGATTAGGCCATGCTTCTTTTGATCATCTTTCTAGAATCAATTCTAAGGAATCGGTGAAGGGTATTCCTTCTTTGAAGTTTGAAAAGGATCGCATTTGTGGTGCGTGCCAACTTGGGAAACAAACCAAGTCCTCATTCAAACCAATTAAGGATATCATGACATCTAGGCCATTAGAATTGATTCACATGGATTTATTTGGACCAACTAAAACTAAAAGTTTAAATGAAAATAGATATATTTTTGTTTTAGTTGATGATTTCTCTCGTTTCACATGGATTTACTTTTAGGAGCATAAAGATCAAACTTTTTCGCATTTTAAGATTTTTCGAAAACGGGTTGAAAAAGAAAAGGGTCTTTCGATTTTGCGCATAAGAAGTGATAGAGGTGGTGAGTTTGTCAACCAACTCTTTATGACTTATTGCAATGATAATGGAATTAAGCATGAAATGTCATGTCCTAGAACTCTACAACAAAATGGAGTCATTGAATGGAAGAATAGAACTCTTCAAGAAATGGCTAGGACCATGAAAAGTGAATACGGGCTCCCTCAATATTTATGGGCCGAGGCTGTAAACACTGCATACTATATATCAAACCGAATTTACCTTTGTAAAAATACTTTCAAAACTTCCTTTGAAATGTATCATTTGAGAAAACCAAATATTTCGTATTTTAAATTTTTGGATGCAAATGTTTCGTTTTGAATACCAAAGATAATTTGGAAAAATTTGATGCTAAGGATTTTGAAGCAATTTTTGTTGGCTATTCTAGCACTAGCAAAACATATAGAGTGTTCAATAAATCTTCTCTTACAATTGAAGAATCTATGCATGTTAAGTTTGAAATATTTAATGCATTTGTTAAGAATGTTGTAGAGATTGATTCTTTAGGTGAAGACATGGAGAAAATATCCTTGATGGACTCACCCATCCAAGAAGACAAGAAAGAACCAAATGGTGATATTCAAAAGGATGAAGTGGAAGTTCAAAAGGATGAAGTGGAACCATCACAACCACTTCCTAAAGATCGGAGATACGCTACAAATCATCCCAAAGATCTCATTATAGGTGATGTATAAAAGGGGTAACCACTCGCTCCAAACTCCATGATTTGTGTGGGCATTATGCATTCATATCTCATTTTGAACCCAAAACATCCTCGAGGCCGAGGGTGACTCATATTGGTTGCTTGCTATGCAAGAAGAGCTCAATCAATTTGAGCGCAACCAAGTTTGGCATCTTGTTCCTAGACCCCGTGATAGACCAATTATTGGTACTAAGTGGATTTTTAAGAACAAGTTGGATGAGTCAGTAAATGTTGTTAGGAATAAAGCTAGGTTAGTGGCCCAAGGTTACACCCAAGTTGAAGGAATCGACTTTGAGGAGACCTTTGCACCCGTAGCATGGCTAGAAGCTATACGGATCACACTAGCTTATGCATCCTATAAAAATTTCAAACTTTTTCAAATGGATGTAAAAAGTGGATTTTTAAATGGTCTTATTGAAGAGGAAGTATATGTTGAACAACCCCCCAGTTTTATTGATCATATACATCCAAATTTTATTTTCAAACTAGATAAGGTATTGTATGGTTTAAAACAAGCTCCAAGAGCTTGGTATGAAAGACTTTCTTCTTTTCTTTTATCAAATGATTTTGTTAAAGGCAAAGTAGACACCACATTATTCACTAAACATGTTGGTAGTGACATTCTTATTATACAAATCTATGTTGATGATATAATCTTTGGTTCTACTAATGAATCTCTTTGCAAGGAGTTTGAATCATGTATGCAACATGAATTTGAAATGTCTATGATGGGTGAATTAAACTATTTCCTTGGACTCCAAATCAAGCAAAGGAGTGATGGGATCTTCATAAGTCAAGTCAAGTACACTAAGGAACTCATCAAGAGATTTGGACTTGAAGGCTCAAAAACTTGCAACACTCCCATGGCTACCACTACCAAGCTTGACAAAGATGACCAAGGTAAAAGTGTAGACATAAAATTATATAGAAGCATGATTGGTAGTTTGTTGTATTTAACGGCTAGTAGGCCGGATATTATATTTAGTGTATGTCTTTGTGCTAGATTCCAATCGTGTCCTAAGGAATCCCACTTGATTGCGGTAAAACGTATCATTCGATATCTTAAGGACACTATTAGAATGGGTCTATGGTATCCGAAGACTGGACAATTCTCAATGACGAGTTTTTCGGATGCCGACCATGTGGGTTGTAGAGTGGATAGGAAGAGTACTAATAGAACATGTCAATTTCTGGGTAATTGTCTTATTTCATGGTCTTTCAAGAAATAAAATTCGCTAGCCCTCTCAACCGCCGAGGCGGAGTATGTTGCAGCGGGGGCATATTGTGCTCAAGTCTTTTGGATGAAACATACTCTCCTTAATTATGATTTGCATTTTGACCATATTAAAATATTTTGTGATAATACTAGTACAATTCATATGACTAAGAATGCAAATTAACATAGTAAAACCAAGCACATAGAGATTAGATATCACTTTCTTAGAGATCATTTTGAGAAAGGTGATATTGATATTGATTATGTTTCTACTGATTTTCAACTTGCCGATATTTTTACTAAACCACTTGATTTCAATAGATTTTCCTTTATATGTGGTGAACTAAATATTTGTGTTATTGATTAAATAAAAATTTTTTTTTACTAGTATATCCCTTTTTGATGTATGACAAAAAGGGGGAGAAATATGTTTGTCTTTATAATGTTGTGTTTTGTTCTCAAACAATAAGTTTGTTTTATCAAAGAATATGTTTTCATGTTTACTCTTTCATTATGGTTTCATGCTTTAGTATAGTATACTTGTTTCATATAGCATTATTTGAGGGGGAGTTTTTGCCTCCCTTCTATTTCTTGTGTTATAGCTTATATGTTTTGTCATCGTCAAAAAGGGGGAGATTGTTGGCCCAAAGGTTACACTCTCCATTGTATGCGTTTTGATGATAACAAAACATATAAAAGCTATTTGGTACTAATAGTGTTTTCTAGAATAAATTTCAGGTTTGTACTAATCTTGTTGGCTCAAACATTCTAAAGCATGTTGCAAGGTTGACGGTGCAAGAGGACTCACTCATAGGAGAGGAATTTCAGAGACGCCTTCCTATAGATCTTTATGTTGTTAGTTTGTTAAAGAATAGTATATAGTATTGAAGCTCAAAATACCCCACACACACAAAATTGCAAATGTTTTAAAAAGATTATTTTTGACTCTTGTTTAAAATACTTTGAAGTACTATTTCAGTATGCATATACTTAGCTTAGTGTATTTTACAAAGCCTTTACAAATATCCCTTCAAAAATTACATGTCTTCAAATCTCAAATCTGGTTTTCTGTTTCTGACCTGTTGCGGTCGACCAGGTGGTCGATCGGCACTGTTACAGGTCATAACGGTCGATCGCGCGGTCGACCGCGGTTCTGACCCATGGGGTTGTGCATGTGTGCACGTTCCCCGGTCGATCGGACCCCATTACGGTCGATCGAGCGGTCGGCCGACTTACATTCCCAAACTCTCTGTTTGGGACGGTCGATCGGAGTCAGCCAACGGTCAGAAATTTTTGAAAACCGATCGACCGGCCGGTCGACCGTGATTGGTCTTTTCTGCCAAACGGCTAGTTTTTTAAACATGTTTTAAAACATGGTTTTAATCTTAAAACTTGATTTTAGGCTGATTTTTGGTCATATTCTTCCTGATTTGTCAAAAGAAATATTTACCCTTTAATCCCTACCTAAATCCTATAAATAGGGGTGGTTGGGGTTGAGGAGAATTGCAACAACATTTGCAAAGAATTCAAAGTTTGAGTATTCTTGAAAGAAGTTTTTACTCTCAGTTTTTGTGCTCTAGTCTCTGATTTATTTCTGAAGTTTTTGAATCAAATCTCTCTTCTACTTTTTTTTTTATTTTTCACTTACAAACCTTGAGCTTCAATCCTACATATTATTCTCTAGGGTTTTGTAAAGAAAAAATTTCAAAAGAGAGTTTGTGGTCTTTTGATCACCAAGTGATTATTGTATTTGTGGCTACACTACCTCTGGACTAGAGGAGTGTGATTGAGGAGTTAGGTACTCCCTTGTGATTGTAATCCTTTGTGAAAATTCTAGTAGATCGAAAATTCTTCTGGGTGAAGGCGGGGATGTAGAGCTGGGTGCTCGAATCTCGAACAAATCTCTGTGTTTGCGATTGGTTTACTTGTGTTTCTCATTTTCTATTTATTAATTCTCATATTGTCGATCTATACTCTCACAACAAGATTGCATTGCGCACCACAAACTCTTTTTTAGAGAAATCACGAGGAAGAAGTTCAGAGCCCTTCATGGGGTATACAGCTTCTAATCTTACTTTGAGTGATCGTTGCATCATCTCATTTTTAAATTGTGTATTGATTAGAAAATTCACCTATTCACCCCCCTCTAGGTAATTTCCAAAGCAGCGTTGGGATGGACTATAGCAAACATAAAAGGTATAAACTCCTCAATTTGAATGCACAAGATCTTGATGGAGGAGAGCTGCAAACCTATAATTCAACCACAATGTTGACTAAATCTGGTACTACAGGAGGTGGTAAGAAAGAAAGTTCTAAAATTACTTGATATAGTGCTTGGGTTAGCCCAGTTCAAGTAGTCCCTAAGAAAGGTGATATAATTGTGGTTAAGAATGATAATAATGAATTGTTTCTCACGAGAACAATCATGAGATGGATAGTGTGTCTAGACTATAGAAAACTAAATCAGGCTACTAAAAAAACCATTTTTCTTTACCTTTCATAGATCAAATGCTAGAGAGACCTGCGAGTCATGCTTTTTATTGTTTCTTAGATGAGTATTCGGGGTATAACCAAATTGCAATAGCCCCGGAAGATCAAGAGAAAACAACTTTTATATGTCTATATGAAACTTTTGCATATAGAAGAATGCCCTTCGGTTTATGTAATGCATTTGCTACTTTTCAAAGATGCATGCTAGTAATATTTGATGATATGGTTGAAAAATTCATTGAAGTTTTTTGGATGATTTTCCTGTTTTTGCTTCCTCTTTTGATATATACTTGGCTAACTTGAAACTTGTTTTACAATGTTGTGAGAAAACAAATCTAGTTCTCAATTGGGAGAAATGCCATTTCATGATCCAAGAAGAAATTATACTTGGCCACAGAATTTCAGAAAAAGATATAGAAGTGGACAAAGCAAAAGAGGAGGTCATTGAGAAATTGTCACCACCATCAAACGTGAAGAGTGTACAAAGTTTCCTTGGACATGCTGGTTTTTATCGCCGATTTATAAGGGACTTCTATAAAATTGCTAAATCCTTGAGTAATTTGTTATGAAAGATGTACAATTTGATTTTTCATATTATTATTTGCAGGCATTCGGGATACTAAAGAAGAAGCTTATAACTGCACTAATTATTGCAGTACCTGATTGGAGCTTACCGTTCGAGCTTATGTGTAATGCGAGCGACTTTGCCATAGGAGTTGTTTTAGGATAAAGAGAGGCAAAGATTTTCAAATGATTTATTATGCAAGCCACATATTGAATGATGCCCAATAGAGTTACACCACAACAAAAATGAAATTACTAGCAGTAGTCTTCGTTTTTGATAAATTTCGTTCATAATTAATTGGTGCAAAGGTAATCGTGTTTATCGATCACTTGGCTCTCAAGTACCTGTTGAAAAAGAATAATGCAAAGTCTACGTTGATACGATGGGTGTTATATTTCAAGAGTTTGATTTGGAGATAAGAGACAAAATAGGTGTGAATAACCTCGTTGTTGATCACCTCTCAATGATAGAAAACAACAGAGAAGAGAAACTGATGGGGAACCCAATGGATGATTCTTTTTCGGATGAGTCTCTATATGCCATAGAGATGGCAAAAATGCTATAAGCAGATAAGAGAAAGTCTACCTAATGAATATAACTTAAAGCGCTTCTTGGGAGGCAAGCCAAACTTTCCAACCTAGTTTTATTTTCATTTTATTTTAATTTTATACGCCCAACCTATATTGACTGTTGTTTTCAAATATAAAAATAAATAAAGAATTAGAGAAATTATTCAAAAGATAAAGCCCAAAGCAGAAAGCAACTGAGCTGACCAGAATGGAGATTTTGCTGTCCATATGGCTAATCCGCCATCCAACAACAACCAGATGACATCTGAATTTGGACACGTGAGTATATTAATTTTACCAATTTTTAGAGATCCTAACTTTTGAGCTTTTAATTACACAGGGAAATTAAGGAAATTTATGATTAGAAAAAGAGTTTTCTTGCTTTTTGGGTATATTTTCAAATTTATGGAGAATTAATATTTTGAGTTTTTGGTAAGCGGAGGGCATGCTTCAGATTAGGTAAAAGGGAGAAAATCAAATAAAAAATTTTCTTTCAAATTTTTAAAATTTTTCCAAAAACTGATTCTGAAATTTAAACTTTGCACTAACTTTTTGAGTAAGAATTGAAGTTTCTTTTTTACTAAACCTTATTTTTAGAAAATTTTTTATTTCTTTCCAAAATTAACTGGACTTAAATTTGAATTTGAATTTGGATTGATTTGGAATTTGAATAGAACTAGGATGCTTTCCCTAGGAAAAAAACCTATAAAAGCTTCACGACAGCCCGAGATCAAACTCTGAGATCAAAAAGCCCAGAAGAGCGAGGTGAAGAGAGGAAGCAGTGTAGAGACAAAATCTCAACAGGAGAAGTAACTTTTACGGTGAATCCGCGTCAGGACAGCTAATCCATCGCCCACCGCAGAGACAGAGGATCATTTTTCATAATCCTATGCGTTATCCCAACTACTTTTAGCTTATATCTCTGTTTTACATCATGATAAAGTTTGTTGCCAAAAAGAATTTCTTCACAATTTTTCAATCTTTCGTATGTATTTTTTAGAAGAGGTCATGAATAGAAACTGGGGATATTTAATTCATGAGGGTAGCACTGACCACTACATCCTTAGTTTAGTGGAGAAATTTTATAATAGTTTTATTAACTTGACATTAATAATCATGCCCATAGATTCACATCAATTAGAGAGGAGAGAGGAAGGTTGTGGATTTACAATTGTTAACGGACTTGACCGGAATCCCTTTTGCTCTTGGCTTAAATCAGATTCCTATGACGATAGAAGAATATATGAGCTTAATAGGTGAAAATTGTAGAATGGCTACACATGGGGGATAGATGTGAAAACTCTTCATGGTACTTGTAGATGATTGAGTGTTAATGTATTTGGTGTTGCACACATGACCACATTTTATAATCAAGTATTCCACATTGTGCATGTTTTGATGACAGAGACCAACAATTTTGCATGTGTTTTCAATTATTTTCAACCATATACAATGTTAAAGATAGGCAATCAAAGAAGTATAAGGTTATATTTCATTTGCCTATTCTTATTACCTAAATTTGTAGAAGTTGGATGCTTAAGGATGAGTATAAAGAGATATATAGAGATAAAATTATCAATTAAAAGTAAAACCGCACCATATTTTGCATCTCTACAAATAGATTAGACGTAAGAAACGGCTCATGCCGATATTCATATTGTTCCATCGGAGTCTTCAGAAGAAGATGAGGATGATGATCAATTTAAAAGCCACCTTAAGACAACAAAGAATTCATTTTGAAATTTTGAGAAGATTTGAAGAAAACCTACAAGTTGGTAAAAGGGATACACAAGGAGAAAAAGTCATCACCACCGCATATTAGGAGATCTAGATTGGAGGGTGCGGGATCAAGCAAGAGAGGGAGAAGTTCATGATTGTATCTAGGTCTAAGATTTTTATTTTTCTTTATTTTCTTTTCTTATTTTTATTTTCTTTTCTTTCCTTTTACTTAAAAATAGAAAAATATATATTTTGCAACAAGTTTAAACTAGATTTTTGGAAATTAAGGGACCAATAAAGTTTGAAATTTTTATAGAACAACCAGTTTGATAGAATCATTAATTCTTAACCTAGAAATGAAAATTTTGAAAAATAAACACCATCTAGATTTTGTTTACATGATTATGCATTTTTCATTACACTTACACTATAGTTTCAAGTTTTGGATGTTGAGGAAAGCTTAATCTTATTTAAATATGGAATATATATATATATATATATATATATATATATATATATATATATATATATATATATATATAAAGTTTGCATAAAGTGAAAAAAAGCCTAAGTATTGAGTAGCTAGGTACTAGGCCTCAAAAAGTCTTGGTATTTATGTGAAAGATAATTAGGTGTGAAAAAGAGAAAAAAATTTATGTATTAACAAATCAAAAGATCAATTAGGTAAGATATTGGCGCCTCAAGAAGCCTTGATATTTACATGAATAAGAATTAGATAGGTTATACATATTAAAAAAAGAAGTGCTTAAAGGGCAATGAGGTGGTAATACTTCGAACTTCTATAAAAAAAATTATATATATATATATATATATATATATATATATATGATTGAAGCTGAACCTGCACAAAAAAATACGAGATTATAGAACTTAAGAAAGGAATGTGCAAGTGCTCAATTCTTCCGCTATAGCAAGTGGCTAATGCGGGTCGTGATCCACAAGGAGGGTTTGCGATGGAAGCTTTACAGTTTTTATTGAAATCGTTGAGAAAATAAGCGAAGGTTCTTCTCTGTTTTATGTTATGAAAATGAAAAAGAAAGTATAGTTAAAGTTAGAAGAATATGAAAGATGAAGAAGGTGGAAAATCAGAAAACGACGAAAAGTAAAGTGGAGAAGAAAGAAAACGATTTGGAAGAAGTGGTGAAAGAAATCGTGTTGGCGATCTATACTATAGCGATAAAAGAAAAGAAAGAAAGTTAAGAATTACTTACCTAGTTTGGTGATGACTTACTTGGAAACCTTTTTGCAAGTTCTACCTTTGTGCTTCGGAGGCGTTCAACGCATAGATCATAAACTCGAACTCGGTCCCCGTGCACATTATATCAGCAAGCATAAGAAGAACGAAGTGATGCGAGCTTGAAAGAGGAGAACGTCTTCATGAACTATCGCTGGCTCTCACGTAGCATCGGTGTACTTGCTTTAGAGTTCACTTGTAGACTCAACACATACAACCAAGGTGAAGTAGAAGAGGAAGAGGAAAGCAAAATAAAACGGAAAGTAAAGATACAAACATAAACAAATGTTACCTTTATTGCTTACTGAGACAATGAAAGAAAGGAGGAGGGTACATCGTCGGTGTCACTCTCAACTTCAGCCTCTCTCTCTTACTTACATGAATCTTCTTCTACCCTAAGTTACATACAAGTTACATAAAAATAAAAGAAAACCTAAACTAAGAAATGAAAAAAGAGTCTAAAGTCCTATCTCTGCATTGGCCTCCATTTTCAGTGCACAATATGGCCTTTTATAGGCAGAAACCCTAACAACCAAGATCCCGGGGAGGTCGGGGGAGTTCACGCTCCCCGTAACTCCCCAGGATTGCCGCGGAAACGCGGCTTTTGCCGCGTTTCCGCGGCAAGGGTGTGGCCAAGTGGCCACACCCTGTTGGTGGGTCTGTCCGGGGTCTTCTTCTGACTTTATCCTTTGTTAGTTTTGTCGTTGGAGCTCCGGATTCTGACGAAATGGCCTTGGATTTCATGGCTTTAACCGATCGATTCTGAGAGGATTCTTTTCAACCGGTTTCAACCTCTTGATTTTGCCCTGATTTTATGTGTGCGAATTAACTCTGATTTAATTCAGAATTCTGGTGGGCTTTTGGGCTCATTTCTCTTCATCTCCTTAAGGATTGGGCCTGCAAATAAATCAAACAATTAATTAGGACAATGCAGGCTTTTATTCTAAAATAAGTATGGAAATGTGACATTAAATATGCAACAATAGTGACCAATCACACCCCCATACCTATCTTTTGCTCGTCCTCGAGCAAAACAACTAAACTATACTAGAGATTATTAGACCACTTTCGCAGGTCACGCGATTGCACTGAGCATGTGCAACAAGCCGTTAAACCTCTAGGTTCCCCCTAGAGGACGAGTTTTGTCTCGTGAGGGTTTTCAGCGGATTGCACCCACAAAATCTATAAAGAAAGGGAAATAAAGAGTTAGTATTTTCGAAAAGCATTTTGAAAGAGAAAAATATTTGAAATATGATTGTAAGATCTAAGCAATCTATAAGTTATAGGAAAACCGAATTTTTCATTCCTAAACTTAGTCTCTATTCAAAAATTTGTTATCAATCAAAGTAAGGAGTCAAATTGTACTTCTCATCTAGTCTCTTACTTTACCCTGAGTCGTATGCACCATCGTGACTGTGAAGTTTACTAAGGGTTCATTAACTCTAACTCTTATGCCTTATTTATTTATATATACTTTTTTTTTTTTGTTTGGTATTATTCCTTAGTTCTATTAGGCTTTCTAATCTGCCCATGTAACAAGCCTTTAATCGATGACTCCCAAACCAGACGGTCTTAGGGCACCAGGTGAGAAGACACCCCTAGGACTTAAGGACTCGAGCAAATAAGGCCACAAAACTAAGGATTTTATTATATGAATCCCTTTTAGGCGTGAATACTTATGCTTTATTAGGCACAAATACCCAGCTTAATCAGAGGATCTAATCATCTTTCGCGTAAATACTAAGGCTTGCTTAGGCCAAAGCACCTAGCTAATCAATAATTAGATTTATTCATTTTTTTCTTTTTTTTTTTCTTTCAAACTTATCTAATTATCTTTAGCATAAATACTAAGGCTTGCTTAGGCCAAAGCACCTAGCTAATCGATAATTAGACTTATTCATATATTTTTATATATATATATATATATATATTTTTTATAAGGCATAAGAATCTTTGTTTTTGAACCCTAAGTGTGTAAGTGTATGAAGTGTGCATATTTCATCAAGGTAAAGATCAAGACTAAATTACTTTGACAAATTATCTTCCTAACCCTAAAAATCAAACAAATAATCTTATTTTGACCAAGTATAAGAAATCCTAATTTGGATTTTCCTATTCCTTAAAATTAACTTAATTTCTTACAAAAATAAGTCAAAATATTGTTTCTATTTTTCAAAAAGTTTTTAAAAGTAAAGAAAAATGTTAAATTTTTTTTTTTAAAATTTTTTTTTTTTTAAAGAAAAAGAAAAGTTATGTTAGACCCTCCCCTACACCTATCTCATGCATTGTCCTCAATGTATGAATTAATGCATAGATGCATGAAAAAGAAGAAAGGGAAGGAAAATGGTTACCTTAAGGTGGTGGTTCCGGTGGTGGTCTGATTGGTCCACGAAACGCGGCCCAATCAACTTTTCTTGGGTCTCGGAGGAACCCACCAGCACTATCTTTAATATGACCCACTAAAAAGATAAATTCATTAAGAATTTTTATTAAAAATTTAACCCCATCTAATTTCCAAATTCCATAATTGATTTCGGAGTCAAATTTGTCAACCACCTCGTCCCAGAATGGAGTATGAAATGATAGAACAGTTGACTTGAACTCAGGAAAGACAGGAACTAATACCGACTCAGGAAGGTGACTTAAGTCAAGTAAAGGTTCAGGAGTCGAAATAGGTTCAGAAATTGGGTCCAAGTCAAGAAATTGAAACTCCAGCCCACATGTATTTTCTAATAATGGAATGTGACTTAATGTGGGTGATTCCAGTTCATGAATGATAGGTGGAGGAATCAAAACTGACTCTAAAACATTACTCAAGTTTGGTAACACAACAGGAGTCAAGATTGATTCAGAAAGTTGAACTGGATCACAGATATGAGAATCTAGGTCACATATCTCATTGACTTCAATATCAAAAAATTGAGAACTTGCCAATTTGTCAATAGGATCTTCAAGAGTGTATAATTGGTCAAGTTCAATATGATCCTCACAGATGGGTGATTCAATTTCATTATGGATTGGTACAGGATCCAATGTTGACTCGGGAAAAGATCGAAATCAGGTGAAGATACCGGAGTCATAATCGAATCAGGAAATGGAATTGAATCACTAAGTTGGGGTTCAGGATCATAATCATTTTCAAGTTCTATTTCAGGGAAAGGAAAACTAGCCAAACTATCAATATCTTTTTCAAAATTTGGAGTTTGGGTAAGTTCAAATGGTTGTTCTGAAATAAAATCTTGATTTCCAAAACAACATGACTCTTTGGCTCTAACAGAATGGTAAGTGACATCAGGACGGTGGGAACGCAGAGATTCGACCATCATATCTATGTCACGATTTCTAGCATTTTGAGCATGAGTCATGGCTTCTAGCATCTTTTCATAATTGATGGGTTCATTGTTTTGTTGAAAAGATGAAGAGTTGTTTTGGAAGTGATAATGAAATTGTGAGTCCATCAGATTTTGTGATTGTTGTTTGGACTCACGCATACTCCGTTCCAAAATTGATGGTTTTCTATTTTGGACTGGTGGAACTGAGTATGACTCTTGAAAATATTGTGGACTAGGTGGAGAAGGAGGACAAGTTGGTTGGAAATTATGCTCGGGGGAGGTGAATCCCCACTGACTCGGTGAAGAGTTGAAATCATTATGGAAATTATAGTTATTAGATGGGGGGTATGGGTCATATTGATTCGGATAAGACCAATCCGGCACACTAGGTTTGTCAAAGTTATGATATGCCGGGTTGGTAATATCCGAAAATGAAGTCGGTGTGTAATATGGATTATTATTGTAGTTGAAAAAATTATTATTATAGTCCATATCACACAATAAAATACAAACAAAGAAAAACAAACAAATAAACAAACAAAAAGAAAGAAAAAATTCTAGCCTAAGTTAAGGTAGACTTAGGACCTAGACGACTCCTAACTGGTTAGACTATCCACGGGAGGTCTAATGTAGACTTTAACCACAAGCTAATCAGCCAGGTCAGGGCAAGGTTGGTGGGAGGTTTTCCGTCAAAGACGTTCCTTAATTAAATAACCACCAACCTTCGGGCTTTCGGCCCTCAATCCCTTTCCTAGACACTGATTTTGCAGGAGTTAGATTCCAACATTTTTCCCCCTTAGGATAATCTCCTAATTGAGTCCGAGATGTCCCTAGGGCCAACGTCTACTCAATTTTAGTTAGGCTTGGGTTAGTGAGTGCTTGGAATATGATTTTTGGGCTAAGGAAGGGTGATTAAATCCCCACCTTATCTTGTTATGGGTTAGTGCCCTTAAAATAATTTTGTGCAAGTGTACAAGCTATATAAATAGGAATCACTTAAAGCGATATAGACAACCAAGAAGTGAGTCCTATGCTAAATGCAATGCATACGTACCTTGCTTCCAGCACTCTTCAACAGTAAAAGAAATGAATTGAAAAGACACGTGCCTAAATGCAAACGTCTAATCAATTTTTAACTTTTGCAACAAACTTTTTACTGTTGATTATTAGCAGGTTTATGTGATGTCATGTAGGAAATAAATAATTGCAGAGAACTATAATTTGCAAAGCAAGCAGCCTGCAAAAACTTGTTAGTAGTCAACTCTGGATTGCCGCGGATCTGCGGCTTTTGCCGCGTTTCCGCGGCAATTCAGAGGGTAATGGGTCTCTGCTTTTTATAGCAGAGGCCCAATACCACTTGTATGTCACTGCAATATTGATTTCCTACTTTGCTTGCCCTGTAACCTACAACAGAGAAGAAAATTCGTTTAGTTCTAAAAAATTTGCAATAAAAATTCAGATTTCAATAAAAACCGTTTTACCCTCCCCGGCAACGGCGCCAAAATTTGATTGAGGCTAAACCTGCACAAAAAAATACGAGATTATAGAACTTAAGAAAGGAATGTGCAAGTGCTCAATTCTTCCGCTATAGCAAGTGGCTAATGCGGGTCGTGATCCACAAGGAGGGTTTGCGATGGAAGCTTTACAGTTTTTATTGAAATCGTTGAGAAAATAAGCGAAGGTTCTTCTCTGTTTTATGTTATGAAAATGAAAAAGAAAGTATAGTTAAAGTTAGAAGAATATGAAAGATGAAGAAGGTGGAAAATTAGAAAACGACGAAAAGTAAAGTGGAGAAGAAAGAAAACGATTTGGAAGAAGTGGTGAAAGAAATCGTGTTGGCGATCTATACTATAGCGATAAAAGAAAAGAAAGAAAGTTAAGAATTACTTACCTAGTTTGATGATGACTTACTTGGAAACCTTTTTGCAAGTTCTACCTTTGTGCTTCGGAGGCGTTCAACGCATAGATCATAAACTCGAACTCGGTCCCCGTGCACATTATATCGTCAAGCATAAGAAGAACGAAGTGATGCGAGCTTGAAAGAGGAGAACGTCTTCATGAACTATCGCTGGCTCTCACGTAGCATCGGTGTACTTGCTTTAGAGTTCACTTGTAGACTCAACACATACAACCAAGGTGAAGTAGAAGAGGAAGAGGAAAGCAAAATAAAACGGAAAGTAAAGATACAAACATAAACAAATGTTACCTTTATTGCTTACTGAGACAATGAAAGAAAGGAGGAGGGTACATCGTCGGTGTCACTCTCAACTTCAGCCTCTCTCTCTTACTTACATGAATCTTCTTCTACCCTAAGTTACATACAAGTTACATAAAAATAAAAGAAAACCTAAACTAAGAAATGGAAAAAGAGTCTAAAGTCCTATCTCTGCATTGGCCTCCATTTTCAGTGCACAATATGGCCTTTTATAGGCAGAAACCCTAACAACCAAGATCCCGGGGAGGTCGGGGGAGTTCACGCTCCCCGTAACTCCCCAGGATTGCCGCGGAAACGCGGCTTTTGCCGCGTTTTCGCGGCAAGGGTGTGGCCAAGTGGCCACACCCTGTTGGTGGGTCTGTCCGGGGTCTTCTTCTGACTTTATCCTTTGTTAGTTTTGTCGTTGGAGCTCCGGATTCTGACGAAATGGCCTTGGATTTCATGGCTTTAACCGATCGATTCTGAGAGGATTCTTCTCAACCGGTTTCAACCTCTTGATTTTGCCCTGATTTTATGTGTGCGAATTAACTCTGATTTAATTCAGAATTCTGGTGGGCTTTTGGGCTCATTTCTCTTCATCTCCTTAAGGATTGGGCCTGCAAATAAATCAAACAATTAATTAGGACAATGCAGGCTTTTATTCTAAAATAAGTATGGAAATGTGACATTAAATATGCAACAATAGTGACCAATCAATATATTATATAGAATCATGTTTAATTATGAAAAGTTTGAATCAAAAAAATCTCAAGTTAAAGACTATTTGCACTTTCACGGAGAATGCATAGGATTGGAAAACTAAAAAAAGATGGTGTGAAAATATTAAATTCAATTCTCTAAGAAAAGAAGACGAGATTTCTTGATTTGAGATTGAACTTGATTGAAATTAAACTTTTTGAAAACATTTGAACTTAATTGCTAGCGAACACTTGTGCTAAAAAAATTTTAAAATTTTCTTTTTCTATTTTCTTTTTTTTTTCAGTTATCCTTATTTTTGTTTTTCATTTTTTCTTAATCTTTTCTTATCTTATATTTTTTTCACCGAATTTTATGGGTATATTCACTGCAAGCTCTCATGAGATAACACTCATGCACTAGGATAACTTGGGGGTTTAATGGCTTGTTGCACATGCTAAGTGCAACCGTGATCCCTACGAAAGTGAGTTAGGTTTTTATTTTTATTTTTAGGATTTTTAGTTTTTCTTTTTAGTTTACGATTTTGCTCGATGACTACGAGAAGTGAGGTATGGGGTATGATAAATGTCATATTGTATGAATATTTTATATCCTTTTATGCCTATTTTTTTCACTTTAATGCTGCATTGGTGTTTTGTTTGTGACTTTTGTAGATTTAGAGTCAAAGAGCAATTTTGAAGAAGACACTGAAAAATGGTGAAAACAAGAGTTGTAAAGAAGATGCACTGAATTAAAGAAGGCTCAGATGAACCAAGAGACATTAGAAGAGTCAGCAAAAGAAGATAAAGGATGTATAGAAGTTGAGTGTCTAATTCCATATTTTTACAGTGAATCCGCCGTCCAGGATGGAAAATCTGTTGTTGACCAGTCAAAGGAGGTGACACGCTTGAGCCAGTTGTTCTCTGAGTCATAATTGATCTTGTATTGTATTCAACAGCAAAAACACTATATTTTATAGCGGATCCGCTGTCCTTCTAAGGTGGTTGCTGATGTAATATTTTCTGAGTTCATTTAGGATTTTGTATTTGTTTTAGATGTCCTTAGACAATCGCCTAGGGTTTCTGAGGCCTATAAAAGGACCTGCATACTTTTGTATTATATATCATATCTTGGAGAGCCAATTTTAGAGACTACTTCTTTAATAAAGCTCTGATTTTCTACACCAATCTTGAATTGTGAAGAAGGAAACAAAAGAAAGAAGAAGAGAGCTTCAATTGATCTTTTACTTTCCTTTTCTTTTATTTAATTAATTTAATTTTTTCTCTTATAAAATCATGTTTTCTTACTTTTTAATTATGAACTAAATTTACTTCGCTATGGCTTAGATGTAGGCTATCTATTGAAAATTATTCATACATTGATTCGCTCTTGTTAATTTTCTATTCTTGTTTTAAAGTCTAATAGTATATAGCCACAATTATAAAGATGGTTAGGTTGGAGACTGACAGGAGATAATCAAACAGAGCTTCACAGGATAGAAATCACTTCTTACAGGCTGAGGCCGACAGGAGAAGTTATAGGTTGTGGAATCTTCAGAGAAGAATCACAGATCTTAATGTTGCTTTAGACTAGTAAATTCACTAAATCGACAGATTGTGGAATCTACTTTAAGGTTACATTTAATGATACTCGACAGAGTTTATTGAATACCAAAAAGATTCTTCGATTGTTAGCAGTACTTAAAATAAAGTTTATGTGCAATTATTAGAATAATCTGAAATAGATATGCCAAAGTCGCCAAGCCCTAGTACTTTTCTCATATTAAAAACACTTCTTTTAATTCACTTTTTCAAAGTATTCATAGCTTTCAAATAAGATTTTGAGATAATTACTTGTGGTAATTAAATTTAATCCCTGTAGGTTTGATACTTTTCATCATCACTTTATTACTTGTAACGATTGGTATACTTACCAGTTTGCACATCAGTTAGCTTATCCACCATATCAATGCGGAAGTATTCTTCATTATCCATCGGACACTTCATTGCTTTGAAGATGTTGAAAGTTACTTCATCATCCTACACATGAAGAGTCAATTTGCCTTGATGGACGTCAATCAATGTATTACTTATTGGTAAGAAAGGTACACCTAAAATAATGAGTACTTCCCTGTCTTTCTCCATATCGAGGATGATGATTTCTGTTGGTAAGTAGAGCTTCTCTACTTTCACAAGTACGTCCTCAATCACTCCTCGTGGATATTTGATAGATATGTCCGCCAGTTGGAGTGACACCGTCATTGGCGTTGCCTTTCTTAAACCAAGTTTTCTGAAAATAGATGAAGGCATGAGGTTAATACTGGCTCAAAGATCACATAAAATTTTTCAAATTGACAAATTTCTATTTTACATGGTATAAAAAACTCCCCGGATCCTTTAGCTTAGGAGGCATCTTATTCAGTAGAATTGCGCTACACTCCTCATTTAGCATCACTGTCTCATGATCCTCCAACTTCTTTTTGTTTTTTAAGATATCTTTCATGAACTTTCCATAATTCGATATTTATGCTAAGACATCTGCAAAAGGTATGTTAATGTGTAATTTCTTAAACATATTCACAAAGTGAGAGAATTGTTTATCTGTGTTTTGTTTCCTTAGCCTCTGAGAAAAAAGGGCAAGTGGGAGATACGGCTTCACTGGAGCTTTCTTCACAAGTTATGGCTCTAGCTCTACTTCAGCTTCATGATGACGGATTAGCCCTTCAAATGGCGGATACGCCGTTTGTTGGTCTTGATCATCCTCTGACTTTCTGTGTTCCTCTTTTTAGCTCTCCTTAGCCTTTCCGAGTTCTTTGCATCAGTGTTCTTTGGTTGTTCTTGTTCCAGTTGCCTTCCACTCTATAGGGTAATCGCGTTAGCTTGCTCTTTTGGATTTTTCTCAGTGTTGCTCGGCAATGATCCTTGGGGTCTGCTTGCTAGTGCAGCAGCCATCTGGCCCATCTGATATTCAAGAGCATGTGTAGATGTTGTTGTGTTCTTTTGAAATCGCGTCATATTGGTTGCAAGTTATGTTAGCGCTTCTTTCAAGCTCGGTTTCTTATCTTTGGCATGGTGGTGGTTGTTGTTGCGACAGCTGAAAGTTCATCTTCATATTGTTCCCCCATTGCAAATTTGGATGGTTCCTACATCTTGGATTGTACGCGCTGGAGTACGGGTTGTTCGGCTTTTGATAGTTGTTGATGTAGTTAGCTTGTTCATTTTACTCAAAGGAAAAATTGTTACCAGCTTGACAATTGTTGTTTTCATGACCCCCTTCACAAACACACGATAAGTTTGTTTGGATATATCTTCGTTATTACTGCGAACTGTGCTTGAATTACTGATAAGGTTTTGATTACATGCAGTCTTGTGATCTTCTTTGTTGGCCCCCTTGTTGATTGCCATTGATAATCATTGGATGACATCTCATCAAGTAGCACTCGGGCCTCATTTAATTTCTTGCTCATCAAAGCTCCACCAGCTACAACATCTATGATCATCTTGTATTTAGTTGAAGTTCATTGTAAAAGAATTGGATCTTGAACCATAGCGGTTGCTCATGATTTGATGCCTTATTTAGAAGCACTTATACCTTTCCCATGCATCTTGTATGGATTCATCTTCGGGTTGGGTAAAAGTCATAATGTCACTCTGCAGTTTTGATACCTTGTCCGGTGGTAGGTATTTAGCAAAGAGGCTGATGCCATCACATCCCATGTTGCAATTGTCTTCTTGGTTAGAGAGTAGAACTATATCTTTGTTTTATCTTTTATGGAGAAAGGAAAAGCATGAACCTTATTACATCAGAGACTTCTGAGTATCACATATCTCCAAGAAGCTCTTGATATACTCGTTCGGATCTTCATTAGGTCCTCCTCCAAATTGGCACGTGTTTTGCAGCAATTGGGCTACTCCGGTCCTTAACTTAAAATTATTGGCTTGAATGGTTGGCTTGATAATGTAGGATGTAGCCGCTGAGGTAGATTGCACCGTATAGTGTCGTAATGCTTTATGTTCTTTAGTGTTCACCATCGCCACTTCTCAATCTCTCTTTTCCTTCAATAAGCGTCTGATGGTCCTCTCGATCTCAGAATCAAGTTGTCAGGTAAGAACTCCTGGAGCTTCGCATACAGTTTCAGTAATCAGTTCCTACAAATTGGTCTTCGGTGTAAATAAGTGGACGACGGTTCCGCCATGTGGACGGTGAATTCGCTGTCAAATAATGTCTTCCTGAATTCTGCTTCATGTAACCTGAAATCTGCTTCATGTAACCTGAAACAAAAAATTTGTAGTGTGAGTTCAATGTAAAAAAAATTCAAATTAAGATCAGATCTAATTGTTAGTGATATTAAATTGACAATCCCCGGCAACGATGCCAAAAATTTGATGTGCAAACTGGTAAGTATACCAATTGTTACAAGTAACAAAGTGATGATGAAGAGTGTCGTACCCAAAGGGATTGTAATTTAAGTACTACAGGTAATTATTTCTTGATCTTATTTGAAAGATATAAATATTTGGTAAAGTAATTAAACTTAATTAAAAGGAAGTGATTTGAATATCAGGAAAGTGCTAGGGCTTTGCGACTTCAGTTAATTTATCTATGATTTTTCTAATTAATTGCACTAAAAACTTTATTTAAGTATTATTAACGTTCGAAGAATCCATTTGTAATTAATAATCTATATCGAGCATCATTAAATCTAATCTTTAACTAGCAACCACAATCTGTCGATCTAGTGAACTTACTAGCATAAAATAACATTAAGATTTATGATTCTTCTCTAAAGATCGCATAACCTATATTTCTTCTTTCAGTCTCAGCCTGTAAGAAATGATCTCTATCTCTAAATGCATTACTAGGTTATCTCATGTCGGTCTCCAACCTAACTGTCTATATAATTGTGGCCAAAATTTATTAGATTTAAAAACAAGAATAGAAATTTAGCAAAACTATATATAGAAACAACTAGACGCAAATTAACTTATGAATAATCTTCAATAGATAGCATACATCTAAGCCCTAGCAAGTTAAATTTCATAAATAAAAAGTAATAAAACATGATTTTATAATTGGAAAACGTTAAACTAAATAAACTAAAGAAGAAAAAAATCCAATTGATGCCAACTCTTTCTCCTTTGGTCTTCTTCTTTAAGATTCAGCAAAAGTTCAGAAAATCAGAGCTTTCTTGAAAGGGGTGGTCTCCAAATTCGGATCTCCAATCATTATTTTTAATACAGGAGTATACAGGGCCTTTTATAGATCCCATAAACCCTAGAAGACCAATTAAGGATTCCTAGAATACATACACAATCCAAGAAGTATTTTGGAAAAATTACCTCAGCATCTGACTCACTAGGGCAGTGGATCCGTCGTAAAATACAGTGTTTTCATCGTTCAATATAATACAAAACCAACTCTGAAACAGGAAACAGCTGGCGCAAGCGCGTTCCTTGATTTGACCAGTCAACAGTGGATTCACTGTCTTTACGGCGAATTTGCTAAGATTTCATAAAATTAGTCTCTAAAATTTCTCTGGCTATTTCCTCTTCATGTGCTGACTCTTCTAGAATTTCTGAGTTCAATCTAGGCCTTTTACAGTTCACTGTATACTTTTCTGCATCTCTTGTTTTCAACCAATTTTCAATATGTTCCGTAAAAACTGCTCTTGAATTCAAAACTGCAAAGTTATAAACAAAACTACCAATGTAACATTAAAGCGGTAAAAATAGTCATAAATGGATGTAAATATCCATGCAATATGACATTTATCACTCCTAACCATTGCAGTTGATCGGCCACATATATTGCATATATATTGTCACATTACCATGTATATTATCTATAAATCTTATTAATAAGTCATATTTTTCTTTACAAAATGCAGGCCCATTGTTAAAGGAAAGGAAGAGAAACGAGCCCAAAAGCCCATTAAATTCTGATATAATTCAGAATTAATTCAAAATCAGAAAATCAGGGTAGATCATGGCAAATTAGAGAGGTTGAAAACCGGTTAAAATGAATCTTCCCAAATCAATTAGTTAAAGCCAAAGATCAAAGGCCATTTCGTCAAATCTTAGAGCTGAAACGGGAAAATCAGTAGGAGATAAAGGCATATCAGTAAACCGAGAAAGCACCACCAACCAGGTGTGGCCATCTGGCCATACCATGGCCAAAGCTGGTCGCGTTTCCGTGGCTTGTTAGAGGCTGTTGGGGCATTTGCTCCCCCTATCTTCGTACACCCTCTCCCGTTTGGTTTTTGCCTATAAATACTACATTTTTTAGAGGAAAAGTAAGCGAAGATTAGGATTAGAATTCTTGTTCATTTTTAGGGTTTTAGGAATATTGTTAGATAGTTCTGAGAAGCTGTATCTCATCTTTACGTTTCAGTTTAGACCAGTAAAGAGAGAAGAGTGGAACTGAGTGTGTAATTCATCCTTGAAGTGACAATCAAAGGAGATTCAACTTGATTATTCAACTCTACTCAATTTGGTATGTCTATGTTTTATTTTTATTCTCTTATTTGTTTTATTTTTATCATGAGTGACTAAACCATCTTCTGGGTTCATTAATCAATCTCTTCTACCTCCTTTCTCTTGATTGATTTTTATGAAAGCAACTCTTTTGAATCAGAATAATGCCTGAGTTAAACTTTGTTCTTGAAAGCACATGAGGATGTCTTTTTTTAAACTTAGACTTTCAAAGCACAAATATTTGTAATCTATTTTTATTTCATACTTGCTTCTTCGCGCTTGATGTTTAACATTCTTTTTTTAATGATGTGTTGAGAAAGGCCTTAAGATTTAAACCAAAACCATCTTATTTGTTTTACTTGAACATTAAAAGAAACTAAAAGTTTATGCCTATGATAAAAGTGATGCATTAAAATGTTCTTAAGATAAGTAAGTAGTTGAGTAGAAAATTAGTGAGCCCAGATCTTTTTCCTATATTAAAAACAACCAAACAAACTTTAACACTTTTTAAAGATCACCTTTTTCAAAACCTTCTCTAAGTTTTCAATTTTTCTTTTAATTATTCCCTCACACTCCATTCTCTTTTTCAATATAAAAAAAAAGAAAGAAAAACACCAACACCATTCTTTGTTATTTAACAATTCATTGAAAAGCTTATATCGCATTTCTCCTTGTGGATACGACCCGTTAGCCCAAAGCTAGACGGTAATTCTCACTGCTTTCATTCTTCAATCAGCAGTACATTCATCCATGGCAGTACACCCATCCATTATAATTAATCCATCCACACGCCCCACTGATGAAATTTTTCCCGGTGAAGCGGCTACAAGATTCCTCTACTGCTAAGATTTCTCTCATTCAGAGGATTCTGTCTGTACACTCCACTGATAGGATTTCCCCACTCGGAGGCATCAATACAGACATGCCTACAGGCTCTTTCTCGGCCATCCTATGAGAGTCGAAACCTGCCGCTGTAGGATTCCTCCCACTTGGAGTCCCCACTACGTTGCAGGGAATTCTCCCTCTCAGAGCCCCTATTTGATGTTCAACTGATGGGATGCCCTGCCCCCCTCAGAGCACAAATACGAGCCTATGGGCTCTCCTCATCTGAACTTGCGGGCGGATGAACCCCCTACAGTTTTCCTCTATGGTTCCATCCATATTCCGAGATGAGATTTCCCCCACTCGAGAGTGCCATATTCCAATGCGGGGAATACCCCTACTCGAGAGCTTCAATATTTTAATGATGGGATACCCCCACTCGAAAGCCAGTCCACTGTGGGATTTCTCCCACACAGAGGTTAACTCCATTGTTGTGCTTATTCCCACTTAGAGGTAGCAGATCATTACATCGGGTAGGGGCTTCTATCCAGATGGATTCATCCAATCTATCATTGGGTGGCACCCCCATATCAGATCACTTTTTTCAGGTCCAATAGGACTATGATTACACGTGACACAAGGTATATTTATGAGGGATTTCTTATTTGAATTACTCTTTCGACGTACTAGTCCTGTGTGATCATCATAGTCTTATTGCTCCCTGAAGGGCAGAAGCATCATGTATAATTTTTTCAGTATTGTGTGTGCGCTTGACAATTAGGTGTTCATCTGGGGTAACTCGGGTTGTACATCCCCAATCAATGATTCTATGGGATGCAAGGTATTATTTATGAGAATTTTCTTATTTGGATTATCCCCTTGACGAACTTGTCTCATAGATCCAGAAGCTAAGCACATATAATACGATTTACCCACATACACCTCTAACATTTTGTTTAATGTGTCTTATGTATGTTTGTGTGCGCATCTTGACTACTGCATGCAACCCTTGGTCTGTACACCCTGGGATGGGATTTCCCCTACTCGGAGGTGACAGTAGAGGTTTTCCTATGGGCATCCATGATACTCTGTTGTGGGACTTCCCTTACTCGAAGTCTGGGCTCTGCTGCAGGGATTTTTCTTCTTAGGGTCCCGGCTTCGCAACTCCATTGATGAGATTTTCTCCACTTGGAAGCAAATGCGAATCCGACTATGCTGCAGGAATTTTCCCCTCTCGGAGACCCAACTTCGCAGTCGGCACTTCCCCCACTCGAAGGAAGTATTTGTAGGTACTGCAGATGGGATTTTCCCCACTCAAGAACTATGCCGCTTTCCTTGCAGACCACTCCCAAGTCCATCTAGGTCAAGAATTTTGGAAAGCTAGTCAACACTCCGCAAAGGCAGACAGTTCTGAACAAACCAACAATTGAAAAACACAGGCAAGACTAATACAATTACCCTCGCTTTCATTCATGCACAAATTTTATTCTGAATATTTCGATTATAAATCCTTTCAACATTACCTGGTTATATCTAACAAATAATACAATATCGCACCATGTTTCTATAAGTTTTTGAAAAAAAATTACAAATACTCCTTTCGCCCCAACGTCCACATCAGAGAGCTTTTTCCAAAATAAACGTCACGATAGCATCCATGAGGCAACTCCTAAATAAGCAATCCATCACTTCCGAGAGGCTAATGACACCATGATTCGAAAATATGATAATTAATTTGCCAGCTGTCCTCTAGCCACTAAGCATCCTGATTAAGTTCCAAAGATGCACAATAATGAGTTAGATCTTCACGAAGATATGTATTAATGAACTAGATCCTCACCTGCATTAACTTCCAGAAAAGCTCAGAGTACGGAAGTGCATCTCAACTACTCTCCCATAAAAGTACCAAAGATGCTTTGACTACTCATATAAGGGTCATGTCAGAGGATGAGATTAGTCCGCTCTCTTAGAGACTCCAAGAACGAAGAGGTGGAGGGAGCATCTGTAGTGGTCAGATTTTGACCCTCATTAGGATCGTGACGTGTATTCCACCTCATCGGAGCGTCCCAAGTAAGCAACAACTCGACATGTCAGCAGGCCCATTGTGGGCCCAAGAAGAGAGCCCGAGCACCTTCCCTAACCACTTCAGCCCAAATCATTCTGTTAGCCTAAAGGCCCATCACTCTAGTTTTGATGATGATTAACTTATGTAGTTATAGTACTAATGGTCTTATGTTTATATAGTTTCAGTTATTGATCAAGATCTTAGTAAGTGCTTAGCTTCAACAAAGGAGTTTTGAAGCTAACATATGTAGATTCAAGAGCTCACGCGTCAAGATCATATCTAGCACTCGGATGGAGTCAAACTCTTTGGATCATGTTTGGATGAGTCGGCTTGGAAAAGGAGTTCTACAAGAAGACTTCGGTTTGTTTAGATTAAGTTTGTGTTTAGATCTTGTGTAAGATAGGCTAGTATTGATATGCTCAAGTTCACACACGCACAAGTTTAACATGCTTGGTTTTCGGTTTAACCGTTTTGGATTTCAAGTACACATATATCGCGTTTTAGATTTTGACCAGTTTTAGTTCTGCTGATATGCTCAACACCCTTTTAGATTTCTTATCATAACTTTTTATTCTTATATTCAAATAACATAATTTAAATTGTTTTCAAAGATAACTTTTAGAGCTACATTTCTTATTTAATAATCATTTTCTTATTCAAATGTTAAAGATGTCAAATATTGAGTTGAAGTCTGTTATTGTTCTGAAAATAGTTTACAATTTCTGATTTAACACCTTTTTGTTTTTTATTGATAACTTTCTACTCCAAAATGATATTGAGTTGATTCAAGTTGCAATAAAATGAAGACTTAATGGTTTACAAAATATTACTATACACTTATTTATAAATTCTGAAGTTTTAGGCCTGAAAACTGTGCGATCAACAATCTGCCAGATTGGCAGTAACGGCTAATTTTCTAGAGGCTGAATTTTAACATGTTTTTAAAACGTATTTTGTTGAATTTTAAGATTCAATTTATTCCTTTTAAATCTGGTAAAACTATTCTAAAATTGTTTTTCTAAAACATATATAAAGGGTCATTAGGATGGATTAAAATCATAACAACAATTCTATTGAAAATCAAAGTTTTGGGTTTCAAGAGAAAAAGTTTTCGAGTGCCATCTTGCCCATTTTCTAAAGAGTTTCAAAAGCGTTTTTGTGTTTCAAATCTCTATCTTTTATTTTGTTTTCAAGGGTTGGAAAAATCAAAGAAAAATAGAGTCTTTGGGAAATTGGTTTTGATCTTTATTTCTATTTCTATCTAGTATTTTTCTCAAGTATTTTTCTTTGTGATTTTGATTTCCAAACACCTTGTTTTCTCACACTTGAGCTATCATCTCTATCCTATATATAGAATCTTATTTTTGTGAGGAAAGTTATTTGTGGTCTATTGTGATCACTAAGTTTGTAATTGTGACGCCCCGATCCCGCGGGTACGGAGACGTCACTATGACGTATATACGCAGGTCGAAAATACCCTCATGTATATACGCTAAGCATCAGTACAGGTAAGAATCAGAGTGCGGAAGCACAGTGGTCATATACATTCCAACAGAAAGATACAAGTACATAGTTATCACAGAGAGTGATACAATATTTCAGGAATATTACATCACCAGAAAATACAAAAGTACATCATATGAAGAGATATACAAAAGCTGAGAGGTACTCACGAGCAGCAAGAGGGGTCTCGAGAATCAAACAGGAGAGGAACTGAGAGGAAGAGCTGCGGCGATGATCCAAGCTTCTGCTGTACTCTGATCGTCACGGAAGGATCCGTTGCGCACTCTGATCAGCTATAGCAAGGCCACCAAGGTCCGGTCTCTAGGATCTGGACATGAGAATCCAGGGTTATCAGACGCAACCCTGCGAGTACATATAATAAAGCCAAATGGGGTGCATAACAGGTACATGTGTACATGATCAAGTGATGTGGTCCAAGTATGCAGGTATAAGTAATAACAAATAACATAAGGGAAATTAAAGGAACGACAGTAAATCACATATATATCGATGAATCTGAAACTGAAAACATGCATAGAAGGCAGTATAAAGAACATAGGTACATGCGGTAAATAAGTTAAACATGCGATAAATACAAATATGGACAAACTAGTTGTACAAGCTCAGATTATGGATTCACGGGACTGATACGTCAAGGAGATAATCCAAACAAGGAAACCCCCATTTATATGCCACATATCTCATATTGCCATCGTCTGAGTTTATATAACTTGAGTTGCCCTTAGAATAATTGAACTATAGTGTATCTGGAGTATCATCATGTGTCATAAGGCAAGGTGTCATCTCAGGGAATAACATTATAACTAGAATATAAGGGTGTTGCATTTTAATTTATCCAATAATAGCAATCAGTATCGTTTGATATTTCAATCACCTTCTTACCAGCGCCTCACATCACTGATAGTCCATACTAGAGTTGGCACTCTGTAGAACTTACCCGGGTCTGATATGTGAGTACCAGGACCCGAACAAAGGAGAGACCAAATATCACACGTTCCTAATATTATTACTGTTTGGTTGTTTTATTTTATTCATCCGATTCATATGCTTTTGTATGTGCTACCAGTACACATACATCCAGTTATGAATAAGACGAGTTTTTATTTGGAAACTGATAAATCTGATGGCTCATATTTATAGTGGGTCCCGTCTCTGCCCGGGACTAGCTCAGGAGTACAGGCTACTACTTTCGGGAACATATCATTACGCGCCCCACACCACACTTCAGATTCAGGCTACTGCTTCCGGGGACTTATCATTACGCGCCCCACACGACACCTCAGAAATATCACCATTATAAATATGACATCATACCGGTTTCCATCAGTTTCCCCCACCCCAGTGTAAGTTGAGTACTTTATTATATATGTTGCCCAAAGATAATGTCCACAAGTGTATACAGTAATCCAATAACCATGATTATCCAATTACGGGGATTATCAGGAGTATAATATCAGGAGTCTCCCTGTTACAGGGGTTCAGGAATACAGGAGTTCAGGATACAGGAGTTCTGGAGTAACAAATGTCTGGTAACCATAAAATAATCATGCCAAGTCTCTGTAAAAGTGATAGTCATGAATATATAATATAATACAGGTGCCAGGTATAACAGTAACCAGTCAGGTATCACAATATCAGGTCAAGTGTACTAGTACTAGGTGATAGCATGTCAAGTGTGTGATAGCATGTCAAGTGAGTTATACATGTCAAGTATCGGTGTTAGATATCAAGGGTCAAGTATAACATGGCAAGTACCGATATCAGATATCAAGTGTCAAATATTGGCAAGTACCGGTGTCAGATATCAAGTGTCAAATATAGCATGGCAAGTACCGGTGTCAGATATCAAGTGTCAAGTATAGTATGGCAAGTACCGGTGTCAGATATCAAGTGTTAAGTATAGCATGGCAAGTATCAGGTGTATACATGTAAAGATCAGGTAACTAATATGTCGGTGAGAGTCACAACATCAAATATCACGTATCAACCGGTCACGTAATATGGTAAAGGAAAAAATGGTATAAACATTTCAAACTCTACACAACCATATTTATAATAATAAATTTATCTTTTAATTAGCTATGCGAAGCCGAGTAAAGCGGGAGCAGATCTAGACATACCCGGTATAATACCGGTCCAACAAAGTATAATAACGGTCGGAAGCTATTTATAAAACATGATAAATTCTAGAAATCATTTATATAACACATACCAACTTGCATAAAGAGATATCATATATTAAAAGCCAGATAATAATTATTAGACATGAAATGATGGTAATAAAGTAAGAAATGTCAGAAAAATGTACTCGCCTAAAACCGGACGCAATACCGGGTAAAATCTGGAAAAATCTGCGAACACGTTCAAGCAAGCTACTAACCCATATAAATATATAATAATAATAATAATAGAATATATATATATATAAATATATTGTTGGGAGAATAAGGGGGGAGAGAGAGGATTAGTTAGAGAGAGAGAAAAAGAGTTTTGTTGTAATTGTTAAAAAGGAAAAAGAAAAAGTGGGAAAAAGGAAAGAAAGAAATATGGAAATAAAGGAGGGGTATGTTGAAAAATATGTAGATGTAATTAGAAAATGAGGGAATGGGTATAAGTGAAAAAGGGGAAAAAAGAAAAGAAATAAAGAAAGAAGAAAGAAAGAAAGAAAGAAAGAAGAAGGAAAGAAAGAAAGAAAGAGAAGGAAAGAAAGAAAAGGAGGGGCGGCCGGTGGCCGGCCCACCACCGGCGGCCTGGCGGCGGCGGCGGCGCCATTGGGGGGGGCGCAGCCGGGCCCGGGGGAGGAGGGAGGTGTTGGGGAGTTGGGGATGTTGTTTGGTGGAGGAGTTGTTGGTGGTGGTGTTGGTTGGTGGTGGTGGTTGTGGTGGTTATTCGAGGTGGTGGCAAGATAGAGGAGGAGGAGGAGGTGAAGATGGTGTGGTGGGAGTGGTGGAATTTGTGGAGATGTGGGTGAGTTTTGGAGATGGAGAGGAAGTAGTGGGGATGGGTTTTGTTTGAAATTGGAGGTGGTGGGATGTTGGTGGAAGATGAAGGAGGTGGAGGAGAGGAGAGGGGGTGTGGGGGAGATGGTGGCCGGTGGCTAGGGTCGGCGTGGCGGTGGTGATGGTGGAGGCGATGGTGGTGATGGTGGAGTGGTTTTGTTTAGTTGAAGGAGGTTGAAATGAAATTGAAATGAAAAGAGAAGGAAGGAGGTGGGAAGTTTTTAATGGAGAGGAGAGGAAAATATGAAATCACCTAGAGGGGGTGAATAGGTGACTAGCTAATCAAATGGTGAATTAATGCGGAATTAAAACTATTTAAGAAAACTACAAATTCTTATGCAACAACACACAAAGTATAATACAAGAGTATAGTCGGATTCTCCGTGAAGGGCTCTAGACTATCTCCTCAAGATTCCTCTAGATAAGAGTTGAGGTGCCGCTTTGGCTCTCTTGGTTGAATACAAGTGTGAGCAAACAATCCCAAGCATATAACAATATAGCACAAGGTATATCAAGCATCTAAAGATAAAGACGATATAAACATACTAGATATAAACACAAGTGAGAGATAGAGAGAGCAATCGCAAACACGAGAGAATTGTTTCAAGGTTCGAGCACCCTTGCTCTACGTCCCCGCCTTCAACACTATGAAGGATTTCCACTAAAATCGATCCCACCGGATCACTCGGTGCCGTAACACGTACAAGGAGTTCACACTAGAACTCTTGGACTCACTAGTCCCCTCACTTGTTCCCGCAAGAACAAACACACCGCAAGCACGCAAGCTTGCCTAGGTCGCAACGAGCTCTCACTAGAACTCGAAACCACACGAACCCGCAAGTCCGCCTCCTCAAATACAATGAAGAACACTTGGTGATCTAAACACTTTGATCACCTAAAAATCAATCTCACAACAACTCTCCTATAGGATAAATATGTCAGTGGAAAGCTCAAGTATGTGTGAGAAAAACATGGATGGAATGTGTGGTGAAAAACTCAAGAAAATCACTTTTGCGAACTCTTGATAAACTCTCCTTTTGATTTGGAAATATTGGCTCTAAAACTTGTGGATATAACCACTAATATGAGTAGGAAAAACTAGCCCAAAAACTCTCTTAAAATCTTGTAGAAAACAGTCCATGGGAGGCCCCTCTTATAGGCTATCAAAAACTAGCCGTTGGGGTCCAAATCAGCAGTCTGTACTACTATCGTTCGGCCGCCCGGTCGACCGCCAACGGTCGATTTTTTGACCGTTGGGAAGGTCGGTCGACCGGCCGGTCGACCGCCTTCAGGGCAATGGCCCAGCGGTCGACCGCCCGGTCGACCGGGCCATTTCCAGAGAGCAGCAGCTCTCTGGAGGTTGAACGTTCAGTCGACCGGCCCTGGGCTGTGCACTTCTGTGCACATCGGTCGACCGTCTGGTCGACCGACTTCTGGACCGGTCGACAGACCGGTCGACCGGCAGAGGGCCAGTCCAGTTTTTTATAGGGATTAAAAACTTGTTATTTTTCCTTCCATAAAATCCCATAAAATCTCTAAAAATCCATAAAAATAAGTTCAGTAATATAATTTGATATACAAATATGTTTGAGTAAAAATCAAAACATGTTACAAACATTTTGAACTATTTTTGTGTTTTGGAAGTTTTGCCTTAAACAAAATTCTGTATTTTTCCAAAATGATTTTTCCAAATAGAAAACCGATTTTTTCAAAACTCCTTCAAATATAAAAACAAGATATTCTAAACACTTTTAAAGCTTAGTGTGTATGGAGATGATCCACTACACATATATGATGAAATATCTATATTTTTGACAATAAGCTCTAAATTGGTTTTGGTTAAACACATGTATATATGAAGTCCAAAAACCAAACCGGTATTTTTCCAAAGTGAAATTCTTTTATGAAAACACATCTAAATCTTAAGTGTGTGTGTATATGTACTTGAGCAATCCACCAACTATTCTATCCTTTACATTTTAACTAAAAACAAAATCTTAACTAAACAAACCTAGACACAAGTCTTTCTTGAAGGTCTTCACTTGAAGTCTTCTTCTCCTTCTTGACTTGGTCCAAACATGATCCAATGAGCTAGACTCCTCTTGAGTACTTGATGTGGTCTTGATGCACAAGCTCTTGAATCAAACCATGCTAGCTTCAAAACTCGACTTTAAATCCTTTGTTGAAGCTAAACACCAACTAAGATTTTGATCACAAATCTAAGACTAATTAAACACAAGATCATTAGTACTATAACTGCATGAGTTAATCATCATCAAAACTAGAGTGATGGGCCTTTGGGCCAACAATCTCCCCCTTTTTGATGATGACAAAACTCATGGAGTTATATATGCATGAATTAAAGTTAAGCTTCAAAGAAGCTCCTCCTTAACTCATGCATAGCAATAAACAAACAAGATATACAATTAAGTGCATAAAGTAAATAAAGATGTATGCAAACATAAGGAGATAAACATGCCAATCAAGCATAAAACTCATCAAATTTTAATTTTCTTCTCCTTTTTGCAAAACAAAACATATATGCATAAACATAAATCCTTCTCCCCTTTATGTATAAAGCAAGGAAAACATGCATATATATACTAAAATACTTCTCCCCCTTTTTGTCAATCATCAACAAAGGGGTTAAAGTAAACACAAAACAATGTTCTCCCCCTTTTTGTCATAAACAAAAATCAACAAAGGGGTGAAATCAAATCAAGCAATAAAGAGATATATGCGATATACATTCATGAAGAGAGAGACGTGAAGTTAACTCCCCTGCATACATGCATTACATGAAGAAGGGATGACAAAGCTCTAACTCACATAAGGCATAATATGCAATGTATAAGTGGAGATGTGAAGCTCCCCTTACACACCTGTATCACATAAAGAAGAGATGTCAAGCTCCTCAATACAAGATACACTCAACATGAATCTATATGTAGAAGAGATGTTAAGCTCCCATTGCATATAGGAAATACATATCAAAACATTTTTAACACAAATTTTGAAAAGATTCAAACACATTTTGATACCATTTGAAATTTGAAATTTTTGATACCAAATGAAATTGGAACATTTGTAAATCTTGATACTAATGAAAGTAAATTATTTTATATTTTGATACCAATTGAAATACATGGTAAAACTTTTGTGATACCGATTGAAATTCATCGTAAAACTTTTGTGATACCAATTGAAAATGAAACCCAATTGGAAATAGAAACATCTTGATACCAATTGAAGTATAATGTAAATTTTGATATCACTAAAATACCAATTGAAAATAATGCATAAGCTTATTAAAGTACCAATTGAGATACCAATTGAAATTCATGGTAAAACTTTTGTGATACCAATTGAAAATGAAACCCAATTGGAAATAGAAACATCTTGATACCAATTGAAGTATAATGTAAATTTTGATATCACTAAAATGCCAATTGAAAATAATGCATAAGCTTATTAAAATACCAATTGAGATACCAATTAAATTAAGATTTAAGTCAAGCTTAGCATAAACATGTAATGTGTGATTTAAACATGTAATAATATTGTAAAGCAAGCACAATCAAATCATATATATGTATGAAAATGAAAAATACCAATAGAATTTGATATTACTTGAAATGTGAAGCATACATATATAGAAAACAAAATATGAGTCTATACAAAAAAATATCAATTGTGATACCAATTGAAAATTCGATGAGAATCAAGTGTATAACTCATAAAATCCACCCTTTTTCATGCACATGATAAAAGATTTTTAATTAGGCTCACAAGGCATGGTCGCCATCCATCCGCCCTTAAAGGAGTTGGTAGGGGTTTTCGAAAATAAGAGTTTGAAAATATTCTATCATAGTATGAAACTCTACCAATTGAAGAATAAATAACTATTTAAAGTAATTTTTTAAAAAACTAGTTAAAGATCTTTCAAACATGAAAATAAATCATATGTATTTCATGAAATATTGCAAATACACAAGAGTTGACACTCGAAATCTATAAAGCTCAAAAATATGCTCATGAAACAAAAACATGAGTAAACAACAATAATGTGAGTGTACAAGAGTCAAGTGATTTAGTATGTTCATGAAATTAGTCAATAAGGCTCAAAAACATCAATCATGTGAAAATCATGAAAATTAATTTTTCAATTTAAAAACAAATTTCAAGGTATATGTATGTTTTTATTCAAAACTAACAATATACATACATATCTCAAACATAAAAAGAGTCCATAATGGTATTTGCATGAAGGCAAGTGACTCAAGGGTATACATGTATATTTATTAGTTTTAAACAAACATAGCATATACATGAAGCAAAACATGCACAAAGATAGGTAAAACAAGTGTAAATGAGGGAATCATCAAAACTAGGCTATACATGTGCATGTAATGAGTACAAATGAGAAATTAAGTGCAAACATATATGAATCAAATGTTGCTCACTACTTGTACAAGTATATACACAAGTTTTGATAAAAACTACATCTAAACAAGTATTTACCACATAAAGTTCAAAACATGATTATTTTAACATAGACTAAAATGTTTAGACGGAAAAGGTGTACTTATTATGTGTATAGTAAATGAATGTATTTGATGTACCCTTTCTTGTCTCCGCTATAGCACAAGGCTATACCGAGTCGGATCTCAGGGAGAGCTCGCGATGGAAGCTTTAAACGTATGGTAGTGAAGTGATCAAAACTAGTAGTCTTCTCTTGATTATAAACTTAGTGATGCAAAAGAAACTAAAAGAAGATGGATATGTTCATGTGGAAGTGGAAAAGAAATCAAGAAGTGGATGTTGATGTGGTATTCACAAGAAAAGAACAAGAAACTTAAAGAAAGCAATCCATAACTAGCTTACCTTGCTAGCTTGCCAAGACTTACCAAACTCCTTGATAATGAAAGCTTGCCTAACGTTGTCACTCCGTTGGCTATGGATTCGTCTAGCGTGTTGACCTAATTACTTTCTCATTTGCAAGATGGTGGTTTAACCATCGGAGAAGAGAAGATCATACACTTGCAAGATTAACAAAAGCAATCACCCATGAGTAGTGAAGTAGCTAAGCTAGTGGTTAGCTAGTACATGGAGAAGAATTAGCTACAAGAAGCCATTAAAGAACTAAACAAAGCATTGAAGTAAATTGCATGAAATAAAGAAAGCAAGTAAGAAAGCATGTAAAGAAAGCAAGAAACTAGAATCAAACTCAAGTAGAGGAATGGAGGATGGATCAATCCTTGCATAGCTTCAATTGTCACCATTGATCATTACAAGCTCTCTCCCTCACAATCACTCTCTTTTGTAATGAAATCTAGGGATAGAGAAGAGAAATCTAAAGAAAGAAAACTAGAGAAAAACAACTAAAAATTACAAACCCTAAACTAATCTCCTCTCTTCTCTGATCAGTTTTTGCTTGCAGGTCAGAGGTCAGATATTTATAGCCCACAGGTGAAGCTTCGAGATTAGATCAGTTGGCGCAAAATCCGAGGCCGTATCTCCCTGTAACTGCCGCCAGTTCTAGAAGAATCCCAAAATTGGCGGCAAAATCTGGGCCGTTGAGCCCAGATTTTCTGGTGAGATCTTCTTGTTAGGTGGTTAGCCACGTGGAATATCTGGATCTTTCTTTGGACGCGCGGATCTTTCTAGATCTGGATTTGAATTTGGCTTCTCTTTAATCTTTGATTAATCACTTAATTATCGCTAATTAAGGTGATTAATTGGCTATCTCTCCTTTAAGTGTGTACCTGCAAATATGTAGAGAAGAGGAGTAAAAATCACATATTTATTTGTAATATGCATGGGAATTATGATGTAAAATATGCAATATTGGATACCAATCACACCCCCACACTTATTCTTTTGCTCGTCCCGAGCAAAACAAAGAAAAGAAAATAAAATCCTAACTAACAATTTATTACACCACTTTCGCAGGTGACGCGATTGCACTGAGCATGTGCAACAAGCCGTTAAACCTCTAGGTTACCCTAGAGGAGGAGTGTTGTCTCCTGAGGGTTTTCAGCGGATTACACCCACAAAATCCATAAAGAAAGAAGACAAATGTTAGTATTTTCGAAAAACGCATTTTGAATAAGAGACAAGTTTACGAACTATTTTTGCAAAAATATAAGTGATCCTAGGTCATAAGTCCACCTATAATCATTCTTCCTTAAACTTAATCTCTATGCAAGATCTTGTTTTTAATTAAGGTAAGAATTCAAAATTGGATTGAATATTTTATCTTTCATAAAACTTAGATAATATGCACACCGTGTAAGTGAAGATTTCTGGGATTTCAACTCCAACCATCAAGCCATTTATTTATATATATTCTTTTTTTCTTTTTCTTCCCTTAGTTTTATTAGACTTTCTAATTCACCCATGTAGCGAGCCTATAACCGATGACTCCCAGACCAGATGGTCTTAGGGCACCAGATGAGGAAACATCCCTCGGGTTTAAGGACTCGAGTGAAAAAGGCCACAAAACTAAAGGGGATTATTTTTTTATCACCGTTAGGCGTGAGTAATCATGCTTCTTGAGGCACAATTACCCAGCTTAATAGGTGAGATCACTGTTAGGCGTGAGTCATCATGCTTCTTGAGGCACAATTTCCCAGCTTAATAAGTGATCTTTTATTTATTTTTTTTTTCTTTTTTTTCTTTTTCTCTTTTTTTTTTTTTTATATATATATATATGGCATTTTTGGTCTTTGTTTCCATCCCAAGAAATGTGTAAGTGTAAAGTGCATATTATCTAAGGCAAAAAATTCCAGATAATAATATCTCACCAATTTTACTTACTTATCCTATAATCTCAAACAAGATCTATTACTTCAACTACGTTTAAGATGTCATAATTAAGGCTTTCTTAATCTCTAAGATACATCTTAATTTTCTTAAAAATAGATCAAAACTTTGTCTTTTTATTTCAAAAAGTTTTTATTTTTTTATTTTTTAAAAGTAAAATCTAAAAGAAAATAGAAAATCTACAAAGAAAGATAAAATCTAAAAGAAAATAAAAACCTAAAAGAAAATAGAAAATCCTATGTTAGTAAACCCTCCCCCACACTTATTTCATGCATTGTCCTCAATGCATTATGATATATGTATGCATGAAACAAAATGGAAAGGGGAGGAACAAAAATTACCTGAAGGTGGTGGTTCCGGTGGTGGTCTGATTGGTCCACGGAACATGGCCCAATCAACTTGACGTTGGGTTTTCAGAAACCCACCAAAAATCACAGAAATATGACCCATAAAAATGATGCATGCGTGTGTTATTTTAAATATGTACATGACCCCATCTAATTTCAAGATTTTCCTAATAATTTCAGAGTCAAATTTATCAATTACCTTGTCACAGAATGGTATATGACATGATAGAACAGTGGACTTAGACTCTGGAAGGAATACCGACTCAGGGAAGTGAATGAAGTCAAGATAAGGTTCAGGAGTCGGAATGGATTTAGGAATTGGGTCCAAGTCAAGAAATGTAAACTCAAGTCCACATGAATTGTCCAACAATGGAATGTGACCATCAAAAATTGGTAATTCCAGTTCAGGAAGGATGGGAATCAAAACTGACTCTAGAAGGTTACTCAAATTGGGTAATATAACCGGAGTCAATAATGATTCAGGGATTTGAACTGGATCACAGATGTGCAAATCTAGGTCACATATCTCATTTAGTTCAATTCCACACAATGGAGAACTTGCCAAAATGTCAATTGAATCTTCAGAAATGTAGAATTGGGCAAGTTCGACATGATCCTTAGAGATGGGTGATTCAACTTCATTGTGAATTGGGAAAGGATCCAAAGTTGATTCCGGGAAAGAATTAAAGTGAGGTAAAGATACCGGAGTCATTATGGAATCAGGAAGAAAGATTGAATCACAAAGTTGGGGTTCAAGATCACATTCCTCATGTAATTCAATAAAATGTGGGGAACTTGCCAATTTATCAATGGGATTTTCAGAATTATGGAATTGGCCAAGTTCTATGTGATCATCATAAAAGATTGGTGATTCAATTTCACAATGGATATGAAATGGATCCAATTCTGACTTGGGAAATGGATTGAAATCAGGTAAGGATATGGAAGTCATGATTGAATCAGGAAGTAAGTTGGAATCATCAAGTGGAAGTTCAGGATCAAAATCATGTTCCAGTTCAATTTCAGAAAAAGGAAAACTTGCCAAAATGTCAATTGGATCAGATGTGTGGACAAGTTTATTTTTAGGAAATGAGAAACTTGCCAAAATGTCAACAGGATTTGAATTTTGGACAAGTTCAAGTGTAGGAAATGAAAAACTTGCCAATGTATCAATTGGATCTGAAGTTTGGACAAGTTCAGGTGAGTGTGCTGAAATTGAATCTGGACTTCCAAGACTACATGACTCTTTGGATTTAGAGTGGCTAGTGACATTAGAAAGAGGATGAGAATGAAGAGTTTGGATCATCAATTCTATGTCACGGTTCCTAGCATTTTGAGCATTGGTCATGTCTTCAAGCATCTTTCCATAATCGATGATTTCATTATTTTGATGGAAAGAGGAAGTGTTGTCTTGGAAGTGTGAGTCAAAAGTGTGTGATGATGGAAAAGTTGACTCACACAAGAAATCTTTACTCAGTTCACAAGCAAATGGTTGTTCATTATGAAAAGGTGGAACTGAGTAAGATTCTTGAGAATATGGTGGAATTGGAGAGACAAATGGTTTTTGAAGTTGTTGCTCAACTCTCAGTAAATTGGCTTCTATACTCCTTTGCAACTCAGATTTTTCTTCAAAGGGAGGTTCAGAAAAAGGAGTATATGAAGTGGACTCAGGAAATGAATACTGTGGACAAGGTGAATATGATGGACAAGGATTTTGATAATTTGACTCGGGGTACTGGAATCCCCAATTACTCGGTAAAGAGTTGAAATTATTTTGGACATTATTATTATTAGATGGGGGGTATGGGTCGTAGTGATTCGGATAAGGCCAACCCGGTGTATGTGGTTGGTGCATATTATAAAACACCGGGTTGGAATTATCTGAATATGGTGTGTGTGTGACATAAGGATTATGATGGAAAGAATTGTAATTGTAAGCCATATCACACAATCACAAACAAACAAACAACAAACAAACAAAACAAACAAACAAAAGAAGAAAAGAAAAATTCTAACCTAAGTTAGGGTAGACTTAGACCTAGACGACTCCTAACAATAGATCGTCCACAGGAGGTTCAGTGTAGACTCTAACCACAAGCTAATCAGCCAGGGAAGGGTAAGGTTGGTGGGAGGTTTTCCGTCCGGAGACGTTCCTTAATTAAGTAACCAGCAACCTTCGGGCTTTCGGCCCTCAACCCCTTTCCTAGACACCGATTTTGCAAGAGTTAAATTCCAACACTTTTCCCCCTTAGGAAAATCTCCTAATTGAGTCCGAGATGTCCCTAGGGCCAACGTCTACTTTTTATTAATTTAGGCTTGGGTTAGTGAGTGCTTGGGTAAATGATTTTCGGGCTAAGGAAAGGGTAATGACCTCCCCCACCTTATCTTATTTACGGGTATGCCCTTAAATTTGAATTGTGCAAGTGTACAAGAAATATAGCTAGGATACACTCAAAGCAAGAAAATCAAGCAAGAGTTTGTCCTAGTCTAAATGCAATGCAAACACGTACCTTGCCTCCACGCACTCTTCAACAGTAAAAGTAAAGAATTGAAAGACACGTGCCTAAAATGCAAGTGTCTAAACAATTTTTAGCAATTATCAACCAATTTTTACTGTTGTATTAATTAACAGGAATACAGTGAAGTACACAGGATTTCAAGTATAGAAGCAGTTGTATCTTTGCAGCAACAGAGCCCTGCAGAAAATTGGAGAGAAATGCTCTCAGAAGTGCCGCGTTTCCACTGGATATGCCGCGGGTCCGCGGCTCTTCAGTGGAAGCCTGGTCTCTGCTTTCTTGAGCAGAGAGCCAGGTTCACTTAGATGTTACTGCAGTAAAGAATTTCCTGTTTTCTTCTCCTGTAACCTGCAACAGAGAAGAATAATAGTTTAGTACTTCACTTTAAACCAAAAAAATACGTCGCTTTCCCCGGCAACGGCGCCATTTTGTTTGGACGGGAAAGGTGTACTTATTATGTGTATAGTAATGAATGTATTTGATGTACCCTTTCTTGTCTCCGCTATAGCACAAGGCTATACCGAGTCGGATCTCAGGAGAGCTCGCGATGGAAGCTTTAAACGTATGGTAGTGAAGTGATCAAAACTAGTAGTCTTCTCTTGATTATAAACTTAGTGATGCAAAAGAAACTAAAAGAAGATGGATATGTTCATGTGGAAGTGGAAAAGAAATCAAGAAGTGGATGTTGATGTGGTATTCACAAGAAAAGAACAAGAAACTTAAAGAAAGCAATCCATAACTAGCTTACCTTGCTAGCTTGCCAAGACTTACCAAACTCCTTGATAATGAAAGCTTGCCTAACGTTGTCACTCCGTTGGCTATGGATTCGTCTAGCGTGTTGACCTAATTACTTTCTCATTTGCAAGATGGTGGTTTAACCATCGGAGAAGAGAAGATCATACACTTGCAAGATTAACAAAAGCAATCACCCATGAGTAGTGAAGTAGCTAAGCTAGTGGTTAGCTAGTACATGGAGAAGAATTAGCTACAAGAAGCCATTAAAGAACTAAACAAAGCATTGAAGTAAATTGCATGAAATAAAGAAAGCAAGTAAGAAAGCATGTAAAGAAAGCAAGAAACTAGAATCAAACTCAAGTAGAGGAATGGAGGATGGATCAATCCTTGCATAGCTTCAATTGTCACCATTGATCATTACAAGCTCTCTCCCTCACAATCACTCTCTTTTGTAATGAAATCTAGGGATAGAGAAGAGAAATCTAAAGAAAGAAAACTAGAGAAAAACAACTAAAAATTACAAACCCTAAACTAATCTCCTCTCTTCTCTGATCAGTCTCAGCTCGCAGGTCTTCATAGGGTATTTATAGGAGAACTGAGAAGCTTCTGGAGATAAGGTGGTTGCCACAAAATCCGGGGCTCAACGGCCATGATCTTGCCGCACATTTTGTTTAGACGGAAAAGGTGTACTTATTATGTGTATAGTAAATGAATGTATTTGATGTACCCTTTCTTGTCTCCGCTATAGCACAAGGCTATACCGAGTCGGATCTCAGGGAGAGCTCGCGATAGAAGCTTTAAACGTATGGTAGTGAAGTGATCAAAACTAGTAGTCTTCTCTTGATTATAAACTTAGTGATGCAAAAGAAACTAAAAGAAGATGGATATGTTCATGTGGAAGTGGAAAAGAAATCAAGAAGTGGATGTTGATGTGGTATTCACAAGAAAAGAACAAGAAACTTAAAGAAAGCAATCCATAACTAGCTTACCTTGCTAGCTTGCCAAGACTTACCAAACTCCTTGATAATGAAAGCTTGCCTAACGTTGTCACTCCGTTGGCTATGGATTCGTCTAGCGTGTTGACCTAATTACTTTCTCATTTGCAAGATGGTGGTTTAACCATCAGAGAAGAGAAGATCATACACTTGCAAGATTAACAAAAGCAATCACCCATGAGTAGTGAAGTAGCTAAGCTAGTGGTTAGCTAGTACATGGAGAAGAATTAGCTACAAGAAGCCATTAAAGAACTAAACAAAGCATTGAAGTAAATTGCATGAAATAAAGAAAGCAAGTAAGAAAGCATGTAAAGAAAGCAAGAAACTAGAATCAAACTCAAGTAGAGGAATGGAGGATGGATCAATCCTTGCATAGCTTCAATTGTCACCATTGATCATTACAAGCTCTCTCCCTCACAATCACTCTCTTTTGTAATGAAATCTAGGGATAGAGAAGAGAAATCTAAAGAAAGAAAACTAGAGAAAAACAACTAAAAATTACAAACCCTAAACTAATCTCCTCTCTTCTCTGATCAGTTTTTGCTTGCAGGTCAGAGGTCAGATATTTATAGCCCACAGGTGAAGCTTCGAGATTAGATCAGTTGGCGCAAAATCCGAGGCCGTATCTCCCTGTAACTGCCGCCAGTTCTAGAAGAATCCCAAAATTGGCGGCAAAATCTGGGCCGTTGAGCCCAGATTTTCTGGTGAGATCTTCTTGTTAGGTGGTTAGCCACGTGGAATATCTGGATCTTTCTTTGGACGCGCGGATCTTTCTAGATCTGGATTTGAATTTGGCTTCTCTTTAATCTTTGATTAATCACTTAATTATCGCTAATTAAGGTGATTAATTGGCTATCTCTCCTTTAAGTGTGTACCTGCAAATATGTAGAGAAGAGGAGTAAAAATCACATATTTATTTGTAATATGCATGGGAATTATGATGTAAATATGCAATATTGGATACCAATCATAAAACATGCTAAAAAACATCAAATAAAAGCATGTAAACTAAAGTAGGAGTTTAGAGATAGTTACCAAACCAATGCACAATCCTCTAAGTCTCCAAAACATGGTGGTCGTCCCACCAAACCTCCTTGATAGCGGTGCATCAATTTGTAGTGTCCATGAAGCCTATGCAACCACCACCAAGGCACCAAATCTCTCACGTTTTGTGAGAGCCCGCACCTACATCAAATAGAAAAGGTGGGGATTTTGGTACCCATTTTCTTTTGGGTCTATGAGGGTTAGCATTGTAAGAAACCCAAACATTGTTACTAGCAAAATTAATAGAATTTACTCTATCATAACAAAATTTTGCTAGATGGCCTTTGCGGCCGCAATGTGTACATTTGTACACTCTAAAATGCACATGAGTGTGAGTGTGATCATGACGTGCAAAATGTGCATATGCATGTTGTGGGTGATGTGCATGAACATGTGGAGCTTGTTTCCTTTGAAACAAGGTTTCCAATCTATAATGGTTAAATGCACATTTGCTCAAGGTTGAGCTCAAACAATCTATTTTATTTTTAAAAATTAAACTTCATTTTAGTAGTAGCATGAAAAGCATGGTCAACAATCTTTTTTTTTTAAGAAACATTTTCTTTTTCTTTTGAAATAATTTTCTTTTCAAAGAGGTCTTTCTTGCAAAGTGATTTCTTTTTCCTTTTTCACCAAAATAATCTTATTTTTCAATAGAGGTATTTCCTTCACAAAGATCATTCAATTTAGAAAGCAAGGAAATATTTTCATTTTTCAAACTTTCATTTTCTTTTGAAACACATGTAACTTTATTTTGAAATGAATCTTTTTCTTTTAACAAGGAATCAAATTTATTTTTCATTTTCTTATTTTCCTTTTTAAGCATGTCATATTTTTCAAGGAGTTGTTGACAAAAAGATGCAAGTTCATCATATGGCATATCAACATCCTCTTCTAGCTCGGATTCAGTATTTACCTCAAGGGGGTTATCCCCTTGGACCATGTAGCATACGTTGGAAGTCTCACTTCCAACATCCGAGTCGCTCCTCGCATAGTATTATTCTTGTTTGCCAAGGGAGACAATAGTGTTCCATACTACAAAAGCCGAATCAAGATTAGCAACCCTACATAAATAATCATCATTTAGGGTACTCTTTAAAGTATGGATGGCTTTTGAGTTACCCTCAGTATACTTGCTATTATTAACAAATGAATCCTTAATAGTAGCAAGATAAACATGAATGCCTAGGCCTTTGAGGTACAAAGACATCTTAACCTTCCAAGTTTGGATGTTAAGAATGTCAAAGGTAAGAGGTGTCATGAAATCCATGTGTGTGTACAAATATTGTGATTAGCTATAAATGAGGATCTTTAACTCAAGGTTGTTAGACCCAAATCAAGAGCACTTGGCTCTGATACCAATTGAAATCACCTAGAGGGGGGTGAATAGGTGACTAGCTAATCAAATGATGAATTAATACGGAATTAAAACTATTTAAGCAAACTATAAATTCTTATGCACAACACACCAAGTATAACACAAGAGTGTAGCCGGATTCCCGTGAAGGCTCTGGACTATCTCCTCAAGTTTCCTCTAGATAAGAGTTGAGGTGCCGCTTTGGCTCTCTTGGTTGAATACAAGTGTGAGCAAACAATCCCCAAGCATATAACAATATAGCACAAGTATATCAAGCATCTAAAGATAAAGACAATATAAACATGCAAGATATAAACACAAGTGAGAGATAGAGAGAGAGCAATCGCAAACACGGGAGAATTGTTTCGAAGTTCGAGCACCGTTGCTCTACGTCCCCGCCTTCAACACTATGAAGGTTTTCACAAAAATCGATCCCACGGATCACTCGGCGCCGCAACACTACAAGGAGTTCACACTAGAACTCTTGGACTCACTAGTCCCCTCACTTGTTCCCGCAAGAACAAACACACCGCAAGCACGCAAGCTTGCCGAGGCCGCAACGAGCTCTCACTAGAACTCGAAACCACGCGAACCCGCAAGTCCGCCTCCTCAAATACAATGAATAACACTTGGTGATCTAAACACTTTGATTACCTAAAATTAATCTCACAACAACTCTCCTATAGGATGAATATGTCAATGGAAAGCTCAAGTATGTGTGAGAAAAACAAGGATGGAATGTGTGGTGAAAAACTCAAGAAAATCACTTTTGCAGACTCTTGATAAACTCTCCTTTTGATTTGTAAATATTGGCTCTAAAACTTGTGGATATAACCACTGATATGAGTAGGAAAAACTAGCCCAAAAACTCTCTTAAAATCTTGTAGAAAACAGTCCATGGGAGGCCCCTCTTATAGGCTGTCAAAACTAGCCGTTGAGGTCCAAATCAGCAGTCTGCACTGTTGTCGGTCGACTTCCCGGTCGACCGCCAACGGTCGATTTTTCGACCGTTGGGAAGGTCGGTCGACCGGCCGGTCGACCGCCTTCAGGGCAATGGCCCAGCGGTCGACCGGGCTATTTCCAGAGAGCAGCAGCTCTCTGGCGGTCGACCGGCCCTGGGCTGTGCACGTCTGTGCACATCGGTCGACCGTCCGGTCGACCGACTTCTGGACCGGTCGACCAGCCAGTCGACCGGCAGAAGGCCAGTCCAGCTCTTTATAGGGATTAAAAACTTGTTATTTTTCCTTCCATAAAATCCCATAAAATCTTTAAAAATCCACAAAAATAAGTTCAGTATATAATTTAATATACAAATATGTTTGAGTAAAAATCAAAACATGTTACAAACATTTTGAACTATTTTTGTGTTTTGGAAGTTTTTCCTTAATCAAAATTCTGTATTTTTCCAAAATGATTTTTCCAAATAGAAAACCGATTTTTCCAAAACTCTTTCAAATATAAAAACAAGATATTTTAAACACTTTTAAAGCTTAGTGTGTATGGAGATGATCCACTACACATATATGGTGAAATATCTATGTTTTTGACAATAAGCTCTAAATTGGTTTTGGTTAAACACATGTATATATGAAGTCCAAAACCAAACCGGTATTTTTCCAAAGTGAAAATTCTTTTATGAAAACACATCTAAATCTTAAGTGTGTGTGTGTGTGTATGTACTTGAGCAATCACCAACTATTCTATCCTTTACATTTTAACTAAAAACAAAATCTTAACTAAACAAATCTAGACACAAGTCTTTCTTGAAGGTCTTCACTTGAAGTCTTCTTCTCCTTCTTGACTTGGTCCAAACATGATCCAATGAGCTAGACTCCTCTTGAGTACTTGATGTGGTCTTGATGCACAAGCTCTTGAATCAAACCGTGCTAGCTTCAAACTAGACTTTAAATCCTTTGTTGAAGCTAAGTACCAACTAAGATCTTGATCACAAATCTGAGACTATTAAATACAAGATCATTAGTACTATATAACTACATGAGTTAATCATCATCAAAACTAGAGTGATGGCCTTTGGGCCAACAAAATGGTGATGATGAATGGGAATGGGGGGAGATGGGCTGCAGCAGCAGCCCATCATGCCTTGATGCTACTGCAGGCGGCGGTTGCAGCTGCAGCTGTGAAGGGGGCGCACAGGGTACGGAGGTGGAGTGTGGGGGGAGAAAAGAAAAGAAGAAAAAGAAAAAAAAAATAAAGGAAAAGGAAGAAAATAAGGAAAAAGAAAAAAATAATAAAACTTTTTATTATTAAATAATAATTTATTAGAATATCCTAGGAGTATAAAGTAGGGGAGTAGAGAAGGAAAAAGAAAGAAAAGAAAAGGACGGTAAATAATATTATTATTTTAATAGGGCAAAAAATTGACTGTTTCAGAAACGTTCCAAAAATTTCTCAAAAATAGCAAATATTATTTTAAGATATTCAGTGAAATCAGATTTAAGAAATTCAATCTAATTTTCAAATTAAAAATCCTAAAATCTTCTGGCGATACCGGCCGACACCAGAATCGGTCAAATTTTGATAAATTAAAAAAAATCTTAAAAAAAATGTACTTGGATAGAAAATGATACTTTAAGAAGTAATGTGAAAGTCATTTCTAAAAATTCAATTCATTTGAAAACTAAAAATTTGAGAATTGGTTAGCGATGCCAACCGACACCGGTTTTGGAGATTTTGCAGAAAAATTCTGAAAAATTCTAGAAAATCATGAAAAATCTAAAATATTAGAAAACAGTATTTGAATTGAAATTAGTTAAATCAGACTACCAAAAAGGTCAAATCAGGAGGTATGCCGGTATCGGGTTCCCGTTCTGAGTCAGGGCTGACTCTAGGTTGGAGAATCCAGATCCGTTACCAAATAACATAAGCAATCATAGCTTAAATACAAATACTGGAAGAAAATTGAAACAAAATGGTCAAAGAATTCGGAACACGTATCTGGGTACGTATCCCGGGAACGGGGTGCTACAATCTACCCACCTAGCAAAAATTTCGTCCTCAAAATTTCTATAAGGAGGGAGATAAACACAGAAGAAATAGGATTGATGGGAATATCATGATAGAATAGTTATGATAATGAAAAATTTACCAACTCAAGACATGATAAGATGGGGATAGTGGTCACAGGCGTCACCTCCAGGGATCCGCGTTCCAAATATAGGGCACCACTCTCTGTTCCACTTCATCTGATGCTTCAGTTTCCTTGGCGGTCAAATGATATGCTTTCTGTTTTCTCCCGTCTGCTCTACCTCTTGGTCTTCTCTGTGCTTGATTGAAGACATACTGTGGAGAAGGAATGGAGCTCTCCTTCTGATTGGTCCTGGGTCCCTTCCTACCGGTGGTACTGGAAGTGTTGGTTGAATCGGGGTGGCACTCCCCATCTATCCGAATGAATAATTCCTTATCATATGACCATTAGACCCGCATGCTAAACATACTTTTTTTGCCATTCTATAATCACGCTTGTAGTGTCCGAGCTTCAGACAATACTCACATCTCATTTGCTGAGGGAAAGGTTGGAGTAATTGCTCTGCTAGTGGGGTATCCAAGGGTTCGACTGAGTCTTCACCTCCCTTCAACTAAAAGGGTCTCTTCACTGACTTCCTCTGCATCTCATCCTGACGCTTCTTTCCCAATCCCCGTTCTACCTCACGAGCGATGATAAGGACCTGAGAATACGTCTTGAGTTGCTGGCGTATAAGAAACATCTGGATCTGTATCCTCAGGCCTTGCTGGAATCTACTCGCTCGGTTCTCCTCATTGGCCACCATGTATGGCGCGAACCGGCTCAGTCTCAGGAACTCTGCAGCATACTCGTCTACAGTTTGGTCCCTCTACTGTAATCTGATAAATTGCTCTTCCATCTCCTTCTGTGCCATCTCAGAGAAGAATCTCTCATAGAAACTCTTCGAGAACTGGTCCCAAGTGATAGGCTTCTCCAGCCTCGCTTCTTCTGCCAGCCACCAAGTTCTGGCCACATCCTTCAGTTGTATCTTAGCCACTTTCACTGGTTCTCATCAGGAATTCGGGCTGCCTTCAGAAGATCTATAGTATCAATCAGTCACTGCTCTGCATCCAATGGCTTCTCAGTACCCAAAATGTAGTCGGCTGCAGTCTTCTGAAATCGGATACAATGCCGGTCTCTGCTCTCTAGGTGCTGTCAATAATGCTTGCCGCAAGAGCTCTGTCTGCTGATACTGACTCTCCATCATGCCATGAAGTACTCTCATCATGTTGTCGCCCTCTCCATTGGAACTGTCATGAGAAGTACCAGGACCGTTACGGGTTCTCCGTCTTTCCATATCTGAGTTGGTCGAAGGGGTGACGGGAATATGCTGAAAGGAAAGATAGAAGGGTTTCAGGATTCAAGAAAAAGATTGCGAGGAAGGAATAGATAACACCGTACTTGCGATTGGAATGTATATTCAAGATTCGTGCTCTCCAGCTGCAAATTAATATCTCATTAATCTACCAACTGATTGTACTGAAGATGTTAGAGCCTAGGCTCTGATACCACCCTGTGATGCCCCGATCCCGCGGGCACGGAGACGTCACTGCGACGTATATACGCAGGTCAGAAATACCTTCACGTATATACGCTAAGCATCAGTACAGGCAAGAATCAGAGTGCAAAAGCACAGTGGTCATATACATTCCAACAGAAAAGTACAAGTACATAGTTATCACAGAGAGTGATACAATATTTCAGGAATATTACATCACCAGAAAATATAAAAGTACATCATATGAAGAGATATACAAAGCTGATAGGTGCTCACGAGCAACAAGAGGGGTCTCGAGAACCAAACAGGAGAGGAACTGGGAGGAAGAGCTGAGGCGATGATCCAAACTTCTGTTGTACTCCGATCATCACGAAGGATCCGCTACGCACTCTGATCAGCTATAGCAAGGCCACCAAGGACCGGTCTCTAGGAACTGGATATGAGAATCTAGGGTTGTCAGATGTAACCCTGCGAGTATATATAATAAAGCTAAATGGCGTGCATAACAGGTACACGTGTACATGATCAAGTGATGTGGTCCAAGTATGCAGGTACAAGTAATAAAAAATAACATAAGAAAATTAAAGGAACGACAGTAAATCACATATGTATCGATGAATCTGAAACTGAAAATATGCATAGAAGGCAGTATGAAGAACATAGGTGTTTGCCCAAAGGTTACACTCTCCGGTTTATACGTTTTGATGATAACAAAACATATAAAAGCTATTTGGTACTAATAGAGATTCTAGTATGAATTTCAGGTTAGTACAAATCTTGATGGCTCAAGAAGTCTCAAGCATATTACAGGTTGATGGCTCAAGAGGACTCTCTCATAGGATAAGAGACTTACTCATTCTATGCTCAGCACCGCGGTTCAGAGACGCCTACCTGTGGATCATTGTGTTATTAGTTTATTAAAGAAGAGTATATAGTATTGAAGCTCAAATACCCTACACACACAAATTCAATACGTTTGTTTTCGGTTTAACTGGTTTTGGATTTCAAGTAAATATATCGGTTTTGAATTTGAACCAGTTTAGTTCTGCTGATCTGCTTGACACCTGTTTATATTTCTTATCATAACTTTTTATTCTTATATTCAAATAACATGATTTAACTTGCATTTTAAAGCTAACTTTCAGATATAATTTCTTATTCAATAATCATTTTTGGATTCAAATGTTAAACATGTCAAATATTTGGTTGAAATCTATTCTTGTTCTAAAAATAGTTTACAGTTTCTGATTTGACACCTGTCAGTATTTTATTAATAACTTTCTAATCTGAAATGATTTTGAGTTGATTCAAGTTGCATTAAAAATATGACTTAAAGCTTTACAAATAAGTCCTATATATATTTCTGAATTCTCAAGTTTTAGGCCTGTAAACTTTGCTCAAAGTTGACCAATGCCAAATTGGCAGAATGGCTAATTTTCTGGAGGCTGATTTTTAACATGTTTTTAAAACGTGTTTTGTTGAATTTTAAGAGTCAATTTATTCCTTTTAAATCTGGTAAAACTATTCTAAGTTTGCTCTTCCTAAAACCTATATAAAGGGGTCATTAAAATTGAGTTCATTACAACAACAACAACAATTCTATTTGAAAAATCATGTTTTGGGTTTCAAGAGAAATAGCTTTCAAGTTTCAGTTTTTGTGTTTTTATATTTCAAAAGTTCTCTTCAAGTTTTGATTCTTAAAATCTCTCTTCTATTTTCAACTTTCACTTACAAAACCTTGAGCTTCAATCTTATATATTATTCTCTAGGGTTTTGTAAAGAAGTGTTTTTCAAGAGAGAGTTTGTGGTCTTTTGATCACCCAGATATTGTTTTATTGTTGCTACGCTACCTCTGGATTAGAGGAGTGTATTGGGGAGTTGTGTACTCCATAGTGGTTGTAATTCCTTGGTAGAAAGTTTTAGTGAATTGGAAATCCTTCACGGTGGTGAAGGCGGGGACCTCGAAACAAATCTCTTTGTTTTCGATTGTTTTTCTTGTCTATCTTATCTACTTTATATTCATTCATCATCGTCGATCTATACTCTTACAATAAGATTGCATTGAGCACCTCAAACTCTTATCTAGAGGAATCACGAGGAAGAAGTTCAGAATCCTTCACGGGTATACGGCTTCTAATCTTACTTTGAGTTATCGTTTGCATCATCTCATTTTTATTTTGCATTGAATATTGATTTGATTAGCCTTACACCTATTCACCCCCCTCTAGGTGTAATTTCAATTGGTATCAGAGCTAGGAATCTAGTTTTTGGCTTTACAACCTTAGAGAGATCCTATAAGTTGCTAATCACTATTTTCATATCTTAATTCATCCACTAGTAAAGATGGCTGATAACATTAAGACCCCACCCAAATTAGATGGACTCAACTTTCCCATATGGAAAGTTAGGATGAACATAATTTTGCAATCTCTAGGTAGCCGAGTTGCTAAGTCTTTGACCAAGTGATTAGTCTCTAATTTTGCATAATTTTCATCACATTCTCATATTTATTTGATGTAAAATTCCGCTAATAAAGCTTTGCTTGCTTGATCCTAGGTCCATGGTGTGCAAATGAAGAAGAAGACCTTAAACCATCATTTAATGGGTGATTAAAGGCCTACCAGTAGCCATTGACTTTAGGGAGGAGATTTTGTCAGCCCAGAGCATCAAATCATGAATCTAGGAGATCAAGTGGACAGGAGACAGAAGGGAAGGCACGCTGCCCAAACCCTGGCGTGCGCCGCCCTGACATGACGCGAAAACGCGGCCAGGGTCGCGTTTTTGTGGCCATACGGTCGCGGCGCGTGCTTGGCTTCGGGCCAGGGGTTGTCCCCCTGGCCCCCTTTCCCCTGGTGACTCCAGAGGTCTTCAGTTGAGGATATCCAGAGTTTAGAGTTGTATTGTTAATTTGTTTGTAGGAGTTGTAGTTGTTTTAGTTTCCTTCTTCTAGTGTTAGTTTTAGCCATTAGAGTAAAAGAGAGAGAGTGTGTAAGAGTTGTATTTGAAGGGTGATAAGCTAATACAAGTAACTATTTCTCTTTCTTCTTTCCATTTACTTGTGCTTTTCATTTGCTTTTACTTTCTTACTGTAGTGTAACTCCCTTTCTTTTACTTCTTTTCTTTTGTTGTTTCTTTACTACCATGTCTAACTAACTCCTCCATTGCATGGCTAACTAACTACTATCCCACTAATCTCTAACAACTTGATTGATAACCCAAATGAGTCAATAGTGTCAAACAAGCCTTGTGTAAATGAGAGCTATGACATCTTAAGACGAGGGTTCTAACTCTAACTTACCTACAAGTATTAACTTTCTTATATTTCATGCTTAAAGGGGTTTTTGATGATCTATGGGTTGTGTACTTTACTTGTTGTTGTAAGTTAGAGATTTTCCTTTTAACTTTGCCGATACCATTAGTGTACTCGTGTCTTCCCTTATTCTCGCCTTCTATTGGATCTTGATAAGAGAATGTCCGAGTTTTTCCGTGTAAAGCTAAGTTATAGGAAGAATTTTCACTCGATTTTCACATGAATAGTTCCTTTGCATAAGGGTTATGCTTGCCTATGATCCATCGAGGCTACATCTTCAAGAAGTTAGTGATTAGTGGGAGCAATTAGTAGAAAGTTAGCCATGCGCTTTTACCATTAAGAAAAACTCCACTTTTACAAACCAATTCAAAACTATTCTTGGAACAAACTTGTTTTTATTTTTCAATTCTTTATTTGAAACAAAGAACTTTCTCTTTTCTTGAACAAAGAAGCCGCATCAAGCTTTCATCGCTCTCCCTCCTTGTGGATACGACCCGTAGAGCCACTTTGCTACTACGAAAGAATCGCAAAAGCAGTAACATCGACCCACATTCCTTCACTTATTCTTGTGCTTGCTTTTTGCCGATCAAATTTGGCGCCGTTGCCGGGAGGAACGGCTTTATTGTTCATACTAAAGATTTTTCTTTATTCTTGTGTGTAGGAGAAGTACCAAGGAACTCACTATCACGGGAAGCGAAAGTGGTGGCCAAAGACGTTGTACGAAGATTTATTTGCCCTCAGAAAATTCGTGTAAAAGCGAGTTTCTCCGATTAAAGTACTAACAAACTCTTCTGCAGGGTTGCCGAAAGTCGCTCAAATTGCTTTCTAAAATTTTTTTTTTAGTTCCCTTGAATGCTTCACCTTATACATGTGTAATAAACTCAATAGAAATCCATTTATTGCTTAATTGAAATTTGATTAGACTCTTGCATTTAGGGCACGTGTCTATTTCAATTCATTTCAATTTCTGTTGAAGAGTGCTGGAGAAAAGGTACGTGTGCATTCATATAGAATAGGACCAATATTTTAGAGTGATTTATCGCTTTGAGTGTTACCTTGTTGTGAATAAACTGTACACTTGCACAATTGACATTAAGGGCAAAATCCCAAATAAACAAGATAAGGCGGGGATTTCATCACCCTTTCTGGCCCAAAAACCATCTCCAAGAGCACTCACAACCCAAGCCTTAACTAAAAACTGATAGACGTTGGCCCTAGGGACATCTCGGACTCATTAAGTGATTAACCGAGGGTGAAAATTGCAAGAACTATACTCCTGCAAAATTGGTGTCTAAGAAAGTGGATTGAGAGGCAAAACCTCGAAAGCTCCGTGGTTTGGCGTAATTAAGGCCCGTAGCTAACATCCAGATACCTCCCACCAAGTTTTGCCCTTTCCTGGCCGATTAGCTTGTAGTCGAGTTCCCACAACAACCTCCTCCGAAGAATCGACCAGTTAGGAGTCGTCTAGGTCCAGGTACCTTAGACTAAGGATTTGTGTTGATTTTCTTTCTTTTGTCTGTTTTTTTTATTCTTTTTGATTGTTTGTTTTTTACGTTGTTTGTGGTGTGCTGCATGCAAGAGTGGGTGAGGGATCCTATAACTTCCAGATTAACCAGAAACACTTTTCTACCCTTGCATTCAGAACCGGTGATGGCGTCACTTCAGGATAGGTTTTACCCGATCAGAACCTCACTTCCATCTTGCATAAAACTTCCTGATGCAAATGGTAATAACTTCGAGTTAAAGCCCCAATTCGCTAACACTCTTCCCAAGTTTCATGGTTTAAAATTGGAAGACGCTTACTTCTTTATTAGGAAATTTGAAAAAGTATGCCTCATGATGCGTATTCCCCAGATAGGAGATGATGTCGTTAGGTTACATTTCATCCCCTTTTCCCTAAAGGACCTAGCTAAGAACTGGTTGTACAGTTTGGCGGTAGATTCAGTTACAACATGGGATGATTTCGTCAAGGCCTTCTTAAAGAAATTCTACCCAATTCACAAGACTTTCCTCATCAGAAAAACATCATGCAGTTCAGGCAAGAGCCGAGCGAACCATTTTGGAGATACATTGAGCGATTCAAAGATCTCCTACCTTAGTGCCCTCATCACAGTGTGGAGAATAGCATCAGTACCAGATTCTCTACGATGGTTTAGATTATCAAACAAAACCCTGTTGAAAATCATGTGTCAAGGAGGGTTCTTGCAAAAGGATGATAATCAGGGTTGGGATTTATTTGAGGATTTAGCTAAGAAAACCCTACAATGGGAGCCAGCCTCAAAAAAACTCAGAATTCACAATCTATAGCTTCAAAAGGAGGGCTCCTATCCTTAGAATCACCCATAACTGCAGAAGCTAAGCTAAGATTACCACCCTGATGAGGAGAATAGAGACTCTAGAAACAAAAAAGCTGGCCAATGTCAACCAGATCAACCCACCACCAATTCACAATCCGGGTTGTTCATACTGTCAGGCACCGAACCATGTCTTTGAAGAGTGTCATGTTTTCCATACTCAGTAAGTTCCACTGGAACACCTGAACGTGGCCTACTCACGGCCGCCGCATAATCCTTACTCGCAAACATACAATCCCGATTGGAGGAATCACCCAAATTTCTCTGGGCCCAGAACAATCCTCTCAGGCCTAATTTCTCCAAGATTTTCACCATCCCAATCCTCCACCACATTTTCCCAGTCAAGCCCATCTTCCTCCTCCCAAAGTTCACCAATGGAAAGAGATTCAGTAAATTGAAGGAGAGCATGGAAGCTTTTATAAAGTCCCAAGCCGCTTTCATACAAAATCAGGGACAAACACTGAACAACCATTCACAGGCTATATCGAGATTGGAAATGCATATGAGTCAGTTAGCTAGCTCCCTAAGTGAAAGACCAAAAGGTACTTTACCTAGTCAGCCGCTAGTCACCTAGTCAGCCTAGTTAACCCTAAAAACTCCAATCAAGTGTAACGCCCCGATTCCACGGATACGGGGACGTCACTGCAACGTATATACGTAGGTCAGAACTACCCTCCCGTATATACGCTAAGCATCAGTACAGACAAGAATCAGAGTACGGAAGCAAATGGTGCATTATACATTCCAACACATATATACAATTACAGAATTATCACCAGAGTGATTACAATATTACATGAATATCATATCACTAATATGCGCAAATGCGGGAATACAAGCAGATGTACAAGAGTAAAACAGCATAAAGGTACTCACGAGTTTAAAAAGGAAAACTCGAGAGACTCACAGGGGGCCTGGAAGGATGTGGCTCAGGACGGTCGGCTGGAGATCCACGCTACTGCTGCGCTACTCTGAACACACGCTCCTAGCTCCAAGACCTGGACATGAGAATCCAGGGAGTCAAATGATACTCCCCAGGCGAGTGTAGAAGCAAAACCAAGTGGTGAAGCAGGGTGAGCACAATAATGCATATATCAAGTGGGAATACTCAGGAGGCAGATAGGATAGAGCAGGTAAGAATAGATATGGCATGATAATCATAAAACAGGAAATCCGAATAAAACCAATCCGAGCTACCAGGTAGTTATAACATAATACTCATAAAACATGAAATCCGATATAAAGTCCGGGAAAAGCAAATACGGTAAGGCACATCACGGATTCATAGCTATTTAAGCTGCAGGCTTTGGTATGCGTCCCATTCCACATACCTCTACTTACAACTTAAAGAGCCGGTTATTATGACACTTTATTATTACTCGTCTTACCCATATATCTAGGTATGTGTCTCGGTGTACGGCCAACTCACATACATCCATATATAAGCAAGTCGAGGTTGTTATTGGAAAAGCGGTTGTATCAACGAACTATGTTTACAGTGGGTCCCGTGCATGCCCGGGACCACGGTCCAGGGTTGTTCCGTTGCATGGAAACGGAAGCCAGCCGCAAGGCCTATCAGGAGGGACTTATGTATGCCCTATCAATCAGGAATAAGGGAGCCAGCTCTCCCCTCGGTCCCCTGGAGTACCACAGGTCAGACCGGATATAAAGTGCACAACCTAATGCCACTGTAAACACGAACACATATCGATATCCGCATGTTTCCCCCGACCCAATACAAGTTGGTCCATTTAAGATTCAATAGTTTAATTATCACTTTACGGGAATAATCAGGAATTAGGCATGATCAGGAAATTAGGAGTACATAAGTACTATATAGTCAGGTCACTGCATGTAAAGCAGGAAACAGGTCACTGATCATGATACAAGATAATAAGGTCAAGTTCCCGTAAAGGTAATAATCACAAGTCAAGTTATCATGCTGGGTGTAAGGTGATAGCATGATAGGATGGTGATAATGAATAAGCAACCAAACATATAAGAGATTGATAATAATCAGGTGGTAAGTTATGTCAAGAGATTGATAATAGTCTGGGTAAGTCAGATCATACCAAGAGGGTCTAGCCAAATAGTAGTATGTCAGGTGGTCAGGTGATAACACTCTAGATGTCAGGTGATATACATGTGTTAAAAGGAAGCATGTAACTAACAGGTATGAATCATAGCATGGCAACCATAGCAGAAACTCAGAAGTCAACGACCACGAAGGGTCGGCCACGCATAGCATAAAGCAATAAAAGATATAAAGCATGAAATACAATACATGAATACTAGAGCGAAAATACTATCATAATCAATGGAATGAGAAGCAAGAGGGTAGCGAGTGAGAACACTCGCCTGAGTCACCAATATACCGAAATATCCGAAATCCACGGAAGCTTGGGATGCGCCACAAAACCTGATATAAATATGTAGAGTGAAGAGGAGAGAGAAAGAGAGGTTTAGAGAGAGAAAGTCTAGAGAGAGAACTATTTAGAGAGAAAAAGTGAAGAGGAGAGAGAAAGTGAAGAGAGAGAAAGAGAGAAATCTAGAGAGAGAGAAAATGGGATTTTTAGAGAGAGAAAGTGTAGAGAGAGAAAGTCTAGAGAGGGAAAGGGATTTCTAGAGAGAGTCTATTTAGAGAGAGAAAGTGAGATTTTAGAGAGAGAAAGAGATGATGAGGAGAGAGGAAAATTAGGAGAGAGAGAGTGTGCGGTTGAGAGAGAGAGAGAGCTAGAGTGAGAAAGAGAGGAGAGAGAAAGAGAGAGGAGAGAGAAACAGTGAGAGAGAGAGAACAAGAGAGAGAGAAAGAGAGAGGGAGGACAGGGGAGAGAAACAGAGAAGGGGGCTGTTGCCCCCTTGCTCCCGCACACAGCGCCCCCCCCACTGGGGGCGCTCAGCCGGCCGCCGGCCAGGGCGGCGCCGGGCGGCGCCGGCCGCCGGCAGAAAAGGAGGGGGCGGCTGCCCCCTCAACAAGGCACAGGAGGGGGCTGTGCCCCCCTCCAGCAAGGGAAAAGAGAGGGGGGCTTGCCCCCCCTCTCCGGCCAAGCACAGGGGCCCAGGTGGGCCCCTGGCTGCACGCGGCCGCCGGCCACCGCCGGCGGCGCCCAAGACCAGGGGTGGCGCCGGCCACCCCAAAAAGGGGAAGGAAAAAGAAGAAAAAAAGAAAAGAAAGAAGAAGAAAAGGAAGAAAAAGGAAAAGAAAGAAGGAGGAGGAGAAGGAGGTGGCTCGCCGGGGTTGGAGGGCTCGCCGGCGACGGTGGAGTCGGCCGGATCTGGAAGGAGGAAGAAGAAAGAAGAAGAAAAAAGAAAGAAAAGGGAAAAAGAAAAGAAAAGGAAGGAAAAGAAAAAGAAAGAGAGAGAGAGAGGAAGGAGGCTCCTCGACGGCGGTGGTGGTCGCCAGATGAAGAAAAAGAAGAGAGAGGAGAAAAGAAATGGAGGGAAAGGAAGGAGAAAGAAAAGAAAAAGGAAAGAAAAAGAAAAAGAGAGAGAGTGAGAGGGATGGTGATGGAGAGAATTAAATGAGGGGGTGAGGTGGCGTTGGTGAAGTCGGTGGGAAAAGAAGGAAAAGAAAGGAAAAGAAAGAAAGAAAGATTCAAAAAAATAATAATATATAATAAGGTTGAAAAATCGACTGTCTCCGAAAAATCCCCAAAAATACCCGGAGGTAGAAAACGTCATCCTGAGGAATAATATGAAATCGGTTTTCAGAAATAAAATCCCGTTTTCAAATTAAAAATCCGGAAGTCAACCGCCGATACCGGTCTACACCGGGTCGGCCGGATTTTGATAAATTCTGAAAAATCCCAAAAAATACATTAAAGAATAAAATATGGTTTTAAGAAGTAAAGTGAAAGCGGAATTCAGAAATTCAATTCAATCGTCCCGGAATCAACCAGCGATACTGGCCGATACCGACTCCGGTGGAATTTTCATAAATTCATAAAATCCTCAGAAAAAGTATGAAGGTAGAAAATATGATTCTAAAAGATAATGTCTAAAGGACCATCATGAAATTCCTAACTGTTTGAGAATTAAAAATCCAGGAATCGGTCAGCGGCACTGGCCGACACCGGTTTTGAAGAAATTCATTTTAATCCAATAAAAATCCAGAAAATCACAGAAAATCTAAAATATTGGAAAATAATGTTTAAAACTGAAATCGGTCAAATCGGAATACTAGAATGTCCAAATCGAGCAATACCCTAGGATCGGGTCCTGGGTTCAGACTAGGGCTGACTCCGAGTCCACGAATCCAAATCCAAGACAAAACAATCATATAAAGAATTCATGATACAACACAAATACCGGAAGCAAATCGAAAAATACGATCGAAAAATCTGAATACGCAACTAAGTACGTATTCCGGGAGCGGGGTGTTACATCAAGCGTATGAAATTTAGGATCCTTTGATCAACCAGTGCAATGATGTTCACACACTTCGATCTGGAAAGAAGGTAGACAAACAGTTCTACCAATAGAAAAATTCAGTCCACATTGATCCTACGCCAGCCTCCACCTCTGCTAGTTCCTCCCAATCTGCTCCACAAACATCTGACGAGAACAAAGCTGAACAAGTTCATAAGCCTGTAGCACCCTTTCCCAATAGGCTTAGGAACAACAATAAGAATATACACATGGAGAAGATGATTGAGATGTTCAACCAGGTCAAACTGAATGTGCCTCTTCTTGACGCTATCCAACAAGTCCCAGTTTATACTAAATTTCTTAAGGATATGTGTATGAAGAAAAGAAAGACAAATGTGCCAAAGAAAGTGTTCTTGGCAACCAATATAAGCGAAATTCTGTCTGGTCCCATCCCGGTGAAGTACAAGGATCCCGGATGTCCCACAATTTCCTGCACCATAGGACAGACAGAAATTAGCAGAGCACTTCTTGACCTGGGAGCAAGTATCAACTTACTACCTCTCTCAGTATGCCAGCAACTTGGGTTGGGCGTGCTGAGCCCAACTCGAGTCACCATTCAGTTAACTGACCGTTCTGTGAAAATCCCCAAGGGAAAAATCACAGATGTCCTTATCCGGGTCGGGGATTTCATCTACCCCGTTGACTTCATTGTGCTTGAGACCCAACTTGTATCAAATCCGAGGTCTCAAACTCCAGTCATCTTAGGGCGCCCATTCCTTACTACAGCAAATGCCATAATCAACTGTAGGAACGGGTCCATGCGATTACCTTTGGAGATATGATGAAGGAAGTCATTGTCTTCAATCTTGGAAGACAACCTAGGGATATCAATGATCAGACTTTTGAGGTCAATTCCATTAAAAATCTGACCAGTGAGCATGAGGAAAGCATGGAGATAGAAACAGAGGCAGAGTTTGATCTGGAGTCTGAGAATTTTAATCTTGAGCAGATCGTAGATTCGGCAGTGGATTGGGTGTCCAGCCCAAATGTACCTCATCACGGGAATGAAAGTCCGGATATTATCTCCAATGAAGCAACACCTTCCCTAGAGCTAAAAGCCTTACCTGAACACCTCAAGTACGCCTATCTGGGTGGAAGAGAAACCCTGCCAGTCATTATAGCATCCCACCTGACTGAGCAACAAGAGGATAGCTTAATGTCTATTCTGAAAAGACATAGGGAAGCCATTGGATGGACGATGAAGGATATCAAAGGATAAGTCCAGCCATAGTTTAACATAGAATCCATCTAACCGATGAAGCAACTCCAAGGAGGGACCCACAACGTAGGCTTAACCCACTCATGCAAGAGGCAGTTAAAGCGAAAATTTTGAAACTACTAGATAATGGGATCATTTATCCCATTTCTGATAGTCAATGGGTTAGCCCTGTTTATGCGGTCCCGAAGAAAGCTGGCTTTACGGTGGTTGAAAATGAGAAAAAAGAGTTGGTACAGATAAGACTGCCTACCAAGGTTCGTGTCTATATCGACTATAGAAAGTTGAATGTTGTCACCCATAAAAACCCTTCCCGCTACCCTTCATCGACCAAATGCTTGAACGATTGGCTGGACATGAGTACTATTGCTTCCCAGATGGGTACTTGGGATATAATCAAATCCCCATTGCTGCAGAAGACTAGGAAAAAAGCACGTTCACCTGCCCGTTCGGAACCTTCGCTTATCGGTGCATACCCTTTGGATTGTGCAATGTTCCCGCAACATTCCAACGGTGCATGCTTAGTCTTTTTTCCAACATGGTAGAACGTTTTCTTGAGATTTTCATGGATGACTTCTCCATCTACGGAGATTCATTTGATCAGTGTCTTCATCACCTAGAGTTAGCTCTGCAAGATGCAGGGAGAAGAATCAACTCTAAACTGGGAGAAATGTCACTTCATAGTGAGACAGGGGATTGTCCTAGGCCATGAGATGTCTAGGAGAGGCATTGAAGTGGACAAGGCTAAAGTGGAAGTGATTGTTAAGCTTCCACCACCTAAAAGCATCAAGGATATTAGATCCTTTCTAGGGCATGTTGGGTTCCACCGACGGTTCATTAAGGATTTTAGCAAGATCGCTAGGCCCTAAACCAACCTGCTCGCAAAGGACGTGCCCTTTGACTTTAACGATGAATATTTCAAGTCATGGGGGAAGCTTAAGCAAGAACTTATTTCTGCGCCTATTATTTCTGCTCCTAATTAGGCACAACCGTTTGAAATCATGTGCGATGCCTCTGATTTTACTATTGGCGCTGTTCTAGCAAAACCAATGTCGTTTCTTTGCCCAAGTATGGTACTTCTGGGAAGAGCCGTATCTTTTTAAGTATTGTCCCGACCAAATTATTTGACGATGCATACCAGAGGAAGAACAGAGGAGTGTGCTAAGTTTTTGCCATGAACTTGCATACGGAGGACACTTCGGTCCCCGCAAGACTGCCGAAAAAGTTTTACAGAGTGGTTTTACTGGCCCACTTTGTTCAAAGACTCATACCATTTTTGCAAGTCATGCGCAAATTTCAGAAGATTGGGAAAATTTCAAGAAGAGACATGATGCCCCTGAACCCGATTCTTGAAGTTGAAATTTTTGATGTTTGGGGTATCGACTTCATGGGACCATTTTCAAATTCCTTCGGCAACCAGTTCATTTTGGTTGCTGTGGACTATGTCTCTAAATGGGTAGAAGCTGTGCCTACAAAGACCAATGACAACAAAGTGGTTGTCAAATTTCTCAAAGAAAACATCTTCTCCCGATTTGGCACCCCAGAGCGATAATTAGTGATAATGGATTACATTTCTACAATAGAGTTTTTGAAGCTCTAATGTGGAAATATTCCATCACTCACAAGTTGTCTACTCCGTACATCTCCAGACAAATGGGCAGGTCGAAGTCACCAATCGACAGTCAAGCTCATCTTGGAAAAGACTGTTAGACAAAACTGAAAGGATTGGTCGGTTAAACTCAATGATGCATTGTGGGCTTATCGTACTACTTTCAAGACAGTCCTGGGGATGTCTCCTTACAGAATCATATTCGAAAAAGCCTATCATCTGCCAGTAGAGTTAGAACACCATGCTTTATGGGCCAATAAGCAACTCAATTTTGATCTGAGTACGGCCGGTGAGCTAAGGAGACTGCAGATCTCAGAATTAGAGGAGATACGGAATGAAGCCTATGAGAATGCTCGGATCACCAAAAGCAGGACTAAACTTTTTCATGATCAGGTCATAAACTGGAAAAACTTTGCCCCGGGAGATAAGGTTCTGCTGTACAACTCTAGGCTTCATATTTTCGCAGGGAAGCTGAAGACTCGTTGGTCTGGACCGTTCATTGTGCGTACCGTTTTCTCACACGGTACTGTGATTATTGTAGATCCTAAGAACAATACGTTCAAAGTGAACTGGAAAAGACTGAAGCCCTTTTTGACCACTGAGCCTACATCATAAGCTGATAGTGTGCTGACTCTTTTTGCCCCATCATACAGCGATCCACACCGCAACTAAAAAAATAATTAAAAAAAACAAAAAAATTATTGTTTATATACTTACCCCTTCTATCTTTTTTGTTTTGCCATTTTTTCGCCTATTTGCACTTGGCCGGCCCGAGTCGACGAAGGCGGTAACATCATTTCTTCACCCTATTTATTGCCTTTGCATTTTGATTAGTCTCTAATTTTGCATAATTTTCATCACATTCTCATATTCATTTCATGTAAAATTTTGCTAATAAAACCTTACTTGCTTGATCCTAGGTCCATGGTGTGCAAATGAAGAAGAAGACCTAAATCACCATTTAATTGGTGATTAAAAGCCTACCAAGTAGCCATTAACTTTAGAGTGAAGATTTTGTCAGCCTAGGGCATCAAATCGCAAATTCAGAAGATCAAGGCGCCAGAAGACAGACTGGGCGACGCGCTGCCCGAAGCCAAGCGCGCGCCGCCCTGGCAGGGCCGCAGAAACACGGCCCTGGCCGCGTTTCCGTGGCCCTTTGGCGCGCGCGGCGCCTGCGCTTTGGGCCACGGGTCACCCACGTGGCCCCCTTCCCTCTGGTGCCTATAAATACCCCCCAGGGGTCTTCAGTTGAACCAGATCCAGAGAATAAAGTTGTAATTTGTGTTTTGTTACTAGGAATTGTAGTTGCTTTAGTTTGCTTCTTCTAGTTTTAGTTTTAGCCATTAGAGTGAAAGAGAGAGAGTGTGTAAGTGTTGTCTTTGAAGGGTGACAAGCTAATACAAGTACTACTTCTCTTCCTTCTTTCCATTTACTTGTCTTTGCCATTTACTTTTACTTCCTTGTTGTAGTGTAACTTCCTTCTTCTTTACTTCTTTTTTTTTTACTTTGTTGTAGTGTAAACTTCCTTTCTTTAACTTTTCTTTTCTTTTGTTTTCTTGTAGTGCAACTTCTCTCTCCACTTCTTTTCCTTTGTTGTTTCTTTTAGTTTTATGGCTAACTAACTTTTCATTAGCATGGCTAACTAACTACTAACCCACTAATTTCTAACACTTGATCGATAACCCACATGAGTCAATAGTGTCAAACAAGCCTTGTACAAACAAGAGCTATGGCATCTTAAGAGGAGGGTTCTAACTCTAATTTACCTACAGTATTTACTTTATTATACTTCATACTTAATGAGTTTTTGATGATCTATGGGTTGTAAACTTTACTTGTTATTGTAAGTTAGAGAGTTTTCCTTTTAACTTTGCCAATACCGTTAGTGCACTTGTGTCTTCCTTATTCTCGCCTTCTATTGGATCTTGATAAGGGAATGTCCCAGTTTTTGCCGTGTAAAGCTAAGTTTTAGGATGAACTTTCACTTGATTTCCACGTGAATAGTTCCAATGCAAAAGGGTTGTGTTCGCCTATGATCCATCGTGAGGCTATCTTCCAAAAGTTAGAAATTAGTGGGAGCACTTAGTAAAAAGTTAGCCATGCATTTTTACAACTAAGAAAAAAATCCACTTTTACAAACCACCAAAACATTTTCCAACAATTCTAAAAATAACTTGTTTTCACTTTTCAATTCTTTATTTGGAAACAAGAACTTTCTTTCTTCTTGAACTCTGAAGCCACATCAAGCTTCCATCGCTCTCCCTCCTTGTGGATACGACCCGTATAGCCACTTTGCTACTACGGAAGAATCGCAAAAGCAGTAACATCAACCCATATTTCCTTCTCTTATTTTAGTGCTTGCTTTTTGCCGATCAAATTTTGGCGCCGTTGCCGGGAGGGAACAGCTTTATTGTTCACTACTAAATATTGTTCTTTTTGTGTGTAGGAGAAGTACCAATGAGCTCACTAACACGGGAAGCGAAAGAGGTAGCCTAAGACATTGCGCGAGGATTCATTTGCCCTCGGAAAAAATTCGTGTAAAAGCGAGTTTTTTCGATTGAAGTACTAACAAAACTCGTTTGCAGGGTTGCCGAAAGCCGCTAAAAAACTTTTCTTTTTAAATTTTTAGTTTCCTTGGATGCTTCACCTTATACATGTGTAATAAACTCAACAGAAATCCACTTGATGCTTAATTGAAATTTGGGCTAGACTTTTGCATTTAGGGCACGTGTCTATTTCATTCATTTCAATTCTGTTGAAGAGTGCTGGAGACAAGGTACGTGTGCATTCAAATAGAATAGGACCAACACTTGAGAGTGATTTACCGCTTTGAGTGTTACCTTATTGTGAATAAACTGTACACTTGCACAATTGACTTTAAGGGTAAAACCCAAATAAACAAGATAAGGTGGGATTTCATCACCCTTCCTTACCCTAAAACTCATCTCCAAGTGCACTCACACTTTCCCAAGCCTTAACTAAAAACTGATAGACGTTGGCCCTAGGGACATCTCGGACTCACTAAGAGATTAACCGAGGTTGGAAATTGTAAGAACTATACTCCTGCAAAATTGGTGTCTAAGGAAAGTGGATTGAGAGGCAAAGCCTCGAAAGCTCCGTGGTTTGGCGTAATTAGGCCCGTGGCTCCGCACGGATACCTCCCCCCGAGCTTTGCCCTTTCCTGGCCGATTAGCTTGTAGTCGAGTTCCTGCAACAACCTTCCCCGGAGAATCGATCAGTTAGGAGTCGTCAAGGTCCAGGTACCTTAGACTTAGGCTTGTGGTTGTTTTTCTTTCTTTTGTTTGTTTTTTGTTCTTTTTTGATTGTTTGTTGTCTTCACGTTGTTTGTGGTATGCTGCATTCAAGAGTGGGTGAGAGATCCGTCAACTTCCAGATTAAACAGAAACACTTCTCTACCCTTGCATCCAGAACCGGTGATGGCGTCACTTCAGGATAGATTTTACCCAATCAGAACTTCACTTCCATCTTGCATAAAACTTCCTGAAGCAAACGACAATAATTTTGAGTTAAAGCCCCAATTCATTAACACTCTTCCCAAATTTCATGGTTTAGAATCAGAGGACGCATACTTCTTTGTTAGGGAATTTGAAGAAGTGTGCCTCATGATGCGTATACCCCAGCTAGGAGACGATGTCGTTAGGTTACGTTTCATCCCTTTTTCCCTAAAGGACCTAGCTAAGAAATGATTGTACAGCTTGGCAGCAGATTCAGTCATGACCTGGGATGATTTCGTCAAGACCTTCTTGAAGAAATTCTACCCAATTCACAAAACTGCCCTCATTAGGAAGAACATCATGCAGTTTAGGCAAGAACCGAGCGAACCATTTTGGAGATACTTTGAGCGATTCAAAGATCTCCTAGCTCAGTGCCCTCATCATTGCGTGAGAAATGGCGTCAGTGTCAGATTCTCTACGATGGTCTAGATTATCAGACGAAGACCCTGTTAGAAACGATGTGTCAGGGAGGGTTCTTGCAGAAGGATGAGAATCAGGGTTGGGATTTATTTGAGGATTTAGCGGAGAAAGCCCTGCAATGGGAGCCAGCCTCGAAAAAACCTAGAAATTCACAAGCTATAGCTTCAAGAGGAGGGCTCCTATCTCTAGAATCATCCATAGCTGCCGAGGCTATGATTGCTACCCTAATGAGAAGAATAGAGGCTCTGGAACTAAAGAGCCTGCCAATGTCAACCAGATCAACCACCACCAATTCACAATCCGGGTTGTTCGTACTGTCAGGCACCAAACCATATCTTTGAAGAGTGCCCTGTTTTTCATACCCAGCAAGTGCCACCGGAACACATAACGCGGCTTACTCACCGCCGCCTCACAATCCCTACTCCCAAACATACAATCCGGGTTGGAGGAATCACCCTAATTTCTCCTGGGCCCCAATAATCCTCCCAGGCCTAATTTCTCCAACAATTTTCACCATCCTACTCCTCCACCACCTTTTCTCAGTCAAGCCCCATCTTCCTCCTCCAAAGCTCACCAATGGAAAAGAAAATCAGTAAACTGGAGGAGAGCATAGAGGCTTTCATGAAGTCCCAATCGCTTTTATGCAAAACTAGAGACAAACTCTGAACAATCATTCACAGGCTATATCGAGATTGGAAATGCAATGAGCCAGTTAGCTAGCTCCCTAAGTGAAAGACCAAAAGGTACTTTGCCTAGTCAGCCGCTAGTTAACCTAAAAACCTCCAATCAAGCATATGAAATTCAGGATCCATCGATTAACCAGTGCAATGCTGTTCACACACTGCGATCTGGAAAGAAGGTAGACAACCAGGTCTATCAACAGAAAAGTCCAGTCCATCCTGATCCCACTCCAGCCTCCACCTCTGCTAGTTCCTCCCAATCCACTCCACAAATATCTGGCGAGGACAAAGCTGCTGAACAAGTTCATAAGCCTGTAGCACCCTTTCCCAATAGGCTTAGGAACAACAATAAGAATATGCACATGGAGAAAATGCTAAAGATGTTCAACCAGGTCAAATTGAATGTGCCACTTCTTGACGCTATCCAATAAGTCCCGGCTTATGCCAAATTTCTTAAGGATATGTGTACGAAGAAGAGAAAGACCAATGTGCCCAAGAAAGTGTTCTTGGCAACCAATATAAGCAAAATTCTGTCTGGTCCCATTCTGGTGATATACAAGGATCCCGGATGTCCCACCATTTCCTGCACCATAGGATAGACCGAAATCAGTAGAGCGCTTCTTGACCTGGGAGCAAGTATCAACTTGCTACCTCTCTCAATATACCAGCAACTTGGGTTGGGCGAGCTTAGCCCAACTCGAGTCACCATTCAGCTACTGACCGATCTGTGAAGATCCTGAAGGGGAAAATCACAGACGTCCTTATTCAGTCGGGGATTTAATTTACCCCGTTGACTTCATTGTGCTTGAGACCCAACCTGTGTCCAATCCTAGGTCTCAAACTCTAGTCATCTTAGGACGCCCATTCCTTGCTACAGCCAATGCCATTATCAACAGTAGGAATGGGTCCATGCGATTGACTTTTGGAGACATGACGAAGAAGTCAATGTCTTCAATCTTGGAAGACAACATAGGGATGTCAATGATCAGACATTTGAGGTCAATTCTATTGAAAACCTGACCAGTGAGCATGAGGAAAGTATGGAGACAGAAACTGAGACAGAGTTTGATCTGGAGGCTGAGGATTTTAATCTAGACCAGATCGTAGATTCAGCAGTGGATTGGGCGTCAAGCCCAAGTGTACCTCATCATAGGATTAAAAGCCCAAAGATTGCATCCAATGAAGCAACACCTTCCCTAAAGCTAAAAGCCCTGCCTGAACACCTCAAGTACGCCTACCTAGGCGGAAAGGACACCTTGCCAGTCATCATAGCATCCCACCTGACTGAGCAACAAGAGGACAGCTTAACGTCTATTCTGAAAAGATATAGGGAAGCCATTGGATGGACGATGAAGGACATCAAGGGAATAAGTCCAGCCATAGTGCAACATAGAATCCATTTAGTCGATGAAGCAACCCCTAGGAGGGACCCACAACGCAGGCTTAACCCTCTCATGTAAGAGGCCGTTAAGGCTGAAATTCTAAAACTATTAGATAATGGGATCATTTATCCCATTTCTGATAGCCAATGAGTTAGCCCTGTTCATGCGGTCCCAAAGAAGGTTGGCTTTACGGTGGTAGAAAATGAGGAAAAAGAGTTGGTACAAACAAGACTGCCTACCAAGGTTCGTGTTTGTATTGACTATAGGAAGTTGAATGCAGCTACTGATTGTAACACAATATTGCATATTTTACCACATAATCCCCATGCATATTACAAATAAATATATGATTTTTACTAATCTTCTCTATATATTTACAGGTCTACACTTAAATGGAGAGAAAGCCAATAATCACTTTAATTAGCAATAATTAAAGTGATTAATTTCAAATCCAAGATTAAGCCCAAATCTAATCCAGAATCTAGAGAGATCCGCGCAACAAACGAAGAATCCAGAAGGTCCACGTGGCTGAACAAACTCGTAACAACCCACAACAGAAAGTGGTTAGCCAACGGCCATCGTTATGCCGCGCCTTGCCGCGCCAACGCGGCAGATCTGGGGCCGTTGAGCCCCAGATTTGCGCCAACAGACTGGGTTCTGGATCCTTCTCCTGGGGGCTATAAATACCTGCACCTGGCCTGCGAGCAGAGGTTGAACAGCAAGAGGAGGAGATTAGAGATTAGTTGCATGTATTAGGTTTTCTTTATGTTGTAGTCCTCCTTCCTCTTCTTCCCTAGACTTCATTGCAAGAGAGATATTGTAAGAGAGAGAGAGCTTGTACTATCAAGGAGTGACAACTTGAAGCAATACAAGGATTGATCCATTCTCTTCAATTCTACTCGAGCTTGATTCTAGTTTACTTGCTTTCTTTACTTGCTTTCATTTACTTTGTGCTTTGCTTTTCTTTTGTTATGGCTTGTAGCTAACTCTTTCTCAATGTACTAGCTAACCACTAACCTTGCCATCTTCACCAACTCATGGGTGATCGCTTTACTTCATCTTGCAAGTTGGATGGTCTTCTCTTCTCCGACGTTTTAAAACCACCCGTCATCCTAGTGAGAAAGTAATTAGATCAACACGCAAGACGAAACCTACGCCGATGGAGTGACAACATGAGGCACGCCTTCACTATCACGGAGTTTGGTAAGCTTTGGTAAGGTAGTTAAGGTAAGCTAGTCATGGTTTGCTTCTTTCCGTTTCTTGATCTCTTTTCAATTCTCCACATGAACAATTCTTCCACTTCTTGCATTTCTTGTTCCATGTTTTATTCATTCTTTTAAGCAAAGAAGACACTTCGTTTGCATTTCTCACCACGATTCGTAACGCTTCCATCGCTAGCTCTCCCTGAGGTTCGACACGGTATAGCTCTATGCTATAACGGAGACAAGAAAAGGTTGTATTGAACTTTATACATACATAGCACCAAGGTAAATTCTAAACGACATTTAGCACAACATTTACATACACCCTTCCCGTGTCAATCAAATTTTTGGCGCCGTTGCCGGGGAGAGCAACGGATTTTCTTTAAAGTGAGAAACTAACGAATTTTCTTCTCTATTGCAGGTTACAGGTTGAAGAAACAAAAAACTTTGCATAGCAGTGACATATAAGTGACTCTGGGCCTCTGCTCTCGAAAGCAGAGACCAGAAGTCCTCTGACTTGCCGCGTTCCCACGGCAAAAGCCGCGCAGGCGCGGCAAGAAAGAGATAACTACTGACAAATTTTTTGCAGGGGCTCTGATTCTGCAAAATACATTTGCTGCTATATTTGAATTTCTGTATTCTTCACCTGATATCTGCTAATTTAAACAACAGTAAAAAATTGGTTGAAATTGTTAAAATTGATTAGACATTTGCATTTCTAGGCACGTGTCTTTCAATTCTTTTACTTTTACTGTTGAAGAGTGCTGGATGCAAGGTACGTAAGCATTGCATGTAAACTAGGAATCATCTCTTGTTTGATTTTCATGCTTTGAGTGAATTCTAGTTATATATTTTTGTACACTTGCACAATTCATTTTTAAGGGCATAACCCGTAAATAAGATAAGGTGGGGAGTTCATTACCCTTTCCTTAGCCCGAAAACCACAATCCAAGCACTCACTAACCCAAGCCTAATTTAATAAAAAAGTAGACGTTGGCCCTAGGGACATCTCGGACTCATTTAGGAGATTATCCTAAGGGGGAAAAGTGTTGAAATTTAACTCTTGCAAAATCAGTGTCTAGGAAAGGGGTTGAGGGCCAAAAGTCCGAAGGTTGCTGGTTACTTAATTAAGGAACGTCTTCGGACGGAAAACCTCCCACCAACCTTACCCTTCCCTGGCTGATTAGCTTGTGGTTAGAGTCTGCACTGAACCTCCGTGGACAGTCTATCAGTTAGGAGTCGTCTAGGTCCTAAGTCTACCCTAACTTAGGTTAGAATTTTTCTTTCTTTTGTTTGTTTGTTTGTTTGTTTGTATTTGATTGTGTGATATGGCTTACAATTACAATTCTTTCCATCCTAATAATAATCTATATTTCACACCATCTCCATATTCGGATAATTCCAACCCGGTGTTTTACAATATGCACCAACCAAATACACCGGGTTGGCCTTATCCGAATCAATATGACCCATACCCCCCATCTAATAACTATAATTTCCATAATAATTTCAACTCTTCACCGAGTAATTGGGGATTCCAGTCCCCCGATTTAATTATCAACCTCCTTGTCCACCATATTCACTGAGTCCACAATATCCACAATATTCATTTCCAGAATCCGCTTCATATACTCCTTTTTCTGAACCACCAATTGAAGAAAAATCTGAGTTACTCAGGAGTATAGAAGCTAATCTTCAAAGGGTCGAGCAACAACTTCAAGAAACATTTGACCCTCCAATTCCACAGTATTTTCAAGAGTCTTACTCAGTTCCACCTTTTCCTAATGAACAACCATTTGTCATGGAAACGAGTAAAGATTTCTTGTGTGAGTCCACTCTTCCATCACCACACAGTTTTGACTCACAATTTCATCACCAATTCCAAAACAATTCTTCATCTTTTCAACAAAATGATGAACCAATGAATTGTGAAAAGATGCTTGAATTCCTGACTCATGCTCGAAATGATCGTAACCGTGACATAGATTTGATGATCCAAACTCTTCATTCTCATCCTATTTCTAATGTCACTAACCATTCTGTCAAAGAGTCATGTTGTTTTGAAATCAAGATTCAATTTCAGCACAACCACCTGAACTTGTCCAAACTTCAGATCCCATTGACATTTTGGCAAGTTTTTCATCTCCTACAAATGAACTTGTCCAAACTTCAGATCCAATTGACATTTTGGCAAGTTTTCCTTTCCCTGAAATTGAACTTGAACATGATTATGATCCTGAACTTTCACCAGATGATTCAACTCTACTTCCTGATTCAATCATGACTTCCATATCCTTACCTGATTTCACTTCATTTCCCAAGTCAGACTTGGATCCAGTACCCATCTGTTGTGAAATTGAATCACCAATCTTTTATGATGATCATATTGAACTTGACCAATTTCATACTCTTGAAAGTCCCATTGATAAATTGGCAAGTTCACAATTTTTTAGAATTGAACTACATGAGGAATGTGATCTTGAACCCCACTTAGTGATTCAATTCTTTTTCCTGATTCAGTAATGACTCCGGTATCTTTACCTCACTTCAATCTTTTTCCAGAGTCGACATTGGATCCTTTCCCAATTCACAATGAAGTTGAATCACCCATCTTTAAGGATCATGTTGAACTTGACCAATTATACCTTTTTGAAGATCCTATTGACAATTGGCAAGTTCTCCATTTTGTGGAATTGAACTCAATGAGAAATGTGACTTTGACCCTCAAGTTTGTGATTTAGTTCAAATACCTGAATCATTAATGACTCCTGTTTTGTTACCCAATTTGAGTAATATTTTAGAGTCAGTTTTGATTCCCAACCCTCCTGAACTTGAATCACTAATCTTAGATAGTCACATTCCATCATGGGAAACTGAATGTGGACTTGAGCTTCATTTTCTTGACTTGGACCCAGTTCCTGAATCCATTCCGACTCCTGAACTTTACTTGACTTCATTCACTTCCCTGAGTCGGTGTTCCTTTCCGAGTCCAAGTCAACCGTTCTATCATTCCATATTCCATTCTGGGACAAGGTAGTTGATAATTTAACTCAGAAATTATTTTAAAAATTTGGAAATTAGATGGGGGAATGTACATAATAATCTTAAATGCACACATCATTTTTGTGGGTCATATTATTGAGATTTCTGGTGGTTCCTCAAAACCCAACGTAAAGTTGATTGGGCCATGTTTCGTGGACCAATCCGACCACCACCGGAACCACCACCTTAAGGTAATTTTTTTCTTCCCTCTCTATTTTGTTTCATGCATACATATATCACGATGCATTGAGGACAATGCATGAGATAAGTGTGGGGGAGGGTTTACTAACTTAGAGTTTTTAGATTTTCTTTCTTTTACATTTCTTTTAAGAAAAATAAATAAAAAAATAAAATAAAAAAATAAAAACTTTTTGAAATAAGAGACAAAGTTTTGTTCTATTTTTAAGAAAATTAAGATGTATCTTAGGAATTAAGAAAGCCTTAATTATGACATTTTAAACATAGTTGAAATAATAAATCTTGTTTGAGATTATAGGCTAAGTAAGTAAAATTGGTGAGATATTTTTATCTTGAATTTTTTGCCTTAAATAATATGCACTTTACACTTACACATTTCTTGGGATGGAGACAAAGACAAAAATGCCATATAAATAAAAAAAAAAAGAAAGAAAAAAATATATATATATAAATAAAGCATCACTTATTAAGCTGGGAAATTGTGCCTCAAGAAGCACGATTACTCACGCCTAACGGTGATCTCACTTACTAAGCTGGATAATTGTGCCTCAAGAAGCATGATTATTCACGCTTAACGGTGATAATAAATAATCCCCTTTAGTTTTGTGGCCTTTTTCACTCGAGTCCTTAAACCCGAGGGATGTTTTCTCATTTGGTGCCCTAAGACCATCTGGTTTGGGAGTCATCGGTTATAGGCTCATTACAAGGGTGAACTAGAAAGCCTAAACTAAGGGAAGAAAAAAGAAAAATAAAAAAATAAATATATATAAATAAATGGCTTGATGGTTGGAGTTGAAATCCCAGAAATTTTCACTGAGCACGGTGTGCATACTATCTAGGTTTTATGAAAGATAAAGTATTCAATCCAATTTTGAATCTTACCTTAATTAAAGACAAGATCTTGCATGGAGACTAAGTTTAAGGAAGAATGATTATAGGTGGACTTATGACCTAGGATCACTTATATTTTTGCAAAAATAGTTCGTAAACATGTCTCTTGTTCAAAATGCATTTAAAAAACACTAACATTTGTTTTCTTTCTTTATGGATTTTGTGGGTATAATCCGCTGAAAACCCTCAGGAGACAACACTCCTCCTCTAGGGTAACCTAGAGGTTTAACGGCTTGTTGCACGTGCTCAGTGCAATCGCGTCACCTGCGAAAGTGGTGCAATAAATTGATAGTTAGGATTTTCTTTTCTTTTCTTTATTTTGCTCGGGACGAGCAAAAGAATAAGTGTGGGGGTGTGATTGTAACACAATATTGCATATTTTACCACATAATCCCCATGCATATTACAAATAAATACATGATTTTACTAATTCTCTATATATTTACAGGTCTACACTTAAATGGAGAGAAAGCCAATAATCACTTTAATTAGCAATAATTAAAGTGATTAATTTCAAATCCAAGATTAAGCCCAAATCTAATCCAGAATCTAGAGAGATCCGCGCAACAAACGAAGAATCCAGAAGGTCCACGTGGCTGAACAAACTCGTAACAACCCACAACAGAAAGTGGTTAGCCAACGGCCACCGTTATGCCGCGCCAACGCGGCAGATCTGGGCCGTTGAGCCCCAGTTTTGCGCCAACAGACTGGGTTCTGGATCCTTCTCCTGGGGCTATAAAACCTGCACCTGGCCTGCGAGCAGAGGTTGAACAGCAGAGGAGGAGATTAGAGATTAGTTGCATGTATTAGGTTTTATTTATGTTGTAGTCCTCCTTCCTCTCTTCCCTAGACTTCATTGCAAGAGAGATATTGTAAGAGAGAGAGAGCTTGTACTATCAAGGAGTGATAACTTGAAGCAATACAAGGATTGATCCATTCTCTTCAATTCTACTCGAGCTTGATTCTAGTTTACTTGCTGCTTTCTTACTTGCTTTCAATTTACTTTGTGCTTTGCTTTTCTTTTGTTATGGCTTATAGCTAACTCTTTCTCAATGTACTAGCTAACCACTAGCCTTGCCATCTTCACCAACTCATGGGTGATCGCTTTACTTCATCTTGCAAGTTGGATGGTCTTCTCTTCTCCGACGGTTTAAACCACCCGTCATCCTAGTGAGAAAGTAATTAGATCAACACGCAAGACGAAACCTACGCCGATGGAGTGACAACATGAGGCACGCCTTCACTATCACGGAGGTAAGCTTTGGTAAGGTAGTTAAGGTAAGCTAGTCATGGTTTGCTTCTTTCCGTTTCTTGATCTCTTTTCAATTCTCCACATGAACAATTCTTCCACTTCTTGCATTTCTTGTTCCATGTTTTATTCATTCTTTTAAGCAAAGAAGACACTTCGTTTGCATTTCTCACCACGATTCGTAACGCTTCCATCGCTAGCTCTCCCTGAGGTTCGACACGGTATAGCTCTATGCTATAACGGAGACAAGAAAAGGTTGTATTGAACTTTATACATACATAGCACCAAGGTAAATTCTAAACGACATTTAGCACAACATTTACATACACCCCCCGTCTCAATCAGCTACCCGTAAAGACCATTTCCCGCTACCCTTCATCGACCAAATGCTTGAGCGTTTGGCTGGACATGAGTACTACTGCTTCCTAGATAGGTACTCGGGATACAATCAAATCCCTATTGTTGTAGAAGACCAGAAAAGACGACGTTCACCTGCCCATTCGGAACCTTCGCTTACCGACGCATGCCCTTTGGATTGTGCAATGCTCCCGCAACATTCCAATGGTGCATGCTTAGTCTTTTCTCCGACATGGTAGAACATGTTGGCCCAAAGGCCTTTCACTCTAGTTTTGATGATGATTAACTCATGTAGTTATGTGTACTAATTATCTTGTGATTTTAGTTTCAGTTTATTAATCAAGATATTAGTTGGTGTTTAGCTTCAACAAGATGAATTGGAAGCTTGCACATGTTGATTCAAGAGCCCGCGCATCAAAGATCATACATTGCACTTGCTCGGTGAATCAAGAGTTTTTGGATCGAGCCGACTTGGAGATTGCGCTCTAGCTTGGAGATCGCGCTCTACAAGAAGACATCGGTACCATAGTTTAGTTTTGTGTTTAGATCCTAATTGTAAAGATAAGAATAGTATGATAAGCTCAAGTTCACAACACACACCTTTCATGTTTTGATTTTCGGTTTTAGGTTTAACCGATCTTGGTTTTCATGAATAGATTTTTTATCAAACAAGTTTACATGGTTTATGTATATTAGATTTGTTCTATATACATGCATGCTTCAATTGTTTTGACAAACTTTGTTTGATAATCTATTCCATGTGTTTTATGTTTTGGTATTTACAACAAAACATATTTTTGGACTTAATGACAAAAATCATGATATATATGTTTCTTGTATATTGAATTTCTATTCATATACAATATGCTTCAAAGTGTTTAAATATCATATTTTTGTATCATGGATGAGTTTTAGACAATGTGTATTTTCTATTCAAAATACAAGGTTTTAGAAAATACGGTTTTTGGTTTTTGGCAAAATTTCTATGACACAAAAATAGTCAAATATGTTTGAAATTTGTGTTAGGATTTTTAACACAAGTTTGTATTTCAATATAAAATGATAAAACTATTTTTGTGGAATTTTAGAGATTTTGTGGGATTTATTATAATATTTTTTCCCCAGATTTCAGACCTGTTTTTGTCTGCCAGGCTTTTCCGGTCGACTGGTACGGTCGACCGCAACAAAGAAGCCAGTCGACCGTTCCGGTCGACTTACGTGCACGGATACGTGCACGCAGGCTGACACTGTAGCCGGTCGACCGAGGCGGTCGACCGACGTAGAGCTGTTTGCTCTCAGGAAGTTTCGGTCGACCGAGGCGGTCGACCGGTAGCTGTAACGGTTCAAAATTTGACCGTTGCACGGTCGACCGGACCGGTCGACCGGCAGGCTATTTCTGGCAAAAGTTCTGTCAAACGGCTATTTTCTGTAATTGCCTATAAATACCCCATTTGAGAGAGGTTTTCTCTAAGATTTTTTGTGCGAATTTTTCCCTACTCTCTGGTATTTTCAAAGCAATCAAAAGAAGTTTTTGGACTTGAATTGAACAATCATTTTGGTGTTTTTGCTAGGGTTTGGAAAATCAAAGAAAGGGCTTTTGGGAAAAGATTTTGATTGAACTTCTCTATCTTGATTTCTTGATTTTTCCCAAGGATTTTCTTTGTGATTTCTGATTTCCATTCCTTTGGTTTTCTCCACACTTGAGCAAAAATCTACTATCTATATCTATAGGTTATTTGTGTGGAAGAAGAAGTTGTTTGTGGTTGTTGTTGTGACCACCAAGTTGTAACCCAATCTTTTCTTAGCTTTGTGCTTTGGGTTGTATCCCTCTAGTTGAGAGGTGATCCTTGTATTGGTTGGTAATGGGAGTTTGTTGTATTGGTTTGAAATTTGCCTCAAGGAGGAGGTTGTGATTGTTGGAGTTTGCCTCAAGGAGGAGGTTGTGTTGGTTGGCTTGGATTTGTGCCTCAGGGAGGAGGTTGTAAAGAGAGGAGTTGGGTACTCCTTGTAAAGGGTCCTAGGTGGACGAGCTAGTGGAAATCCTTCGTGTGTCGAAGGCGGGGATGTAGAGCTGGGTGCTCGAACCTCGATAACATATCTCTGTGTTTGCGCTTGATCCATTGGCTCTCTCTCTACTCTCTCTTTACTTTGTGCCTTGCATTTACTTACATTGCTCATTCATATTTGCTTGGCTTGGTTGTGTGCATCACTTGTTGATAGCACTTGAGTGTTATTTGCATTAAGTTTTTAAATTCCGCATTTAGTTCCATAGATTAGCATTGTCACCTATTCACCCCCCCTCTAGGTGACTTTTCAATTGGTATCAGAGCTAGCGCTCCTGATATTTAGGTTTAACCACCTAGGAGTGTGATCTTGGTTTGCTAATCTTCATTTGCATTTTCATTTGCACACATATAGTTGCACTCATGGCTAGCCCTCCCATGTTTGACCATTTTAGACTTGATGCTTGGAAGGTGGACATGACTAGGCATTTAAAAACTCTAGGTCATCTAGTTTATCAAGCCATTACCATAGAATCCCTCCCAAATAGTAGCAAGCATAAGAAGGCCAATGCATTAGCACTTAGAGCACTTAGAGCATCTCTAAATGAATTTCTTTTACCCGTTTTTGATCACTATGATTCGGCTTTTGCAGTTTGGAGCATCTTGACGTCTCCCGAGCTTCCAAGGATAATTAACAAGATGAGGAGATCTAAAAGAGAAAAGTCCGAAGAGCAATGCTCATGGTCCAAGGGAAGAACTCCCTTGAGGTACAATCGGATTCTCATATTGATGATAGCTCTAGTTCCTATTGCCATGGTTGTTTTGAAGTTCAAACTTTAAATATGGAACTTGCTCAAAAGCTTGAAAATTTGTTGGAAAAACATGATTTGTTGAAAGAGGATAATCTTGTGTTGAAAAATGAATTAAAGGATTTATGCTCTAATTTTGAATTGATTTTGCAAGAGAAGGAAGAGATTATTAGTGAACGTGACTCACTTGAATCTCAACTTGAAATTGCTTTAAAAGAAATTGAAGTTTTGAAAAACAAAAATGATTGTGATGATGTTGTAGAACACAATGAGATTTTATCCTCAAGATTGGATTGTGTTTTCAAAGAAAACCTTACTTTGAAAAATAAAATTGATTCTATTACTAAAGAATTGGATTTGGTTTTGATTAAAAATAAATCTTTGCAAAATGATATTGATATTCATGTTTGCCATGCTAGTGTAGCTTCTACTTCTTGCACACCTATTGCATGCTCCACTTTGTCTTCTAGCATAGAAAATGATATAAATAATTGAAGAAAAGTGTTGATTGTTTGGGCTCCACTTTGAGCCATTGTGCCATGAATCACACACGTTTGGAAACCTTGATTCGCAAGAAACAAGTTCCAACCTTGCATGCACACCCATCTAGGCATACACATGCTTCTCATGATCACCATCATCATATGTATGCTCACGTGTACACATGTACACATTGTGGTCGAAAAGGCCACCTTGCTAGATTTTGTTATGATCGCATTTATCATGAAAATTTAGCAACTAATTTTGTTTGGGTGAGAAAAGAAACTAACCCCCGTGGACCCACTAGAAAATGGGTACCAAAAACCACCTTTTTGGCTTTTGATGTAGGTGGGAGCTCTCGCATCACGTGAGAGTGGAGGTACCTTGAGGTGGATGCGTTCCGAGCTTGAATGAGAACTATTTGGATGCTTCACTCTCAAGGAGATTAGGTGGAGATGACCACCATGTTTTGGAGAACTAGAGATGCACCTTCATTGGTTTTGGTATCATTCTCTAACTCCCATTTAGTATTTACATGCTTTCATTTCATCTTTCATAGCATGTTTATAGTTTCATGATTAGTATGATGATTACCATGTTTATTAGAATTATGCTTTACATGATTAGTTCTTGAGACACCCATGTTTAATGTGGACCCATATTTTGTGTTCTCCTTGTTTTAGCTATCATGTTAATCATAGATCTAATACACATGTTCTTATCATAATAATCATATGGATTTTTGTTTTGACACTCCATAGTTTTGATGATCATGATTGTATGATTTTTGTTTTGATACTTCATGTTTTGATGTTTATCTTGTTAGTTTATGATTCCCGTTTCATGCTTCATGTGTTGACAACTTGCTTGAATGATAGTTTTCATTAAGACTAGGATTTATACTTGTACAACTAGTGAGCTACAAATAAACCTTTATATATGTTTGTGCTTGAACGCTCATTTGTATTCACTTGATGTACTAGTATAGTCTAGTTTTGATGATTATTACATTTGACTTGTATTCACTATCTTACATGTTTTAACTTTATGTATATGTCCATCTTGTCCAAACTATCATTTATACATATACATCCTTGAGCCACGTGCCTTCATGCATATACTTTTGTGGACTCATTGTGTTTAGGATATGTATGTATACCTTAGTTTGTACATGACATACATATGCCTTGAAGTTTAAATCGTTTGAATGAATTTCATGTTTGCTAAGTGATTTCACATGAATTTCATGTTTTAATATTGAGCTTAATTGTCCATTTTCATGTTGATATGTTTCTCACAACACTTGTACACTCATTCTATTTATGTTTTCTCATGACTTAGTTTTCATGAGTACAAGTTATACTATATGGATTTTGAGTGTTTTAGTGCCATGTGGTTTACATGTGTCTTCATGAAAATTTTTTTTGGATCTCATACTAGTTGATTCATATAACTAGTTATGATATTCTTCCTTGGTAGAGATTTTCAAACATACTACTTTTTCAAATCTATTTTTGAAAACCCCTACCATCTATGGGCGGTTGGATGGGAGATCATGTTCTTGTATGCTTTATAATGAAAATCCTTTTTATCTTGAACCATGATTGGGTGGTAGGTTATATGAGATATACACTTGTATTTATTGTTGTTTCAATTGGTATCATTGAACTCTTTCAATTGGTATCAATGTGACATCTTTTGTATACTCATATATGTTTTGTTTTATATATATGTATGCTTCACTTCATATAGTATCAATTTCAATTGGTAGCTATTTTTTTTTCATACATATATAGATGATTTATTTTGTGCTTATTATATCCCTATATCTTAAAGCACAAATTTTGGCTATGTTAAGCTTAAGTTTTTCATTTTGTATCCATATACAAGCTTTATCACAAATTTTGTTTATGCTTAGCTTGAACTTTTTAAATTGAAACAATGTTAAAGCAAATTTTCAATTGATTTAATTTTCAATTGGTATCTTGTGTTTTAAAGAATAATAGTTTCATTTGGTATCAAGATTTGTTTTTAAGGAAATTCAAAATTAGTATTGTTTAATTCCAAATTGGTATCTAGTTTGTTTGTTTACAATTGGTAGGTTATTTGTTTACTTACTAATTGGTATCAAGATTTTCATTTTTTTGTGTTTTCAATTGGTATATGTTCTCGTTTTGATTTCAATTGATTTGTTGTTTTTCAATTGGTATCAATATACACTTCATTGCCACATTTGTTTTTGGTATCATATTTGATTTAACCCTTTATTAGTTCTTTGCTTTGAACAAAAGGGGGAGAAAATTTTATTGTTTTTGCTTTTATTTTTAACCCTTTTTGATGATTGACAAAAAAAGGGGAGAAGAATTTGAGTTTTATATGCATATTTGTGTTTGCATATAGTTTACATTTGATGAAAAGAAGCCTTGTTTATATGCATGTTTTATGTGCATGTTTATGTTTCGTTTTAATTGGTATCAAGGGCATGTTTATATGTGTTTTAAGAACATTCATTGCATATCTTATATGTTTTATTGTTATGCATGAGTTAAGGGGGAGCTTCTTTGAAGCTTTACTTTAATCCATGCATATATAACTCCATGAGTTTTGTCATCATCAAAAAGGGGGAGATTGTTGGCCCAAAGGCCTTTCACTCTAGTTTTGATGATGATTAACTCATGTAGTTATGTGTACTAATTATCTTGTGATTTTAGTTTCAGTTTATTAATTAAGATATTAGTTGGTGTTTAGCTTCAACAAGATGAATTGGAAGCTTGCACATGTTGATTCAAGAGCCCGCGCATCAAAGATCATACATTGCACTTGCTCGGTGAATCAAGAGTTTTTGGATCGAGCCGACTTGGAGATTGCGCTCTAGCTTGGAGATCGCGCTCTACAAGAAGACATCGGTACCATAGTTTAGTTTTGTGTTTAGATCCTAATTGTAAAGATAAGAATAGTATGATAAGCTCAAGTTCACAACACACACCTTTCATGTTTTGATTTTCGGTTTTAGGTTTAACCGATCTTGGTTTTCATGAATAGATTTTTATCAAAACAAGTTTACATGGTTTATGTATATTAGATTTGTTCTATATACATGCATGCTTCAATTGTTTAGACAAACTTTGTTTGATAATCTATTCCATGTGTTTTATGTTTTGTATTTACAACAAACATATTTTTGGACTTAATGACAAAAATCATGATATATATATGTTTCTTGTATATTGAATTTCTATTCATATACAATATGCTTCAAAGTGTTTAAATATCATATTTTTGTATCATGGATGAGTTTTAGACAATGTGTATTTTCTATTCAAAATACAAGGTTTTAGAAAATACGGTTTTTGGTTTTTGGCAAAATTTCTATGACACAAAAATAGTCAAATATGTTTGAAATTTGTGTTAGGATTTTTAACACAAGTTTGTATTTCAATATAAAATGATAAAACTATTTTTGTGGAATTTTAGAGATTTTGTGGGATTTATTATAATATTTTTCCCCAGATTTCAGACCTGTTTTTGTCTGCCAGGCTTTTCCGGTCGACTGGTACGGTCGACCGCAACAAAGAAGCCAGTCGACCGTTCCGGTCGACTGACGTGCACGGATACGTGCACGCAGGCTGACACTGTAGCCGGTCGACCGAGGCGGTCGACCGACGTAGAGCTGTTTGCTCTCAGGAAGTTTCGGTCGACCGAGGCGGTCGACCGGTAGCTGTAACGGTTCAAAATTTGACCGTTGCACGGTGGACTGGTCGACCGGCAGGCTATTTCTGGTAAAAGTTCTGTCAAACGGCTATTTTCTGTAATTGCCTATAAATACCCCATTTGAGAGAGGTTTTCTCTAAGATTTTTTGTGTGAATTTTTCCCTACTCTCTGGTATTTTCAAAGCAATCAAAAGAAGTTTTTGGACTTGAATTGAACAATCATTTTGGTGTTTTTGCTAGGGTTTGGAAAATCAAAGAAAGGGCTTTTAGGAAAAGATTTTGATTGAACTTCTCTATCTTGATTTCTTGATTTTCCCAAGGATTTTCTTTGTGATTTCTGATTTCCATTCCTTTGTTTTCTCTACACTTGAGCAAAAATCTACTATCTATATCTATAGGTTATTTGTGTGGAAGAAGAAGTTGTTTGTGGTTGTTGTTGTGACCACCAAGTTGTAACCCAATCTTTTCTTAGCTTTGTGCTTTGGGTTGTATCCCTCTAGTTGAGAGATGATCCTTGTATTGGTTGGTGATTGGGAGTTTGTTGTATTGGTTTGAAATTTGCCTCAAGGAGAAGGTTGTGATTGTTGGAGTTTGCCTCAAGGAGGAGGTTGTGTTGGTTGGCTTGGATTTGTGCCTCAGGGAGGAGGTTGTAAAGAGAGGAGTTGGGTACTCCTTGTAAAGGGTCCTAGGTGGACGAGCTAGTGGAAATCCTTCGTGTGTCGAAGGCGGGGATGTAGAGCTGGGTGCTCGAACCTCGATAACATATCTCTGTGTTTGCGCTTGATCCATTGGCTCTCTCTCTACTCTCTCTTTACTTTGTGCCTTGCATTTACTTACATTGCTCATTCATATTTGCTTGGCTTGGTTGTGTGCATCACTTGTTGATAGCACTTGAGTGTTATTTGCATTAAGTTTTTAAATTCCGCATTTAGTTCCATAGATTAGCATTGTCACCTATTCACCCCCCTCTAGGTGACTTTTCAGAACATTTTCTTGAGATTTTCATGGATGACTTCTCCATCTACGGAGATTCATTTGATCAGTGTCTTCATCACCTAGAGTTAGTGCTACAGAGATGCAAAGAGAAGAACCTAACTCTAAACTAGGAAAAATGTCACTTCATGTGAGACAGGGGATTGTCTTGGGCCATGAGATTTCGAGGAAACGCATAGAAGTGGATAAGGCTAAAGTAGAAGTGATTGCTAAGCTTCCACCACCCAAAAGCATCAAGGATATTAGATCCTTTTTAGGGCATACTGGGTTCTACTGACGGTTCATTAAGGACCTTAGCAAAATCGTGAGGCCCTTAACCAACCTGCTCGCTAAGGACGTGCCCTTTGATTTCAACGATGAATGTTTCAAGTCATGGGGGAAGCTTAAGCAAGAACTTATTTTTGTGCCTATTATTTCTGCTCCTAATTGGGCCCAGCCATTTGAAATCATGTGTGATGCATCTTATTTTGCTATTGGCGCTGTTTTAAGACAGCGCATCGATAATAGGCAGCACGTGATTTACTATTCGAGTAGGACCTTGAATGACGCCCAACAGAATTATACAACGACTGAGAAGGAATTCTTGGTCGTTGTCTTTGCGTTAGAAAAGTTCCGGCCCTACTTGTTAGGTTGAAGACGGTGATTTTTACGGATCACTCTGCTCTGAAATACCTCATGACCAAGAAGGAAGCAAAAGCCCGACTGATTCGGTGGATCCTTTTACTTCAAGAATTTGACTTAGAAATCCGGGATAAACGAGGTATAGATAATGTGGTCGCTGATCATCTCTCATGAATTCCGAATGCACCAACCATCCAAGCTCCGATCAACGAGGATTTCCCAGACGAGCACATCCTAACCATTCTTAAGGAACCCTGATATGCGGACATTGTTAATTACCTAGCCACGGGATAATTACCCGCTGACTGGACAAAGCAAGACCAATACCGCTTCTTTGCCCAAGTACGGTACTTCTTCTGGGAAGAACCGTATCTTTTTAAGTATTGTCCCGACCAAATTATTAGACGATGCATACCAGAGGAGGAACAGAGAAGTGTGCTCAGCTTTTGCCATGACCTTGCATGCGGAGGACACTTCGGTCCCCGCAAGACTGCAGAGAAGGTTCTACAAAGTGGGTTCTACTGGCCCACTTTGTTCAAAGACTCATATCATTTTTGCAAGTCATGCGCAAATTGTCAGAAAGTTGGGAAACTTTCAAGAAGAGACATGATGCCCCTGAACCCGATCCTTGAAGTTGAAATTTTTGATGTTTGGGGTATCGATTTCATGGGGCCATTCCCCAATTCCTTCGCAACCAGTTCATTTTGGTTGTTGTAGATTATGTCTCTATGTGGGTAAAAGTTGTGCCAGCTAAGACGAATGACAACAAAGTGGTTGTCAAATTTCTTAAAGAGAACATCTTCTCCCGATTTGGCACCCCTAGAGTGATAATTAGTGATATTGGATCGCATTTCTGCAACAGAGTTTTGAAGCTCTGATGCGAAAATATTCCATCAATCACAAGTTATCTACTCCGTATCATCCCCAGACAAATGGGCAGGTCGAAGTCACCAACCGACAGATCAAGCTCATTCTGGAAAAGACTGTCGGACAAAACCGAAAGGATTGGTCGATTAAGCTCAATGATGCATTGTGGGCTTACCGCATTGCTTTTAAGACAGTTCTGGGGATGTCTCCTTATAGAATCGTGTTTGACAAAGTCTGTCATCTGCCAGTAGAGTTAGAACACCGGGCCCTCTGGGCCATTAAGCAGCTCAATTTTGATTTGAGTAAGGCCGGTGAGTTAAAGAGACTGCAGATTTCAGAATTAGAGGAGATACGGAATGAAGCCTATGAGAATGCTCGAATCACCAAAAGCAGAACAAAACTTTTTCATGACCAGATCATAACCCGGAAAAACTTTGCCCCGGGAGATAGGGTTCTGCTGTATAACTCTAGGCTTCATATTTTCGCGGGGAAGCTGAAAACTCGTTGGTCGGGATCGTTCATTGTGCGCACTGTTTTCCCACACGGTGCTGTGCTTATTGCAGACCCTAAAAACAACACAGAATTCAAAGTTAATGGGCAAAGACTGAAGCCCTTCTTGACCACTGAGCCTATGACTCCGGATGATAGTGTGCTGACTCTTTTTGCCCCGTCATACACCTAACCACAACAAATAAAAAAAACAAAAAAAAATAATAATATTTGTTTATATGCTTACCCCTTCTACATTCTTTTTTACATTTCTTTAGCCTATTCGCACTTGACCGGCCCGAGTCCACGAAGACGGTGACATCATTTCTTCCCCCTATTTATTGCATTTGCATTTTCATATGCATTCATTGAGGACAATGCATTAGATAGGTGTGGGGGGGTGCTAACACTTTTTCTTTTTCCTTTTATTCTTTCTTTTTCTTTCAAAAAAAAAAGAAAAAAAAGGAAAAATCTCCAGATTGAAAAGAAATTTCATACTCTTTATAAAAATACTAAAAGATTGTAGGAATTACGGGAACCTTATTAATGAATCTTTATTTTTGCCTAAATAAACAAGAAAGATTGGTTTGACTAAAAAGTTAGAAGGGATAAGGAAAATAACTCATACCGTTTATTTATCCTTAATAGAATATGCATAACCCACACACACATGCTTGGGATTTAGAAACACAACTCTGAAAAGAAAAAAAAAGCTGGATAATTGTGCCTCAAGAAGCATGATTACTCACGCAAAAAAAAAATTTATATACAATAATGTATAAATAAATCTTGATTTCGTGGCCTACTCCACTTGCATATTTGACCTGAAGGGTGTTTTTCCACCTGGTGCCCTAAGACCATCTGGTTTGGGAGTCATCGGTTCGATATGTGTTACATAAGTGAAGTAGAAAGCCTAATGGAACCAAGAATAATAAGTAAATATTAATAAAATTAAATGATATTCAAAATTGAGTTGAAAAATTCCAAGCACATCACACTTACACATTATGCATATCTATCTAAAGCAAAATAAAAGAATGAGTTAGAAGTACAAGATCCTTTTTAAATTTAAAGAAAAATCATAGTTTCTTCTTTTATGAAGGCTAAAGTATAAGAGGACTTATGACGGTTAAACCTAATTCTTACATCATTCGGTCATTTTTACTTAGATGATTGAAAGTTCATTTCATGAAAAAAAAATTCTTTCTAACAACTAACTTCTTTTCTTTACTTACTGGATTTTATGGGTGCAATCCGCTGAAAACCCTCAGGAGATAACACTCCTCCTCTAGGGAAAACCTAGAGGTTTAAAGGCTTGTTGCACATGCTCAGTGCAATCGCGTCACCTGCGAAAGTGGTATAATAATTTTCTTATTTTATTTTGCTCAGGACGAGCAAAAAGATAAATGTGGGGGTGTGATTAGTCTCTAATTTTGCATAATTTTCATCACATTCTCATATTCATTTCATGTAAAATTTTGCTAATAAAACCTTGCTTGCTTGACCCTAGGTCCATGGTGTGCAAATGAAGAAGAAGACCTAAATCACCATTTAATTGGTGATTAAAAGCCTACCAAGTAGCCATTGACTTTAGAGTGAATATTTTGTCAGCCTAGGGCATCAAATCGCAAATCCAGAAGATCAAGGCGTCAGAAGACAGACTGGGCGACGCGCTGCCCGAAGCCAGGCACGCGCCACCCTGGCAGGGCCGTGGAAACGCGACCCTTTGGGTCACGCGCGCCTGCGCTTTGGGCCACGGGTCACCCACGTGGCCTCCTTCCTTGGTGCCTATAAATACCCCCCAGGGGTCTTTAGTTGAACCAGATCCAGAGAATAGAGTTGTAATTTGTGTTTTATTACTAGGAATTGTAGTTGCTTTAGTTTGCTTCTTCTAGTTTTAGTTTTAGCCATTAGAGTGAAAGAGAGAGAGAGTGTAAGTGTTGTATTTGAAGGGTGACAAGCTAATACAAGTACTACTTCTCTTCCTTCTTTCCATTTACTTGTCTTTGCCATTTACTTTTACTTCTTTGTTGTAGTGTAACTTCCTTCTTCTTCACTTCTTTCTTTTACTTTGTTGTAGTGTAAACTTCCTTTCTTTAACTTTTCTTTTCTTTTGTTTTCTTGTAGTGCAACTCCCTCTCTCCACTTCTTTTCCTTTGTTGTTTCTTTTACTTTTATGGCTAACTAACTTTTCATTAGCATGGCTAACTAACTACGAACCCACTAATTTCTAACACTTGATCTATAACTGATTGGTCACTAATGTTGCATATTTAATGTCACATTTTCATACTGATTTTAGAATAAAAGCCTGCATTGTCCTAATTATTTGTTTGATTTATTTGCAGGCCCAATCCTTAAGGAGATGAAGAGAAATGAGCCCAAAAGCCACCAGAATTCTGAATTAAATCAGAGTTAATTCGCACACATAAAATCAGGGAAAAATCAAGAGGTTGAACCGGTTGAGAAGAATCCTCTCAGAATCGATCGGTTAAAGCCAAGAATCCAAGGCCATTTCGTCAGAATCCGGAGCTCAAACGACAAAACCAACAAAGGATAAAGCCAGAAGAAGATCCCGGGATGACCCACCAACAGGGTGTGGCCATCTGGCCACACCCTGGCCGCAGAATTGTGGCAAAAAGCCGCAATTCTGCGGCAATCTTGGGGAGTTACAGGGAGCGTGAACTCCCCCGACCTCCCCGGGATCTTGGTTGTTAGGTTTTTTTGGCCTATAAAAAGGCATTTTCTGTGCTGAAAGTGAACGCCCATGCAGATTAGGATTTTAGACTAGTTTTCATTTCTTAGTTTAGGTTTTTAGTCTTTCTTTTCATGTAATTTTAGTTTTCATTTATGTAATTCAGAGGAGATCGACTTTCATCGAAGAACAAGACTGAAGCTAGAGCTGGAGTGACACCGGTGTAAGACTTATTTCTTTTCTTTGATTGTAATGAAATTAAATCGATGTTCTTTTTGTGTATGTACTTCTTTTTAGTCTTCTTCTTCTTCTTTTCTATTTTACCTTTCTTTTGGTACAACTGTCTTCCAAGTGAGTCTAAAAGCATCGAAAGAGCCTTGCCTTTGCGAGTGCCACCGATAGCTCATGACGATGGAATTGTGAGTCTCTCTGTATCATTTCATGCTTGTGTATCTTGATGATGTAATGTGGAAGAGACCAACATTCGACTCTTATGGGCTATGCGCTGCTTGCCTCCAATTCAAGGTAACATCGAAGCTAAAAACTTAAGGTAAGCTTTTGGTGAAAAGAAGGTAAGTAACTCTTTTATTTCTTTCTTTCATTTTTGTAAATTAAATCACCATCTCTTCAAAATCACTTTTTTTTTCTCCACTTCATTTGTACATATTCGCTTCATTATTTTCTGATTTTTCACCTTCTTCATCTCTCGCTTTCTTCTTAACTTTAACCATTAACTTTCTTTTTCCTTTTTATAACTTTAAAACAGAGAAGAACCTTCGCTTTTATTCTTAACGATTTCAATAAAGACACGTAAAGCTTCCATCGCAAACCCTCCTTGTGGATCACGACCCGCATAGCCACTTGCTATAACGGAAGAATTGAGCACTTGCACAAGTTTATTATTAGATCTGAAACTTCGTATTTTTTGTGCAGGTTTAGCCTCAATCAAATTTTGGCGCCGTTGCCGGGGAGGGTAATATGTTTTTTTTGAAATCTGAATTTTTCTTGCAAATCTTTTAGAACTAAACAATTTTCTTCTCTGTTGTAGGTTACAGGGCAAGCAAAGCAAGAAATCAAGTTTGCAGTAACATACAAGTGGCCATGGGCCTCTGCTCTAGAAAGCAGAGACCCATTGCCCTCTGAATTGCCGCGTTTCCACGGCAAAGGCCGCAGATCCGCGGCAAGGAAGAGTTGACTACTAACAGCTTTTTGCAGGGCTGCTTATTTTAAAAATTCTAGTTTGCTGCAACTTTGATTTTTCTTATATGCCATAACATAAGCCTGCTAATAATCAACAGTAAAAAGTTTGTTGCAAAAGTTAAAAATTGATTAGACGTTTGCAATTTAGGCACGTGTTCTTTTCAATTCATTTAATTTTTACTGTTGAAGAGTGCTGGAGCAAGGTATGTTTGCATTGCATCTAGAATAGGACTATCTCTTGGTTGATTTATATCGCTTAGTGTGCATCTTATTTATCTTGTACACTTGCACAAAAACTGATTTTAAGGGCACCAACCCAATAACAAGATAAGGTGGGGATTTAATCACCCTTCCTTAGCCCAAAAATCAGAATCCAAGCACTCACTAACCCAAGCCTAACTAAAATTGAGTAGACGTTGGCCCTAGGGACATCTCGGACTCAATTAGGAGATTATCCTAAGGGGGGCAAATGTTGGAATCTAACTCCTGCAAAATCAGTGTCTAGGAAAGGGATTGAGGGCCGAAAGCCCGAAGGTTGGTGGTTATTTAATTAAGGAACGTCTTTGACGGAAAACCTCCCACCAACCTTGCCCTGACCTGGCTGATTAGCTTGTGGTTAAAGTCTACATTAGACCTCCCGTGGACAGTCTAACCAGTTAGGAGTCGTCTAGGTCCTAAGTCTACCCTAACTTAGGCTAGAATTTTTTTTTTCTTTTCTTTTTGTTTGTTTATTTGTTTGTTTTTCTTTGTTTGTATTCTATTGTGTGATATGGACTATAATAATAATTTTTCAACTACAATAATAATTCATATTACACACCGACTTCATTTTCGGATATTACCAACCGGCATATCATAACTTTGACCAACCTAGTGTGCCGGATTGGTCTTATCCGAATCAATATGACCCATACCCCCATCTAATAACTATAATTTCCATAATGATTTCAACTCTTCACCGAGTCAGTGGGGATTCACCTCCCCCGAGCATAATTTCCAATCACCTTGCCCTCCTTCTCCACCCAGTCCACATTATGTTCAAGATTCATACTCAGTTCCACCCGTCCAAAATAGGAAACTATCAATTATGGAACGGAGTATGCGTGAGTCCAAACACAAATCCCAAAATCTGATGGACTCACAATTTCAATACCACTTCCAAGACAACTCTTCATCTTTTCATCAAAATAATGAACCCATCAATTATGAAAAGATGCTAGAAGCCATGACTCATGCTCAAAATGCTAGAAATCGTGACATAGATATGATGGTCGAATCTCTACGTTCCCACCGTCCTGATGTCACTTACCATTCTGTTAGAGCCAAAGAGTCATGTTGTTTTGGAAATCAAGATTCTATTTCAGAACAACCATTTGAACTTACCCAAACTCCAAATTTTGAAAAAGATATTGATAGTTTGGCTAGTTTTCCTTTCCCTGAAATAGAACTTGAAAATGATTATGATCCTGAACCCCAACTTAGTGATTCAATTCCATTTCCTGATTCGATTATGACTCCGGTATCTTCACCTGATTTCGATCTTTTCCCCGAGTCAACATTGGATCCTGTACCAATCCATAATGAAATTGAATCACCCATCTGTGAGGATCATATTGAACTTGACCAATTATACACTCTTGATGATCCTATTGACAAATTGGCAAGTTCTCAATTTTTTGATATTGAAGTCAATGAGATATGTGACCTAGATTCTCATATCTGTGATCCAGTTCAACTTTCTGAATCAATCTTGACTCCTGTTGTGTTACCAAACTTGAGTAATGTTTTAGAGTCAGTTTTGATTCCTCCACCTATCATTCATGAACTGGAATCACCCACATTAAGTCACATTCCATTATTAGAAAATACATGTGGACTGGAGTTTCAATTTCTTGACTTGGACCCAATTTCTGAACCTATTTCGACTCCTGAACCTTTACTTGACTTAAGTCACCTTCCTGAGTCGGTATTAGTTCCTGTCCTTCCTGAGTCCAAGTAAACTGTTCTGTCATTTCATACTCATTCTCGGACGAGGTGGTTGACAAATTTGACTCCGAAATCAATTATGGAATTGGAAATTAGATGGGGTTAAATTTTTAATAAAAATTCTTAATGGATTTATCTTTTTAGTGGGTCATATTAAAGATAGTGCTGGTGGGTTCCTTCGAGACCCAAGAAAAGTGGATTGGGCCATGTTTCGTGGACCAATCAGACCACCACCGGAACCACCACCTTAAGGTAACATTTTCCTTCCCTTTCGTCTTTTTCATGCATCTATGCATTAATTCATACATTGAGGACAATGCATGAGATAGGTGTGGGGGAGGGTCTAACATAACTTTTCTTTTTCTTTAAAAAATAAAAAAATAAAAAAATAAAAAAAATTGACATTTTTCTTTACTTTAAAAAACTTTTTGAAAAATAGAAACAATATTTTGACTTATTTTGTAAGAAATTAAGTTAATTTTAAGGAATAGGAAAATCCAAATTAGGATTTCTTATACTTGGTCAAAATAAGATAATTTGTTTGATTTTTAGGGTTAGGAAGATAATTTGTCAAAGTAATTTAGTCTTGATCTTTACCTTGATGAAATATGCATACTTCATACACTTACACACTTAGGGTTCAAAAACAAAGATTCTTATGCCTTATAAAAAATATATATATTAAAAAAAAAATGAATAAGTCTAATTATTGATTAGCTAGGTGCTTTGGCCTAAGCAAGCCTTAGTATTTATGCGAAAGATAATTAGATAAGTTTGAAAAAAAATGAATAAGTTTAATTATTGATTAGCTAGGTGCTTTGGCCTAAGCAAGCCTTAGTATTTATGCGAAAGATGATTAGATCCTCTGATTAAGCTGGGTGTCTGTGCCTAATAAAGCATGAGTATTCACGCCTAAAAGAGGTTCATATAATAAAATCCTTAGTTTTGTGACCTTGTCTGCTCGAGTCCTTAAGTCCTAGGGGTGTCTTCTCACCTGGTGCCCTAAGACCGTTTGGTTTGGGAGTCATCGATTAGAGGCTCGTTACATGGGCAGATTAGAAAGCCTAATAGAACTAAGTGAAAAACACCTAGAGGGGGGTGAATAGGTGTAAGTGCTAATCTAAGAAACTAAATGCAAACTAAGTGCGCTAAATGCGGAAGCTAATGCAAATTATGCACAAACTAATACAATACAACAAGTGTAGCCGAATTCCCCTTGCGAGGCTCTGGACTAACTCCCCTTGATTCCCCTTGAAATGGGTTGAGGTGCTATGTGAAGCTCTTGTTGGATGAGTATAAGTTAGGCACACGCACACAAGCAATCCAAGCAATATGAAATATGTGCACACACAATCAAGCCAAGCAATCAAGGATATAGCAATATGAAATAATGCAAGGCAACACAAGCAATATGATATGGCAATATGAGTTATGCTCAACACAAGCTAATATGATATGATGATATGAAGTATGATGCTTTGCACAATATAAATGAGAGAGAGTTAGAGAGACAATGGATCAATATGCAAACACCAAGATTTGTTTCGAGGTTCGAGCACCTTGCTCTACATCCCCGCCTACACCACCGTGTAGGATTTCCACTATCTCAACTCCCACCAAGGGAACCTCTACCAAAGAGGATTTCTTACAACTCTAGGAGTACCAAACTCCTCTCTCAAACAACCACCTCACAACCGAGGGGTAAGGCCCGTAGCCAATACAATAACCAATCCACACACCTCTACCGAAGAGGCTCACAACCAAACTCCACCTCTACCTAAGAGGGAGCAAACCAATAACCCAATACAACAATCTCCACCTCTACCAAAGAGGGAGAAACTCAAGAAATCAAGGGTTTACAACAAGTGGTATATTTCAACCACAAACCTCTTTCCTTTTTCTTTCTCCACAAAAACAAGATCCTAAATAGTTTAGGATAGAAGATATAGCTCAAGTGTGGATTCAAAGTGTTTTTGGAAACAAGCAACAAAGAAAAACTACTTGGGAAATCTCTTGTATATGATAGAAAATGAAATACCAAATCAAAATCCAAAACCTAGTTTTCTTTGATTTTCCAAAAACCCAAAACAAATAAAGATGAGAAGTTTTAAAGCCCCAAAAACTTTTAAAACTCTTTTAAACACTTCAGAAAACTAGTATTTTTTCTCTTAGAAAAACTTGGCAAAAATCCCCAAAGAGATGGGGTTTATATAGCCCCTATACAAAACTAGCCGTTAGGCTGAGTTGGCAGTCTGACAGACTGCCGGTCGACCGGTCCAGTCGACCGCCAACGGTCAGAAATATGACCGTTGGGCAACAGCGGTCAACCGGCCCGGTCGACTGAAACAAAACAGAGAGCAAAGCTCTCTTCTGCGGTCGACCGGTCCGGTCGACCCAGAAAACCAGATAGCAGACATACTGCTCCGGTCGACCGTTCCCTGTGCCAGAAACGTGCACAGGTTTGTGCACGTCGGTCGGTCGACCGGCCCGGTCGACCGACTTCTGACCTAGTCGACTAGTCAGGGACCAAGTCGACTTGGTTGAAGCCTGGAACAGAAAATCTGATAAAAAACTTGTTTTAAAAATATTTTTATCTTTTACAAAACTTCCATAAAACTTGTTTTACATATTGCATTGATATTAATCATGTGATAAAACATTTCTACTCAAATATCAAGCATATGAAATTTACTTTTGTTTCTTTTCAAAAAAATCAAGAATCAACACTTGTATTTTTCTCAAAACTTGATTTTTCAAGAACATGAATAGGGATATCAAAATAAGTTTGTTTACCAAGTTAAAGCATGTATGTATAAATAGAAAACATCTACTATACATATACCATATGTAAACTTGTTTTGATCAACTATTCATAAAAATCAAATATCAAATCATAAAACGTGTGTGTTTTGTGCACTTGAGCATATCAACTAAACTAAGCTTTACAAATGGATCTAAAAACTCTATCTAAACTAGGATACCTAAGTCTTCTTGACGATCATCATCTTCAAGTAGACTTGCTCCAAAACTCCATCCATGGGCTACGCAAAGTGTGAACTTGAAGCTTTGACCCTGGAATCACCATGAATAGCTTCTAAACTCCTTGTTGAAGCTAATCACCAACTAATATCCTGTTAATGATCTGAAACTTAGAAACACAAGAATATTAGTAAACATAACTACATGAGTTGATCATCATCAAAACTAGAGTGGAAGGCTATTGGGCCAACAATCTCCCCCTTTTTGATGATGACAAAACTCATGGAGTTATATATGCATGGATTAAAGATAAGCTTCAAGGAAGCTCCCCCTTAACTCATGCATAGGGATAAACAATAAATATATGCAATGAATATTAAACATGAAACATGCGTATGCATAAACAATAAATGGTTCTAGATATCAAATGGAATATTCAAAATAAAATAAGCTCTAGATACCAATTACAAATCAAACTCTATATATCAATTAAACTTAATATTCTTGAGATTAAAACATAATATATGCATATAAAACATAAGCATGCATATAAAACTCAAATACTTCTCCCCCTTTTTGTCAATCATCAACAAAGGGGTAAACAATCAAAACCATAGATAAAATGAGGGGTAAAAATCTTTCTCCCCCTTTTGTCAATCAAAACAATGCAAAAAATGTTCTCCCCTTTTTGTCTAAAACAAAAAACAAAATCAATAAGGGGTGACTACAAACATGATATCAATTAAAAATATGTCAATGAAGCATCTTGATACCAATAAACAAGAATCAATATATGTTATATGCTATATACATTCATGAAGAGGAAGACGCTAAGTTAGCTTCCCTACACATATGCATTACATGAAGAAGGGATGACAAGCCCCAATTCACATAACACATATTATGTAATGCATAAGAGGAGATGTGAAGCTCCCCTACACACGTATATCATATAAAGAAGAGTTGTCAAGCTCCTCAATTTATAATATACTCAACATGAATCTATATGTAAGAGAGATGTTAAGCTCTCCTTGCATATAGGAAATACAAATCAAAACTTTGAATATTTTCTTTAAACAAAATTTTGAAAATACCAATTGTAATTAAACATAACAAATTACCAATTGTAAAACAACATAACAAATTTTGAATGTCTAAACACAAATTTTGATACCAATTGTAAGAATATATTTCATTTTGAAAATATATAAACAAATTTGATGTTGATATCATATGTTCAAAATAACAACTTTTAATCATAAAGAGTGGGAGTACAAATACCAATTAAAATACAAAATCAAATTTTCTCCCCCTTTATGAAATATAAACTAAAGTCATGCATAGTCTTGATAACAATTTAAAAGTAATCAATTTAAACAAAATTGAAACTCAAGCACTAGCATAAACACAAACATATATATGTATGAAAAATAGATACCAATAGAAATTGATATACTTGAAATTTAAAGCATACATACATACAAAACATATATGAGTATACAAGAAGATCAAAATGATACCAATTGAAAGAGTTCAATGATACCAATTGACATAACAATAAGTTCAAGTGTATACATCATATTATCTACCACCCAATCATAATTCAAGTTTTAAAGATTTTCAATTTAGGGCATACATGAACATGATCTCCCATCCTACCGCCCTTGGAAGGTAGGGGTTTTCAAAGATAGATTTGAAAATGTAGTTTTGTTTGAAAATCACTACCAAAATGAAGAACACCGCAACTAGTTAAATGAAAAACTTGTTAACTAGCACGAAATCCTTCAAGCAAGGAATAAAACAAAATTGAAATTCACATGATAATCATCACTCTAACCAATAAAGCATAACTCATGAGAAACAAAACATGAGCAATAGATATGAGTGTACAAATAATATGTGAAGATCATAATCATGAAAAATATTTCATTAAGCTCAATTATTCCTTAAAACATAATTCCATCAAAAACATGAAAAATCATATAAAACTCCTTATTTAATCTTCAAGGCATATGTATATCTAATACAAGCTAAAATATACATACATATCCAAAACTCAACGAGTCCACTAAATGTATATTCATGAAGGCACGTGGCTCAAAAAGGATACTCATGTATAGTCAATAGTTTGGATAAGATGGACATATACATGAAGTTAAATATTGACACAATAAACATGACAATCATGAAAACATGAAAAACATGAAAAGTATGAAAATTTAGCTTTTCATTAAAACAATTTGATACCAATTCTTTTCAAGGTATATGTATGATTTGTCAACACAAGAAGTATACATACATATCCCTTAAACACACTTTGAGTCCATAATAGATATTTGCACGAAAGGCAAATGACTCAAGGGGTATACATGTATATCTTCAAGTTTGGCAAAATACACATATACATGAAATGAAAACTCATAAAAACAAATATCAAAAATGGAATACAAGTTTAAAATGTATGAATCATCAAAACTAGACTATACTAGCACATCTAATGGGAACAAGCAAGCATTCAATCCCAAACATATATAGATTTGTTTGTGGCCCATTCTATGTACAAGTATATAACTAGTCTTAATGAAAACTAACACTTAAACATATATTCAAAACATTAAGCATCAAAACAAATATAAAAGTTATCATGATAAAGCTAAAACATGATTACTATGTAAATTCACATGTATTAGATTCATGATGTACACTATAGCTTAAACAAAAGTGAGAACACTAAGTATGATTCAAATAAGCATGTGTGTCTCAAATACTATACATGTATGTCAAGGATCTAATAAACATGGAATGAACATACTAATCCATAGACATCAAAAACATGCTAGTAACCTTAAAACATGGAAAGCATGTAAACAATAAATGGGAGTAAAGGATTGTTACCAAAACCGAAGAAGCAACTCTCCTTGTCTCCAAAACATGGTGGTCATCTCCACCAAATCTTCCCTTGAAAGTGATGCATCCATTTTGATTTCCATGAAGTCCGGAACGCATCCACTCCAAGGTGCTAACACTCTCACGTCATGTGAGAGCCCACACCTACATCAAAAACTTTAGGGGTGGTGGTCTTTGGTACCCACATCTTGTTGGGTCCATGGGGGTTAGTCCCTTCCCTAACCCAAACAAATTTCTTTGCTAAATTTGAAACATTTAATCTATCATAACAAAATTTAGCAAGGTGGCCCTTATGTCCACAATGTGTACATGTGTACACATGAGCATACATATGGTGATGGGTGTGTCCGTGAGGAGCATGTGTATGCCGTGGAGGGTGTGCATGCATAAAGGATGGAACTTGTTTCTTTCGAACCAAGGATTCCAAGCGTGTATGGTTCTTAGCACATTGGCTCATAGTGGAGCCCAAACAATCAACCTTCTTCTTAAGCAAACAAATATCATCATTAATCTTAGAAGAAGAAGTGTGGCATGCAATAGGTGAAGTGTGTGATACTACCCTAGCATGGCAAACATGTGCATCAATCTTATTTTGCAAAACAATGTTTTTCTTTAAACAAACATCTAGATCATTTGAAATAGAAATAATTTTATTTTTCAAATCAACATTCTCTTTTAAAACAAAATCAACTTTTGAAGACAAATTTTCATTTTTCTTCAAAAGAACATGGCAATCATTTTTAGATTTTAAAAATTCATTTTCTTTAAGTGCAAGTTCCAATTGAGATCTCAATGAATCTCTTTCATTATAGACCTCAACTTTCTCTTGCAAAACACAATCAAGTCTAGAATGCAAACATTTATTTTCTTTTTCAATATCTAGACTTTCTTTTTCAACACGTTATATTTTTCTATTAACTTTTCACACACAATAGATAGTTCTTCATTTAAGGCATGGGGATCAACATAATCATTTGAAGAACTAGCACAATCATTACTATCTAGTTGAGATTCCGAATGTACCTCAAAGGAGTCAATCCCTTGGACCATATAGCATTGTTGTGGCTCGGATTCTCCGCTAGATTCCTCTTCTTGGATTGGCAATTGAAGCTTGGAGGTGGTGGTTGTTGTCAACTTGTTCCACACTGCAAAAGCGGAATCAAGATTAGAAACACACATAAGATAATCTTTAGGTAATGTGCTTCTAATGGCCTCTAGGGCTTGTGCATTGGCCCCTATATGATTACCATCACCAAGATAACATCTCTTGGTGGCGGCAAGGAAGACATGCAAGCCTAGGGTCTTTAGGTACATGGACATCCTATACTTCCAAACATCAATGTTGGAAGGGTCAAAGCTAGGAGGGGTCATGAAGTCCATGGTATAAACTAAATATGAATGTGCAAACAAACAAATGCAAATGAGATTAGCAAGCAAATGGATCACTCCTAGGATGTTAAGCCTAAGTATCAGGAGCACTAGCTCTGAAACCAATTGAAAAACACCTAGAGGGGGGGTGAATAGGTGTAAGTGCTAATCTAAGAAACTAAATGCAAACTAAGTGCGCTAAATGCGGAAGCTAATGCAAATTATGCACAAACTAATACAATACAACAAGTGTAGCCGAATTCCCCTTGCGAGGCTCTGGACTAACTCCCCTTGATTCCCCTTGAAATGGGTTGAGGTGCTATGTGAAGCTCTTGTTGGATGAGTATAAGTTAGGCACACGCACACAAGCAATCCAAGCAATATGAAATATGTGCACACACAATCAAGCCAAGCAATCAAGGATATAGCAATATGAAATAATGTAAGGCAACACAAGCAATATGATATGGCAATATGAGTTATGCTCAACACAAGCTAATATGATATGATGATATGAAGTATGATGCTTTGCACAATATAAATGAGAGAGAGTTAGAGAGACAATGGATCAATACGCAAACACCAAGATTTGTTTCGAGGTTCAAGCACCTTGCTCTACATCCCCGCCTACACCACCGTGTAGGATTTCCACTATCTCAACTCCCACCGAGGGAACCTCTACCAAAGAGGATTTCTTACAACTCTAGGAGTACCAAACTCCTCTCTCAAACAACCACCTCACAACCGAAGGGTAAGGCCCGTAGCCAATACAACAACCAATCCACACACCTCTACCGAAGAGGCTCACAACCAAACTCCACCTCTACCTAAGAGGGAGCAAACCAATAACCCAATACAACAATCTCCACCTCTACCAAAGAGGGAGCAACTCAAGAAATCAAGGGTTTACAACAAGTGGTATATTTCAACCACAAACCTCTTTCCTTTTTCTTTCTCCACAAAAACAAGATCCTAAATAGTTTAGGATAGAAGATATAGCTCAAGTGTGGATTCAAAGTGTTTTTGGAAACAAGCAACAAAGAAAAACTACTTGGGAAATCTCTTGTATATGATAGAAAATGAAATACCAAATCAAAATCCCAAAACCTAGTTTTCTTTGATTTTCCAAAAACCCAAAACAAATAAAGATGAGAAGTTTTAAAGCCCCAAAAACTCTTTTAAACACTTCAGAAAACTAGTATTTTTTCTCTTAGAAAAACTTGGCAAAAATCCCAAAGAGATGGGGTTTATATAGCCCCTATACAAAACTAGCCGTTAGGCTGAGTTGGCAGTCTGACAGACTGCCAGTCGACCGGTCCGGTCGACCGCCAACGGTCAGAAATATGACCGTTGGGCAACAGCGGTCGACCGGCCCGGTCGACCGAAACAAAACAGAGAGCAAAGCTCTCTTCTGCGGTCGACCGGTCCGGTCGACCCAGAAAACCAGAGAGCAGACATACTGCTCCGGTCGACCGGTCCGGTCGACGTTCCCTGTGCCAGAAACGTGCACAGGTTTGTGCACGTCGGTCGGTCGACCGGCCGGTCGACCGACTTCTGACCTAGTCGACTAGTCAGGGACCAAGTCGACTTGGTTGAAGCCTGGAACAGAAAATCTGATAAAAAACTTATTTTAAAAAATTTTTATCTTTTACAAAACTTCCATAAAACTTGTTTTACATATTGCATTGATATTAATCATGTGATAAAACATTTCTACTCAAATATCAAGCATATGAAATTTACTTTTGTTTCTTTTCAAAAAAATCAAGAATCAATACTTGTATTTTCTCAAAACTTGATTTTTCAAGAACATGAATAGGGATATCAAAATAAGTTTGTTTACCAAGTTAAAGCATGTATGTATAAATAGAAAACATCTACTATACATATACCATATGTAAACTTGTTTTGATCAACTATTCATAAAAATCAAATATCAAATCATAAAACGTGTGTGTTTTGTGCACTTGAGCATATCAACTAAACTAAGCTTTACAAATGGATCTAAAAACTCTATCTAAACTAGGATACCTAAGTCTTCTTGACGATAATCATCTTCAAGTAGACTTGCTCCAAAACTCCATCCATGGGCTAGGCAAAGTGTGAACTTGAAGCTTTGACCCTGGAATCACCATGAATAGCTTCTAAACTCCTTGTTGAAGCTAATCACCAACTAATATCCTGTTAATGATCTGAAACTTAGAAACACAAGAATATTAGTAAACATAACTTCATGAGTTGATCATCATCAAAACTAGAGTGGAAGGCCATTGGGCCAACACTAAGGAATAATACCACACAAAAAAAAAAGTAAAAGTATATATATAAATAAGTAAGGCATAAGAATTAGAGTTAATGAACCCTTAGTCAAAATTTTCACAGTCACAAGGTGCATATGACTTAGGGTAAAGTAATAGACTAGATGAGAAGTACAATTTGACTCCTTACTTTGATTGATAACAAATTTTTGAATAGAGACTAAGTTTAGGAATAAAAAATTCGGGTTTCCTATAACTTATAGATTGCTTAGATCTTACAATCATATTTCAAATATTTTTCTCTTTCAAAATGCTTTTCGAAAATACTAACTCTTTATTTCCCTTTCTTTATGGATTTTGTGGGTGCAATCCGCTGAAAATCCTCACGAGACAAAACTCGTCCTCTAGGGAAAACTTAGAGGTTTAACGGCTTGTTGCACATACTCAGTGCAATCGCGCGACCTGCGAAAGTGGTATAATAATCCTTAGTATAGTTTAGTTGTTTTGCTCGAGGACGAGCAAAAGATAGGTATGGGGGTGTGATTGGTCACTAATGTTGCATATTTAATGTCACATTTTCATACTGATTTTAGAATAAAAGCCTGCATTGTCCTAATTATTGTTTGATTTATTTGCAGGCCCAATCCTTAAGGAGATGAAGAGAAATGAGCCAAAAGCCCACCAGAATTCTGAATTAAATCAGAGTTAATTCGCACACATAAAATCAGGGAAAAATCAAGAGGTTGAAACCGGTTGAGAAGAATCCTCTCAGAATCGATCGGTTAAAGCCAAGAATCCAAGGCCATTTCGTCAGAATCCGGAGCTCAAACGACAAAACCAACAAAGGATAAAGCCAGAAGAAGATCCCGGGATGACCACCAACAGGGTGTGGCCATCTGGCCACACCCTGGCCGCAGAATTGCGGCAAAAGCCGCAATTCTGCGGCAATCTTGGGGAGTTACGGGGAGCGTGAACTCCCCCGACCTCCCCGGGATCTTGGTTGTTAGGTCTTTGGCCTATAAAAAGGCATTTTCTGTGCTGAAAGTGGACGCCCATGCAGATTAGGATTTTAGACTAGTTTTCATTTCTTAGTTTAGGTTTTTAGTCTTTCTTTTCATGTAATTTTAGTTTTCATTTATGTAATTCAGAGGAGATCGACTTTCATCGAAGAACAAGACTGAAGCTAGAGCTGGAGTGACACCGGTGTAAGACTTATTCTTTTCTTTGATTGTAATGAAATCAAATCGATGTTCTTTTTGTGTATGTACTTCTTTTTAGTCTTCTTCTTCTTCTTTTCTATTTTACCTTTCTTTTGGTACAACTGTCTTCCAAGTGAGTCTAAAAGCATCGAAAGAGCCTTGCCTTTGCGAGTGCCACCGATAGCTCATGACGATGGAATTGTGAGTCTCTCTGTATCATTTCATGCTTGCGTATCTTGATGATGTAATGTGGAAGAGACCAACATTCGACTCTTATGGGCTATGCGCTGCTTGCCTCCAATTCAAGGTAACATCGAAGCTAAAAACTCAAGGTAAGCTTTGGTGAAAAGAAGGTAAGTAACTCTTTTATTCTTTCTTTCATTTTTGTAAATTAAATCACCATCTCTTCAAAATCACTTTTTTTTTCTCCACTTCATTTGTACATATTCGCTTCATTATTTTCTGATTTTTCACCTTCTTCATCTCTCGCTTTCTTCTTAACTTTAACCATTAACTTTCTTTTTCCTTTTTATAACTTTAAAACAGAGAAGAACCTTCGCTTTTATTCTTAACGATTTCAATAAAGACACGTAAAGCTTCCATCGCAAACCCTCCTTGTGGATCACGACCCGCATAGCCACTTGCTATAGCGGAAGAATTGAGCACTTGCACAAGTTTATTATTAGATCTGAAACTTCGTATTTTTTGTGTAGGTTTAGCCTCAATCAATAACCCACATGAGTCAATAGTGTCAAACAAGCCTTGTGCAAACAAGAGCTAGGGCATCTTAAGACGAGGGTTCTAACTCTAATTTACCTACAAGTATTTACTTTCTTATACTTCATACTTAATGAGTTTTTGATGATCTATGGGTTGTAAACTTTACTTGTTATTGTAAGTTAGAGACTTTTTCTTTTAACTTTGTCGATACCGTTAGTGCACTCGTGTCTTCCCTTATTCTCGCCTTCTATTAGATCTTGATAAGGGAATGTCCGAATTTTTGCCGTGTAAAACTAAGTTTTAGGATGAACTTTCACTCGATTTCCACGTGAATAGTTCCAATGCAAAAGGGTTGTGTTCGCCTATGATCCATCGTGAGGCTATCTTCCAAAAGTTAGAAATTAGTGGGAGCACTTAGTAGAAAGTTAGCCCTGCAATTTTACAACTAAGAAAAAAAATCCACTTTTACAAACCACCAAAACATTTTCCAACAATTCTTAAAAATAACTTGTTTTCACTTTTCAATTCTTTATTTGGAAACAAGAACTTTCTTTCTTCTTGAACTCTGAAGCCGCATCAAGCTTCCATCGCTCTCCCTCCTTGTGGATACGACCTGTATAGCCACTTCGCTACTACGGAAGATGTTCGGGGCGAAACTAGCACTCAAAAATGTGTAGTTTGTGAAATCAATGTAAAAGCTCGTATATGTGCTAATGTACCCTCGATACTTCCGTTATAGCATTGGCTCAACGGGTCGAATCTACAGGGAAGGGAGGCGATAGAAGCATTAACAGTTTTTATTCACGTTTAATGTTAACAGTTCTTCTTGTTAAAAGAATGAAAAAGAAAGTGAAAAGGAAAAGAAAAGAAATCTAGAATGTGGTAGGTGGAGAAGGCGATGAAAACGATGAAGAAAACAAAAGAGAAGTATGGTTTAGAAAACAAAATAGAAAAGGAAATGAAACAAAGGTGAACTAAGAAGGCGGTGAAAACATCGATAGAAAAATAATAAAAGAGTTTTGAAAATAGTTTCTAAAACAAGATAAAAGAAAACTCATGGCTACTAACTACTAATTGATCCACTAACCATGTTAACCTCTTATTGATAGTTGCCTCACATTTTGATCCTCCAGCCATCACTAATCCTTGGCTTCAAGAGACGATACAAAGCATGGCACATAGATGGTTCATCACATTCAAAACTTGCATCAAGAGCAAGCTAATACAAACATTAGATCATCAAACCATTAGAAGGGAGCATGAAATAAGAGAGAGTTAGCTTGGTTAGCAAGTTAGCAAGTTAGATGTTAGAACCCATCATCATGAGCCATCAAGGCTCTTGCAAGAACAAGGCCTTATAGAGGTTACTCGATTCATGTGGATTATCAAGTAAGTGGTTAGATGGTTAGTGATAGTAGTTAGATTGCCATGAGAAGAAGAAAAGTTAGCAACACATCATGTAAAAGATGAAGAAGATTACATCGGAGAAGAAAGGAGGCACCTTTACATAGACTGTCACCGTCTATTACTTCAATCCCTCTCTATCTCTCTCTGAATCTCTCAGCCCTACTACAAGATCTAAAAAGAAATGAAAATACAAGAGAAATGATATGAAGAGCACCTACCTACACTAACCTAAAACATAGAAAAAATCAGAAACTACTACTAAAATGAAAACTCCTCTCGTTTTGGCCCTATACAGGGGTTTATATAGGCATAGGAAGCTTCCAGAAGACGAGATGGGGCCACGCGTCGAAAATGGACGCGTGGCTCCACTCTATTGCCGTGTTTCCATGGCAATACTAGGGACTTAGGTCCTGGTTTTTGTCAGTGGGTCCCTCTGGCTTCGAAAATAATCTTGGTATATCCTTTTTCTGGTAATTTCGTCCGAATATTCGTCTGACGTGCGCAAGAGTCTAGGTTCGACGTATCTTCTAGATGATCCCTTGCTTGGTCTCCAAGTAATGCGGATTTAATTACCCTAAATTGGGTTTAATTAGGCTCTTATTACTCCTTTGCCCTTGAACTTTGGATTTACCTGCAATAGAGACCAAAACACGATTTAGACCGACAATTTATTCATAAATCGGTGGGGAAATGCGATATAATAATGCATAATCGTAGACTAATCACACCCCCACACTTATCTTTTGCTCGTCCCGAGCAAAACAAGAAAAGAAAACTATACTACAAATGTTATTACACTACTTTCGCAGATGACGCGATTGCACTGAGCGCGTGCAACAAGCCGTTAAACCTCTAGGTTACCCTAGAGGAGGAGTGTTGTCTCCTGAGGGTTTTCAGCGGATTGCACCCACAAAATTCATAAAGAAAGAAGACAAATGTTAGTATTTTGAAAACACATTTTGAAAGAGAGACAAGTTTATGAAATATTTTTGCAAAAATATAAGCGATCTAAGGTCATAAGTCCACCAAAAATCATTCTTCCTTAAACTTAGTCTCTATTCAAGATCTTGTCTTTAATTAAGGTAAGAATTCAAAATTGGATTAAATATTTTATCCTTCATAAAACCTAGATAATATGCACTTTGTGATAGTGAAGATTTTCGGGATTTCAACTCCAACCATCAAGCCATTTATTTATATAGATGTGTATATTTATTCATTTCTTTTTTCTTCCCTTAGTTTTCTTAGGCTTTCTATAGTTTACCCATGTAGTGAGCCTATAACCGATGACTCTCAGACCAGACGGTTTTACGGCATCAGATGAGAAAACATCCCTCGGGTTGAAGGACTCGAGTAAACAAGGCCACAAAACTAAGGGGGATTATTTGTTTCTTTTGACCACCGTTAGGCATGAACAAATATGCTTCTTGAGGCATAGTTATCCAGCTTAATAAGTGTTTTATTTTATTTTTATTTTTTTTCTTTTTATTTATTTTTGCTTATGGCATTTTAGTTTTTGTTTCCATCTCAAAAAATGTGTAAGTGTGAAGTGCATATTTCTAAGGCAAAAATTCAAGATAAAATTATCTCCCCGATTTATCTTACTTAGCCTATAATTTTAAATAAGATCCATAATTTCAACAAGGTTTAAGATGTCATAATTAAGGCTTTCTTAATTTCTAAGATCATCTTAATTTTCTTAAAAATAGACCAAAACTTTGTCTCTTGTTTCAAAAAGTTTTTAAAGAAAGAGAAAATTCCTATATAAAAGGGAAGATTTCTAAAAGTATCCTAAAAGAAGTATAAAAGAAAGAAAATCTAAAAACTCTATATTAGTAAACCCTATTAGAGGTTAGCATGGTTAGTGGTTAGTAGTTAGATTGCCATGAGAAGAAGAAAAGTTAGCAACACATCATGTAAAAGATGAAGAAGATTACATCGGAGAAGAAAGGAGGTACCTTTACATAGACTGTCACCATCTATTACATCAATCCCTCTCTATCTCTCTCTGAATCTCTCAGCCCTACTACAAGATCTAAAAAGAAATGAAAATACAAGAGAAATGATATGAAGAGCACCTACCTACACTAACCTAAAATATAGAAAAAATCAGAAACTACTCCTAAAATGAAAACTCCTCTCGTTTTGGCCCTGTACAGGGGTTTATATAGGCATAGGAAGCTTCCAGAAGATGAGACGGGGCCACGCGTCGAAAATCGACGCGTGGCTCCACTCTATTGCCGCAGAAACGCGGCTATTGCCGCGTTTCCGCGGTAATAACAGGGACTTAGGTCCCTGGTTTTTGTCAGTGGGTCCCTCTGGCTTCGAGAATAATCTTGGTATATCCCTTTTCTGGTAATTTCGTCCGAATATTCGTCTGACGTGCGCAAGAGTCTAGGTTCGACGTATCTTCTAGATGATCCCTTGCTTGGTCTCCAAGTAATGCGAATTAATTACCCAAAATTGGGTTTAATTAGGCTCTTATTACTCCTTTGCCCTTGAACTTTGGATTTACCTGCAATAGAGACTAAAACACGGTTTAAACTGACAAGTTATTCATAAATCGGTGGGAAAATGCGATATAATAATGCATAATCGTAGACTAATCACACCCCCACACTTATCTTTTGCTCGTCCCGAGCAAAACAAGGAAAGAAAACTATACTACAAATGTTATTACACCACTTTCGCAGGTGACGCGATTGCACTGAGCGCGTGCAACAAGCCGTTAAACCTCTAGGTTACCCTAGAGGAGGAGTGTTGTCTCCTGAGAGTTTTAAGCGGATTGCACCCACAAAATCCATAAAGAAAGAAGACAAATGTTAGTATTTTGAAAACACATTTTGAAAGAGAGACAAGTTTATGAAATATTTTTGCAAAAATATAAGCGATCTAAGGTCATAAGTCCACAAAAAATCATTCTTCCTTAAACTTAGTCTCTATTCAAGATCTTGTCTTTAATTAAGGTAAGAATTCAAAATTGGATTGAATATTTTATCCTTCATAAAACCTAGATAATATGCACTTTGTGATAGTGAAGATTTCTGGGATTTCAACTCCAACCATCAAGCCATTTATTTATATATATATGTATATTTATTCATTTCTTTTTTCTTCCCTTAGTTTTCTTAGGCTTTCTAGTTTACCTATGTAGTGAGCCTATAACCGATGACTCCCAGCCCTGACGGTTTTAGGGCACAAGATGAGAAAACATCCCTCGGGTTTAAGGACTCGAGTAAACAAGGCCACAAAACTAAGGGGGATTATTTGTTTCTTTTGACCACCGTTAGGCATGAACAAATATGCTTCTTGAGGCATAGTTATCCAACTTAATAAGTGATTTTATATTATTTTTATTTTTTTTCTTTTTATTTACTTTTTGCTTATGGCATTTTAGGTTTTTGTTTCCATCCCAAAAAATGTGTAAGTGTGAAGTGCATATTATCTAAGGCAAAAATTCAAGATAAAATTATCTCCCCAATTTATCTTACTTAGCCTATAATTTTAAACAAGATCCATAATTTCAACTAGGTTTAAGATGTCATAATTAAGGCTTTCTTAATTTCTAAGATCATCTTAATTTTCTTAAAAATAGACCAAAACTTTGTCTCATGTTTCAAAAAGTTTTTAAAGAAAGAGAAAATTCCTATACAAAAGGGAAGATTTCTAAAAGTATCCTAAAAGAAGTGTAAAGAAAGAAAATCTAAAACCTCTATATTAGTAAACCCTCCCCACACTTATCTCATGCATTGTCCTCAATGCATCGTTATGTATGTATGCATGAAACAAATAGAGAGGGAAGGAAAAATCACCTCAAGGTGGTGGTTCTGGTAGTGGTCTGATTGGTCCACGAAATGCGGCCCAATCCTTCTTGCGTGGAGTCCGGAGGAACCCACCAAAAACCTCTAGAATACAACCCACTAAAATGATGTATATATTTATGATTTTTATTAAGAATTTTACCCCATCTAAGTTCCAAACTTTCAAAATAATTTCAGAGTCAAATTTATCAAGACCCTTGTCCCAGAATGGAATGATTGGTTGGATTCAGGAAGTATAGGAACTAATACCGACTCAGGAAAAAGACTTAAGTCAAGTAAAGGTTCGGGAGTCGAGATTGGTTCAGGAAGTTGGTCCAAATCAAGAAGTTGAAACTCAAGTCCACATTCATTTTCCCATGATGAAATGTGACTTTCTAAGGTGGTGATTCAAGTTCAGGAATGACAGGAATGGGAATCAAAACTGACTCTAAAATGTTACTCAAATTGGGTAATATAACAGGAGTCAATATTGATTCAGGAATTTGAACTGGATCACAAATTTGAGGATCAAGGTCACATTCCTCATTGAGTTCAATTCCATAGAAATGAGAACTTGCCAATATATCAATGGGACTTTCAAAAGTATGAAATTGGTCAAGTTCAATATGATCATCATAAAAGATTGGTGATTCAATTTCACAATGGATTGGTACAGGATTCAATACTGACTCGGGAAAAGGCCTGAATTCAGGTAAAAACACCTCAGTCAATATTGAATCAGGAAGTGAAATTGAATTATCAAGTGAAAGTTCAGGATCATATTCATGCTCAAGTTCAATTTCAGGAAAAGGATAACTTGCCAATATGTCAACGGGATTTGAAGTTTGGACAAGTTCAGGTGGATGTGCTGGAATTGAATCTTGATGTTCAAAATGACAAGAGTCCTGGGTCATATCAATAGAGTTTGGCATAGCTGAATTGGTCAAAGGTTGATAAGATAGAGTTTCCTCGTTCCTATAAATGCTAACCAATTGACTCAATTGTGTTTCCAACCTATTGACAGTCTCTGCAGATGATTTTTGAAATTTTAGTGCGGACTCTTGCAAGACTTCTATCCTCTTTTCTAGATATGATGTATCTTCAAGTGGTTGTTCTAGAAAAAGAGTGTAGGAATCTTGTTTTCCAAAACAATAGGAGTCATGGGTCAAATTGATAGAGTTAGAGATATTTGAATGGTCAAAGGTGGTGAAGAGAGAGTTTCTTCATTCTTAAAAATGTTGACCAATTCACTCAATTGTGTTTCTATCCTATCAACAGATTGAGAAGCAGATTTTTGAAATTGTAACGCAGACTCCTGCAAGATTTCTTTTCTCTTTTCTAGACTTGATTTTTCTACAAGTGGATGCTCTAGAATGGGAGTATAAGAATCTTGGTTTTGGAAATTTTGTGAAGAATGTGAGTCAAAAATGTTTTGAGATTGAAGCTTAGACTCACACAAGAGTTCCTTACTCATTTTCAGGGCAGATGGTTGTTCATTATGAGGAGGTGGAACTGAGTAAGACTCTTGAAAATACTATGGAATTGGAGAGTCCAATGTTTTCTGTAGTTGTTGCTCGGCCTCTTGTAGATTGGCTTCTATACTCTTTTGTAACTCAGATTTTTCTTCAATTGGTAGTTCAGAAAAATGAGTATAGGAAGCAAAATCGGGGAATGAACATTGTGTAAATTGTGGACAAGGTGAACATGGGGGACAAGGAGGTTAAAATTAAACTCGGGGGAAGTGAATCCCCATTGACACTGTGACGAGTTGAAATTATTTTGGAAATTATAGTCATAAGAATGTGGGTATGGGTTGTATTGATTCGGATAAGTCCAACCCGGTGTATTTGGTTGGTGCATATTGTAAAAAGCCGGGTTGGAATTATCCGAATCGAATGGGGTTGGTGTGAAATATGGATTCATATTCGGATTGAAAGAATTGTTATTGTTGAATTCCATTTCACAAACAATCACAAACGAAAAAGAAAAATCAAACAACAAACAAAAGAAAAGAAAAAATCAAAACCAAGCCTATAGTTGGGTTGACCTAGACCTAGACGACTCCTAACTGGTCGATTACCCGGGGGAGGTTGTTGCTTGAATCCGACTACAAGCTAATCGGCCAGGTAGGGGCAAAATACGGTGGGAGGTATCCGTGCGTAAGCAACGGGCCTTAATTACGCCAAACCACGGTATCTTCGAGGCGTAACCTCTTAATCCCCAACATTAGACACCGATTTCACAAGAGTAAGATTCAAAACAAGTTCCACCCTCAGTCAATCTCTTAATGAGTCCGAGATGTCCCTAGGGGCCAACGTCTATCAAATTTTATTAGGGCTTGGGTTGTGTGAGTGGGGAGGTGGTTTTTGGGCTAAGGAAGGGTGATGAAATCCCACCTTATCTTGTATGGGTTTTGCCCTTAATTTCAATTTGTGCAAGTGTGCAATATAGACAAGAATATAATACAAAGCGATAAATCACCCACGTGTTTGTCCTATGCTATATGCAATGCCATATGTACAACTCAATCCAAATACAACAACAGAACAAAATACAGTATATTGGAATTGAATTGACACGTGCCTAAATGCAAATGTCTAAGCCGTTTTAAAAGCGTCCAAATACCGTATTTTAGTTCTTAGTTTATTGTAGTGTGTAGGCAATCAAAGCAGGAAAGTAACAATACAGATCCACTAGCTATTACAATGAACACATCTCAGCACAACAAGATACACAATGATTACAAAATGGCCGCGTTTTCGCGACAAAAGTCGCGTTTGCGCGGCGGTTCTTTAGAAGCTGGGTCCCTGCTTTCTAGAGCAGGGAGATGCAAAGCTAATGTTTATTCTGCAATGTTAAGCACCTGTAAAGATTGTCCTGCACACCAAAATAGAGAAGACAATGTTAACAAAAACGTGAAATCAAAACCATTCCCTTCCCCGGCAACGGCGCCAAAAATTTGTTCGGGGCGAAACTAGCACTCAAAAATGTGTAGTTTGTGAAATCAATGTAAAAGCTCGTATATGTGCTAATGTACCCTCGATACTTCCGTTATAGCATTGGCTCAACGGGTCGAATCCACAGGGAAGGGTGGCGATAGAAGCATTAACAGTTTTTATTCACGTTTAATGTTAACAGTTCTTCTTTGTTAAAAGAATGAAAAAGAAAGTGAAAAGAAAAAGAAAAGAAATCTAGAATGTGGTAGGTGGAGAAGGCGATGAAAATGGCGAAGAAAACAAAAGAGAAGTATGGTTTGGGAAACAAAATACAAAAGGAAATGAAACAAAGGTGAACTAAGAAGGCGGTGATAACATCGATAGAAAAATGATAAAAGAGTTTTGAAAATAGTTTCTAAAACAAGATAAAAGAAAACTCATGGCTACTAACTACTAATTGATCCACTAACCATGCTAACCTCTTATGATAGTTGCCTCACATTTTGATCCTCGGCCATCACTAATCCTTGGCTTCAAGAGACGATACAAAGCATGGCACATAGATGGTTTCATCACATTCAAAACTTGCATCAAGAGCAAGCTAATACAAACATTAGATCATCAAACCATTAGAAGGGAGCATGAAATAAGAGAGAGTTAGCTTGGTTAGTAAGTTAGCAAGTTAGATGTTAGAACCCATCATCATGAGCCATCAATGGCTCTTGCAAGAACAAGGCCTTATAGAGGCTACTCGATTCATGTGGATTATCAAGTAAGTGGTTAGATGGTTAGTGGTTAGTAGTTAGATTGCCATGAGAAGAAGAAAAGTTAGCAACACATCATGTAGAAGATGAAGAAGATTACATCAGAGAAGAAAGGAGGCACCTTTACATAGACTGTCACCATCTATTACATCAATCCCTCTCTATCTCTCTCTGAATCTCTCAGCCCTACTACAAGATCTAAAAAGAAATGAAAATACAAGAGAAATGATATGAAGGGCACCTACCTACACTAACCTAAAACATAGAAAAAATCAGAAACTACTCCTAAAAATGAAAACTCCTCTCGTTTTGGCCCTGTACAGGGGTTTATATAGGCATAGGAAGCTTCCAGAAGACGAGACAAGGCCACGCGTCGAAAATCGACGCGTGGCTCCACTCTATTGCCGCGAAAACGCGGCTATTGCCGCGTTTCCGCGACAATACCAGGGACTTAGGTCCCTGGTTTTTGTCAGTGGGTCCCTCTGGCTTCGAGAATAATCTTGGTATATCCCTTTTCTGGTAATTTCGTCCGAATATTCGTCTGACGTGCGCAAGAGTATAGGTTCGACGTATCTTCTAGATGATCCCTTACTTGGTCTCCAAGTAATGCGGATTTAATTACCCTAAATTGGGTTTAATTAGGCTCTTATTACTCCTTTGCCCTTGAACTTTGGATTTACCTGCAATAGAGACCAAAACACGGTTTTGACCGACAATTTATTCATAAATCGTGGGGAAATGCGATATAATAATGCATAATCGTAGACTAATCAGAAGAATCGCAAAAGCAGTAACATCTACCCACATTTCCTTCTCTTATTTAGTGCTTGCTTTTTGCCGATCACATTTACATGCCATTCATTGACGACAATGCATTAGGTAGGTGTGGGGGGATGCTAATGCTTGCACTTTTTCTTTTTCTTTTTATTAAAAAAAAACTTGCACTTTTTCTTTTTCTTTTTACTTAAAAAATAAAGCTCCTGAACGAAAAATGAATTTTTATACTCTTTATAAAAATACCAAAAGATTATAAGAATTAAGGGAACCTTATTAATGAATCTTCATTTTTGCCTAAATAAACAAGAGACATTGGTTTGACTTAAGAGTTTGGAGGGATAAGGAAAATAACTCATACCTTTTATTTTAGCCTTAGTAGAATATGCATAAATCACACACACATGCTTGGGATTTAGAGACACAATTCTGAAAAAAAAAAAGCTGGATAATTGTGCCTCAAGAAGCATGATTACTCACGCCAATATATATATATATATATATATATATATATATATATATATATATATATATATATATATGATATATATAAGTAAAGCTTGATTTCGTGGCCTACTCTACTTGCATATTTGACCTGAGAGGTGTTTTTTCACCGGTGCTCTAAAACCATCTGGTTTGGAGTCATCGGTTTGATATATGTTACATGAGTAAAGTAGAAAGCCTAATGAAACCAAGAATAATAGATAAATATTAATAAAATTAAATAATATTCAAAGTTTAGTCAAAAAATCCCAAAGCACATCACACTTACATATTATGCATATCTATCTAAAGCAAAAATAACAGAATGAGTTAGAAGTAAAAGATCCTTTCTAAATTTAAAGAAAAACCATAATTTCTTCTTTTATGAAGGCTAAAGTATAGGAGGACTTATGAGGGTTGTACCTAATGCTTACATCATTCGGTCATTTTTACTTAGATGATTGAAAATTCTTTTTCTTGAAAGAGGTTTTGCTAACAACTAAATATTTTTTCACTTACTGGATTTTGTGGGTGCAATCCGCTGAAAACCCTCAGGAGATAACACTCCTCCTCTAGGGGAAACCTAGAGGTTTAAAGGCTTGTTGCACATGCTCAGTGTAATCGCGTCACCTGCGAAAGTGGTTTAATAATTTTCTTATTTTTTTTACTCGGGACAAGCAAAAAGATAAGTGTGGGAGTGTGATTAGTCTCTAATTTTGCATAATTTTCAACACATTCTCATATTTATTTGATGTAAAATTCTGCTAATAAAGCTTTGCTTGCTTGATCCTAGGTCCATGGTGTGCAAATGAAGAAGAAGACCCTAAACCATAATTTAATGGGTGATTAAAGGACTACCAAGTAGCCATTGACTTTAGGGAAGAGATTTTGTCAGCCCAGGACATCAAATCACGAATCTAGTAGATAAGTGGACAGGAGATAGAAGGGACGGCACGCTGCCCCAACCCTGGGCGCGCCGCCCTGACATGGCCATGAAAATGCGGCTAGGGCCGCGTTTCTGCGGCCATACGATCGCGGCGCGTGCCTGGCTTCGGGCCAGGGGTTGTCCCCCTGGCCCCCTTTCCCCTGGTTCCTATAAATACCCCTCCAGGGGTCTTCAATTGGGGATATCCAGAGTTTAGAGCTATATTGTTGCTTTGTTTGTAGGAGTTGTAGTTGTTTTAGTTTCCTTCTTCTTCTAGTTTTAGTTTTAGCCATTAGAGTGAAAGAGAGAGTGTGTGTAAGAGTTGTATTTGAAGGGTGACAAGCTAATACAAGTAACTACTTCTCTTTCTTCTTTCCATTTACTTGTGCTTTCCATTTACTTTTACTTTCTTGTTGTAGTGTAACTCCTTTCTTTTTACTTCGTTTCTTTTGTTGTTTCTTTTACTACCATATCTAACTAACTCCTCCATTGCATGGCTAACTAACTACTAACCCACTAATCTCTAACAACTTGATTGATAACCCAAATGAGTCAATAGTGTCAAACAAGCCTTGTGCAAATGAGAGCTATGACATTTTAAGACGAGGGTTCTAACTCTAACTTATCTACAAGTATTAACTTTCTTATATTTCATTCTTAAAGGGGTTTTGATGATCTATGGGTTGTGTACTTTACTTATTATTGTAAGTTAGAGATTTTTCTTTTAACTTTACCGATACCATTAGTGCACTCTTGTCTTCCCTTGTTCTCGCCTTCTATTGGATCTTGATAAAGGAATGTCCGAGTTTTTGCCGTATAAAGCTAAGTTATAGGAAGAACTTTCATTCGATTTCCACGTGAATAGTTCCTTTGCATAAGGGTTATGCTTGCCTATGATCCATCATGAGGCTACATCTTCAAGAAGTTAGGGATTAGTGGGAGCAATTAGTAGAAAGTTAGCCATGCGCTTTTACCATTAAGAAAAACTTCACTTTTACAAACCAACAAATCAATTCAAAACTATTCTTGAAACAAACTTGTTTTCATTTTTCAATTCTTTATTTGAAACAAAGAACTTTCTCTTTCTTAAGCAAAGAAGCCGCATCAAGCTTTCATCGCTCTCCCTCCTTGTGGATATGACCCGTAGAGCCACTTTGCTACTACGAAAGAATCGCAAAAGCAGTAACATCGACCCACATTCCTTCACTTATTCTTGTGCTTGCTTTTTGCCGATCACCAAGCCCTATAGTGCACCCGTAAGTGAGGAGGACACTTGGTCCGATCTTACCTCCAAGGAAGTTGATGCAAATTCAAAGGCTCAAAATGCCTTACTTTTAGCATTAAATGAGGATGACTTAACACGGGTTATCCATTGCAAATCCGCCTATGAGATTTGGCAACACTTATTGGTCACTCATGAGGGAACATCACAAGTCAAGAGAGCTAAAATTGATCTCTTGCGTTCCCAATATGAAAGTTTTAGAATGCAAGAAAATGAATCTATATGATTACTAAGTTTACTAAAATCACAAATGCTCTTGCTTTTCTAGGTGATGAACTCAACAACGACCAAAAGGTGCGTAAGGTGATTCGTACACTCCTTTCATTATGGGAAATCAAAGCTACCACCTTGAAGGAATTGAACGACAAAGACGAGATGGAGCTCATCAGTCTTATTGGTAACCTTAAGACTCATGAAATGGAGAAAAAGGCTAGAGAAGAAACAACGCCTCAAAAAAAAAGTCTATTGCTTTCAAGTCTACCTCCACCATCTCCGATGATGAAGAAGATGAAGATGAAGATGAAGAGCTATCTCTTCTTATGAGAAAGGTAAAAAGAATGTACCGCAAGAAAAATCTCAACCATAGAAGGCGATGGGAAGGGAAGGAGGAGAAGAAAATCACATGCTACAACTGTCAGAAACCTGACACATCATGGCCGAATGTCCAGATTTCAAGAACAAGATATCTTCCTCCATGAAGCAAAAGAGAAGCCGTTTGTAAAGAAGGCGTTCAAAGCCACTTGGGATTCGGAAGTGAATCCGAAGATGAAGTTGACACGGCTAACATGTGTTTCATGGCAAAAACACCTAAGGTAACTTCCGAACCATCTTATGTTGATATTGAAATAAGCAAAGAAGAGTTATTACAAGCTTTCATTGAACTTTCAGAAAATTATGATTCTAAGAAGAAAGATTGTTTGAAATTAAAAAAGGAAAATGAAATGCTCAACAACCAAATTGCTATTCTGACAAAAGAAAAAGATGAATTATCTTCCACTATTATTTCAACACAAAGAGATTTGATGCATATAGAGTTGCATGCAAAGCTAAATATCCTAAAATTGATGAAAATGAGATTTCTATGTTAAAAACTAAAATAAATGATTTGAAAAATATTTTAAAAGAATGTGCATTTAACAATACTAAACTAGAAGAAATGTTGTCAAAGAAACACATGCACACTTTACATGTTCAACATGATAAACCATCACTTGCTAAAACTCCACATGTTCATCATGCCAACACATCACATGTCAATCAAGCTAAAACACCACATGTTCACAAATCACATGTTCATAAACCACATGCTCATTATGCTTTTAAATATGGAAGAATTTATAAATGTACTTATTGTGGTCAAAATGGTCATTTAGCCAAATTTTGTTATGATCATATAAATAGTATGAATAATCATGTTTGGGTTCGAAACACTAATGTATTAGGACCCAAGAAAATATGGGTACCAAAATCAACCACTCAATTATTTGATATAGGTACACACCAAGACTCTAAGACGTAGAGAGCGGTGCTACCTTGATAGTGGTTGCTCAAGGCATATGACATGGGACATTAACAATTTTGTAACCCTATCGAGGTATGTTGAAGGTGGTACCGTCACCTTTGGAGATGACTCCAAGGGTACCATCATCGGTATAGGTAACATCAAGATTGGTACATCTTCTTTAATTAAAAATGTAGTTCTTGTTGATGGGCTTAAACATAATTTACTTAGTATTAGTCAACTATGTGATCATGATTTCAAAGTTATTTTTGATGAATCTTCTTGCAATATTTATGATTGTAAAACCAATGAATGTATTCTCACTGGATTTCGTGAAAATAATGTCTACATTATTGATATACTTAATTTAGATTGCACTACAAAATTTTTAAATGCTTTTGATGAGAATTCATGGTTATGACATAAAAGATTAGGCCATACTTCTTTTGATCATCTTTCTAGAATCAATTCTAAGGAATCGGTGAAGGGTATTCCTTTTTTGAAGTTTGAAAAGAACCGCATTTGTGGTGCGTGCCCACTTGGGAAACAAACTAAGTCCTCTTTCAAACCAATCAAGGATATCATGACATCTAGGCCATTAGAATTGATCCACATGGATCTATTTGGACCAACTAAAACTAAAAGTTTAAATGAAAATAGATATGATTTGGTTTTAGTCGATGATTTCTCTCGTTTCACATGGATTTTCTTTTTGGAGCATAAAGATCAAACTTTTTTGCCTTTTAAGATTTTCGAAAAAAAGTTGAAAAACAATTTCGACTTTACGCATAAGAAGTGATAGACGTGGTGAGTTTGTCAACCAATTCTTTATGACTTATTGCGATGATAATGGAATTAAGCATGAAATGTAATGTCCTAGAACTCCACAACAAAATGGAGTCATTGAATGGAAGAATATAACTCTTCAAGAAATGGCAAGGATCATGATAAGTGAATACGGGCTCCCTCAATACTTATGGGCCGAGGCCGTAAACACCGCATGCTATATATCGAACCGAATTTATTTTTGTAAAAATACTTCCAAAACTTCCTTTGAAATCTATCATCTAAGAAAACCAAATGTTTCGTATTTTAAAGTTTTGGATACAAATGTTTTGTTTTGAACACCAAAGATAATTTGGGCAAATTTGATGCTAAGTTTTTGAAGCAATTTTTGTTGGCTATTCTAGTACTAACAAAACATATAGAGTGTTCAATAAATCATCTTTTACAATTGAAGAATCTATGCATGTTAAGTTTGAGGAATCTAATGCATTTGTTAAGAATATTGTAGAGATGATTCTTTAGGTGAAGACTTGGAGAAAATATCTTTGAAGGACTCACCCATCCAAGAAGACAAGCAAGAACCAAATGGTGAAGTTCAAAAGGATGAAGTGGAACCATCACAACCACTTCCTAAAGATTGGAGATATGCTACAAATCATCCCAAAGATCTCATCATAGGTGATGTATCAAAGGGGGTAACTACTCGCTCCAAACTCCATAATTTGTGTGGGCATTATGCATTCATATCTCATATTGAACCCAAAAACATCCTCGAAGCCGAAGGTGACTCATATTGGTTGCTTGCTATGCAAGAAGAGCTAAATCAATTTTAGCGCAACCAAGTTTGGCATCTTGTTCCTGGACCCCATGATAGACCAATTATTGGTACTAAGTGGATTTTATGAATAAGATGGATGAGTCAGGAATGTTGTTAGGAATAAAGCTAGGTTAGTGGCCCAAGGTTACACCCAAGTTGAAGGAATTGACTTTGAGGAGACCTTTGCACCCGTAGCACGGCTAGAAGCCATACGGATCACACTAGCTTTTGCATCCTATAAAAATTTTAAACTTTTTCAAATGGATGTAAAAAAGTGCATTTTTAAATAATTTTATTGAAGAGGAAGTATATGTTGAACAACCCCCGGTTTTGTTGATCATATACATTCAAATTTTGTTTTCAAACTAGATAAAGTATTGTATGATTTAAAACAAGCTCCAAAGAGCTTGGTATGAAAGACTTTCTACTTTTCTTCTATCAAATGATTTTGTTAAGGGTAAAGTAGACACCACATTATTTACTAAACATGTTGGTAGTGACATTCTTATTGTACAAATCTATGTTGATGATATAATCTTTGGTTCTACTAATGAATTACTTTGCAAGGAGTTTGAATCATGTATGCAGCATGAATTTGAGATGTCTATGATGGGTGAATTGAATTATTTTCTTGGACTCCAAATCAAGTAAAGGAGTGATGGGATCTTCATAAGTCAAGTCAAGTACACTAAGAAACTCATCAAGAAATTTGGACTTGAAGACTCAAAAACTTGTAACACTCCCATGGCTACCACTATCAAACTTGACAAGGATGACCAAGGTAAGAGTGTAGACATAAAATTATATAGAAGCATGATTGGTAGTTTGTTGTATTTAACGGCTAGTAGGCCGGATATTATGTTTAGTGTGTGTCTTGTGCTAGATTCCAATCTTGTCCTAAAGAATCCCACTTGATTGTGGTAGAACGCATTATTCGATACCTTAAGGGCACTATTAGAATGGGTTTATGGTATCCGAAGACCGGACAATTCTCAATGACGAGTTTTTTGAATGCCGACTATGCGGGTTGTAAAGTGGATAGGAAGAGTACTAGTAGAACATGTCAATTTCTCGGTAATTGTCTTGTTTTATGGTCTTCCAAGAAACAAAATTCGGTAGCCCTCTCAACCGCCGAGGCGGAGTATGTTGCGGCTTGGGCATGTTGTGCTCAAGTCCTTTAGATGAAACATACTCTCCTTGATTATGAATTGCATTATGACCATATTAAAATATTTTATGATAATACTAGTACAATTCATATGACTAAGAATGCAAATCAACATAGTAAGACCAAGCACATAGAGATTAGATATCACTTTCTTAGAGATCATTTTGAGAAAGGTGATATTGAAATTGATTATGTTTCTACTGATTTTCAACTTGCCGATATTTTCATTAAACCACTTGATTTCAATAGATTTTCCTTTATATGTGGTGAACTCAATATTTGTGTTATTGACTATAGAGTTTTCATACTAATATATCTCTTTTTGATGTATGATAAAAAGGGAGAGAAATATGTGTGTTTTGTTCTCAAATAATAAGTTTGTTTTATATCAAAGAATATATTTTCATGTTTATTCTTTCATTATGGTTTCATGTTTTAGTATAGTATACTTGTTTAGTATAGCATTATTTGAGGGGGAGTTTTTACCTCCCTTGGGGGAGTTTTTACCTCTCTTCTATATCTTGTGTTATAACTTATATGTTTTGTCATCATCAAAAAGGGGGAGATTGTTGGCCCAAAGGTTACACTCTCCGATTTATGCGTTTTGATGATAACAAAACATATAAAAGCTATTTGGTACTAATAGAGGTTCTAGTATAAATTTCAGGTTAGTACAAATCTTGATGGCTCAAGAAGTCTCAAGCATGTTACAAGGTTGATGGCTCAAGAGGACTCTCTCATAGGATAAGAGACTCTAGCTCATTCTATGCTCAGCAACGCGGTTCAGAGACGCCTACCTGTGGATCATTGTGTTATTAGTTTGTTAAAGAATAGTATATAGTATTGAAGCTCAAATAGCCTACACACACACAAATTCAATACGTTTGGTTTTCGGTTTAACCGGTTTGGATTTCAAGTAAATATATCGGGTTTTGAATTTGAACCAGTTTTAGTTCTGTTGATCTGCTTGACCCCGTTTACATTTCTTATCATAACTTTTTATTCTTATATTCAAATAACATGATTTAACTTGCATTTCAAAGCTAACTTTCAGATCTAAATTTCTTATTCAATAATCATTTTTGGATTCAAATGTTAAACATGTCAAATATTTGGTTGAAATATATTCTTGTTCTGAAAACAGTTTACAGTTTCTGATTTAATACATGTCAGTGTTTTATTAATAACTTTCTAATCTGAAATGATTTTGAGTTGATTCAAGTTGCATTAAAAAGAAGACTTAAAGCTTTACAAATAAGTCCATACTTATTTCTGAATCCTCATGTTTTAGGCCTGTAAACTTTGCTCAAAGTTGACCAATGCCAAATTGGCAGAATGGCTAATTTTCTGGAGGCTGATTTTTAACATGTTTTTAAAACGTGTTTTGTTGAATTTTAAGAGTCAATTTATTCCTTTTAAATCTGGTAAAACTATTCTAAGTTTGCTTTTCCTAAAACCTATATAAAAAGGGTCATTAGGGTTGAGTTCATTACAACAACAACAACAATTCTATTTGAAAAATCAAGTTTTAGGTTTCAAGAGAAAGAGCTTTCAAGTTTCAGTTTTTGGGTTTTTATTTTTCAAAAGTTCTTTTCAAGTTTTGGTTCTTAAAATCTCTCTTCTATTTTTAACTTTCACTTACAAAACCTTAAGCTTCAATCTTATATATTATTCTTTAGGGTTTTTGTAAATAAGTATTTTTCAAGAGAGAGTTTGTGGTTTTTTGATCACCCAGATATTGTTTTATTGTTGCTACGCTACTTCTGGATTAGAGGAGTGTGTTGGGGAGTTGTGTACTCCATAGTGGTTGTAATTTCTTTGGTGGAAAGTTCTAGTGGATTGGAAATCCTTCATGGTGGTGAAGGCGGGGACGTAGAGCGGTGGCTCGAATCTCAAAACAAATCTCTTTGTTTGTGATTGTTTTTCTTGTCTATTTTATCTACTTTATATTCTTTTATTCATTGTCGATATATACTTTTATAACAAGATTGCATTGAGCACCTCAAACTCTTATCTAGAGAAATTATGAGGAAGAAGTTCAGAACCCTTCACGGGGTATACGGCTTCTAATCTTGCTTTGAGTGATCGTTTGCATCATTTCACTTTTATTTTGCATTGAATATTGATTGATTAGCCTTATTACACCTATTCACCCCCTCCATAGGTACATGTGGTAAATAAGTTAAACATGCGATAAATACAAGTATGGACAAAACTAGTTGTACAAGCTCAGATTATGGATTCATGGGACTGATACGTCAAGGGCATAATCCAAACAAGGAAACCCTCATTTATATACCACATATCTCATGTCGCCATCGTCTGAGTTTATACAACTTGAGTTGCCTTAAGAATAACAGAACTATAGTGTATCTGGAGTAATCATCATGTGTCATAAGGCAAGGTGTCATCTCAGGGAATAACATTATAACTGGAATATAAGGGTGTTGCATTTTAATTTATCCAATAATAACAATCGTTTGATATTTCAATCGCCTCCCTACCAGCGCCTCGCATCACCGATAGTCCATACTAGAGTTCGCGCTCTATAGAACTTGCTAGGGTCTAATATGTGAGTACCAGGACCCAAATAAAGGAGAGACCAAACATCACACGTTTCTAATATTATTACTGTTTGGTTGTTTTATGTTATTCATCCGATTCATATGTTTTTGTATGTGCTACCGGTACACATACATCCACTTATGAATAAGACGAGTTATTATTTGAAAACTGATAAATCTGATGGCTCATATTTATAGTGGGTCCCGTCTTTGCCCGGACTAACTCAGGAGTACAGGCGACTACTTCCGGGGACTTTTCACTACGCGCCCCACACGACACTTCAAATTCAGGCTACTGCGTCTGGGGACTTATCATTACGCGCCCCACACGACACTTCAGAAATATCACCATTATAAATATGTCATTATACTGGTTTCCATTAGTTTCCCCCACCCCAGTGTAAGTTGAGTACTTTATTATATATGTTACCCAAAGATAATGTCCACAAGTGTATACAGTAATCCAATAACCATGATTATCCAATTACGGGGATTATTAGGAGTATAATATCAGGAGTCCCCTGTTATAGGGGTTCGGGAATACAGGAGTTCAGGAGTGCAGGAGTTAGGAGTACCAAATGTCTAGTAACCATATAATAATCATGCCAAGTCTCCGTAAAAGTGATAGTCATGAATATGCAATATAATACAGGTGCCAGGTATAACAGTAACCAGTCAGGTGTCACAATATCAGGTCAAGTGTACTAATACTAGGTAATAGCATGTCAAGTGTGTGATAGCATGTCAAGTGAGTGATAGCATGTCAAGTACGGTGTCGAATATTAAGGTCAAGTATAACATGGCAAGTACCGGTGTCAGATATCAAGAATATAGCATGACAATTACCGGTGTTAGATATCAAGTGTCAAGTATAGCATGGCAAGTACCGGTGTCAGATATCAAGTGTTAAATATAGCATGGCAAGTATCAGGTGTATACATGTCAAGATCAAGTAACTAATATTCGGTGAGAGTCACAACATCAAATATCAGGTATCAACCAGTCACGTAACATGGTACAGGAGAACGGTATAAACATTTCAAACTCTACACAACCATATTTATAATAATAAATTTATTTTTTAATAGTTATGCAAAGCCGAGTAAAGTAGGAGCAAATCTAGACATACCCGGTATAATACCGGTCCAACAAAGTATAATAACGGTGGGAAGCTATTCATAAAACATGATAAAGTTTAGAAATTATTTATATAACACATACCAACTTGCATAAAGAGACATCATATATTAAAAGCCAGATAATAATTATTAGACATGAAATGATGGTAATAAAGTAAGAAATGTACTCGCCTAAACCGGACGCAATACCGGGTAAAATCTGGGAAAATCCGTGAACACGTTCAAGCAAGCCACTAACCCATATAAATATATAATAATAATAATAGAACATATATAAATATATTTTTGGGAGAATAAGGGAGGAGCGAGAGAGGATTAGTTAGAGAGAGAGAAAAAAAGTTTTGTTGGAATTGTTAAAAAAGGAAAAAGAAAAAGTGGGACAAAGGAAAGAAAGAAATATGTAAATAAAGGAGGGGTATGTTGGAAAATATGTAGATGCAATTAGGGAATGAGGGAATGGGTATAAGTAGAAAAAGGGAAAAAAGGAAAGAAATAAAAGAAAGAAGAAAGAAAGAAAGAAAGAAGAAGGAAAGAAAGAGAAGGAAAGAAAGAAAAGGAGGGGCGGCCGGCGGCCTGGAGGCGGCGCGAGGTGGGGGGGCGCAGCCTAGCCGGGGGAGGATGGAGCTGTTGGGGAGTTGGGGATGTTGTTTGGTGGAGGAGTTATTGGTGGTGGTGGTGGTGGTTGTGGGAGGTGGTGGGGAGCTAGAGGAGGAGGAGGAGGTGATGATGGTGTTGTGGGAGTGGAGGAATTTATGGAGATGTGGGTGAATTTTGGAGATGGAGAGGAAGTAATGGGATGGGTTTTGTTTGAAATTGGAGGTGGTGGGATGTTGGTGGAGATGAAGGAGGTGGAGGAGAGGAGAGGGGTGTGAGGGAAATGGTGGCCAGCGGCTAGGGGGCGGCGGCAGCGATGGTGATGGTGGAGTGGTTTTGTTTAGTTGAAGGAGTTGGAGATGAAATTGAAATGAAAAGAGAAGGAAGGAGGTGGGAAGTTTTTAATGGAGAGGAGGGAAAATGGTGATGATGAATGGGGATGGGGGGAGATGGGCTGTAGCAGTAGCCATCATGCCTGGCTGTTGCTGCAGGCGGCGGTTGCAGCTGCGGCTGTGAAGGGGGCGCACAGGGTACGGAGGTGGAGTGTGGGGGAAGAAAAGAAAAGAAGAAAAAGAAAAATAAAGGAAAAGGAAGAAAATAAGGAAAAAAGAAAAGAAAATAATAAAAAAATTTATTATTAAATAATTAATTTATTAGAATATCTTGGGAGTATAAAGTAGGGGAGTAGAGAAGAAAAAGTAAGAAAATAAAAGGACGGTAAATAATATTATATTTTAATAGGACAAAAATTTGACTGTTTAGAAACGTTTCACAATTTTTTAAAAATATAAAATATTATTTTAAGATGCCCAGTGGATTCAAATTTGAGAAATTCAATTTAGTTTTCAAATTAAAAATCCTGGAATCTTCCGGCGATACCGGCCGACACCAGAATTGGTCAAATTTTGATAAATTTAGAAAAATCTCAAAAGTTGTATTTAGATAGAAAATAATATTCTAAGAAGTAACATGAAAGTTATTTTTGAAAATTCAATTCCATTTGAAAACTAAAAATCTGTGAATCGGTTAGCGATGCCAACCGACACCGGTTTTGGAGATTTTTGCAGAAAAATTCTGAAAAATTCCAAAAAATCATGAAAAATCTAAAATATTAGAAAACAGTATTTAAAACTGAAATCGGTCAAATTGGACTACTAAAAAGGTCAAATCGGGCGGTATGCCGGTATCTGGTTCCCGGTCCGGGTCAGGGCTGACTCTAGGTCTGAGAATCCAGAGCCGATACCAAATAACATAAGCAATCATAACTTAAATACAAATACTGGAAGAAAATTGAAATAAAACAGTCAAAGAATTTGGGACACGCATCTGGGTACGTATCCCGGGAACGGGGTGCTACAGTAATCTCTTCTTGATTTGATTTTGTGCCTTGTCCCTCTTGTGTAGAGGTGATTGAGATTGTGATTTGGCTTGATGCCTTGTCCCTCTAGTATAGAGATGATTGTGATTGTGGTTTTGACTTTGTGCCTTGTCCCTCTTGCATAGAGATGATTGTGTTTTGACTTTGTGCCTTGGCTTGTGTATAGGTGGTTGTGTTGGAGAGAGGAGTTGTATACTCTAAGTTTGTAATTGCAAATTCCTCGGTGGAGGTTCCCTTTGTGGGAGGTCTTGTGTGAACATAGTGAAAATCCTTCTGTGTGAAGGCGGGGACATAGAGCAGTGGCTCGAACCTCGAAACATATCTTGGTGTTTGCGTTTGATTCACTATCTCTAAACTCTATCTCTCTTATATCTTGCATTACTTTATATTGCACATATTCATTTGCTAGATATACTTTGTGTGTTTCATACTTGTGTTGAACCAAGAGAGCTTCATATAGCACCTCAACTCTTAATTTAGAGGAATCTCGAGGAGATAGTCCAAAGCCCTTCACGGGGAATTCGGCAACACTCTTTGGTTACATATAATGTGTTGCAATTAATTTTTAATTCTGCATCATATGTCATTAGATTAGCTAGTACACCTATTCACCACCCCTCTAAGTGTATTTTCATATTCACTAAGATGTTGAACTTGAATGAAAGTCTTCTGCTAGTCGTAGGCCCCTTCACAAAGACAACCACCGACATGGAAGCCCTCCGCAAAGACAGTCGCCTCTGCACTGAATACAGCTCAGCGACAAGATCCCTCAAGTTTCAGAGTCATGTACACTGTTAGCCACATTTTAAATATTGTAACGCCCTACTCTTGCGCGGACGGTTACAGATAGTAGTTGGAATCGTTGCATGTCAATCCCAACAATCAAGGGCGTGATCTGAGCAGTTATGAAGAAATCACATTATGTGAATTATGCAGTTATGGAGATCTGAAATATCTGCACTAATCAATTATAATGCATATGCTATTTATACGCTGAGATCTCCAACAAGAAGGGGGATCGAACCATAGAGATTGTAATCATAGTACAGTTCTACAGAATTATTGTAACTTCCTGAAAATAGTAAATTCCCTCCTTCCTCCCTATAGTTTTTCCAAAATGGGCTTTCATGTAAAAATATTGTTGGCCCGTCCATCTCTCTTGTTTTGATGATGATTAATTCATGTGTTATAATACTAATAATCTTGTGTTATTTAAGTTTCAGATATTCAATCAAGAACTTAGTTGGTGTTTAGCTTCAACAAAAGTTTTAAAGTCAAGTTTGAAACTAGCACGTGTTAATTCAAGAGTTTAAGTATAAAGAATACATCAAATACTCTAGAAGGAGTCTAGCTCTACATAAATCGTGTTTGGATTAAGTCAAAATGAAGAAGAAGATTTTCATAAGATGACTCGAGTCAAGAGTTTGTAAGTTAAGAATTTATGTTAAAGAATAAATTAGTTTTGATTTTCAAGATTATACATTTATACACACTCTAAAGTTTGATATTAGTTTTCAAGAACAAAAGTTTTGGTGTTTTGGTTTTCAAAAAAATTGAGTTTAACAATATCATTTTGTAAAAGATTCTATCTTTGTATTTTAAACTCATATCTTATGTTTACATGGCTTATGTCTCAAAAAATAAGTTTAATAGTTTGAAATATGTGATGGATTCTATCCACACATATTAGAGCTCTATTTTTCAAAGAAGTATATTTTGATAAGTTTAAGTTTTGTTTTTATCAAATGTTGATTTCATGAGTTGATTTCATAAAAAACAAGTTCATATGTTTTTATATGTGTGTTAGATTTTATCCATACACATTGATGCTTCAAATGAGTTTGATAAACTTGTTTTTGTATTTATATTAGTTTTGAAAAACTTGTTTTTCCATTTAAAGTTTAGCTTCGGAAAAACAATTTTCAATATAGTCTACGTTTTCAAAATTGTATTTATCATCTTAAAAATAAACTCACATGTTTGTAATATGTGTTGATTTTTTATCACACATATTTGTACTCTAATGTATTTATATGAACTTATTTTTGTAGATTTTACAGAGAATTATTTGGATTTAAAATGTATTTTAAAAGATAGAAAAATCAATATTTGGGCTGAGCCCTGTCGACCACTAGCTTAGAGTAGTTGCTCTGTTGGTCAACTGCTTAATCGATCGGATATGCACACCCTTGTACTTGTGCATGTTGATCCACCGACCGGTCGACTGCAGATCTTGCAGTGCTCTTTGTTTTGGGTTTCAGTCGACCGTCAGGGAGCACAGCTCTCTGGTGTTGGGCGCGATCGACCGCATGATCGACCGATAACTCCAACGGCTAGAAAACCAGCCATTGGACAGTCGACTGACAGGCTATTTCAGCCAGTGTTTTGCCCCCAATGACTCTACTTTTGTAGAGCTGTATAAATTGGGATTTTGGGCTGAATTTTACTAAAATTTTCTTAACCAGTTTTTTTGCGCCTATTGACCTATCTTCAGCAAAATTTTCAACAAGTTTTATAGTTTCAATTCCTATCAAAATAGAGTTTCAAGAGTGCTTCTCTTGAGTTTTCAAATTTTTTTTCTTAAGTTACCACTTTCAACTCTATCTAGTTTTCTCACACATGCTTGAGCTTTTATTGCCAAATTATCCTTTGGGATCCTTGTTTGTGAGAGTGACTTTGTTTGTGATCAAGGAGTTGATCACCAAGTGTTTCACCTTTGTATTCAAAAAAGTTGGAGGTTGTGGCCTCGGCGAGCTTGCGTGCTCATGTGTGTTGTTGTTCTTTGTGAACAAGTGAGAGACTTGCAGGTTCAAAAGTTTTTGTAGGTGTTGCGGCACCGAGTGATCTTGTGGGATCGATTATAGTGGAAATCCTTCATTGCGGTGAAGGCAGGGATGTAGAGCAAGTGGTTCAACCTCGAAACAATTCTCTCTTGTTTACGATTGCTCATCTCTCTCTATTTACTCACTGATATTTATATCTTACATGCTCTTATTATACTTGTCTATCTTTACATGCTTGATATATTTTCATGTTCTTACACATGTTTGAGCCAAGAGAGCTTAAGCACCTCAACTCTTAATTTAGAGAAATCTTGAGGAGAATTTCTAGAGCCCTTCACCAGAAATTCGGCTTCACTATTTGGTTATAATTTATCTGATAGTTTTAGTTAGTATAAAAGTTTTAATTTTCGCATTTGATTAGCACATCACCTATTCACCCCCTCTAGGTGATTGCAAATATCGTGTCTTCATCTGTATATTGTATTGTGTTTATTATTTGCATTTACACTTTAAACACATACTCTCGTTTGTGGTGTGGATCAACCGTCTAATTACTTGCAGCGGAAAATCTCCACCACAGGATCATTTAGTCAATAAACACAGTAAACATAAACTTAATAGGAAATCAAGTGTGTGTAAATCACCTAGAGGGGGGTGAATAGGTGATGGTTAATCTTATGGTCACTAAATGCGGAATTAAAAACTATTTAATGCAAATTAAAACTTATTACACTAAACACCACGTATAACACAAGAGTGTAGCCGAATTCCCCGTGAAGGGCTCTGAACTAACTCCTCAAGATTCCTCTAAATAAGAGTTGAGGTGCCGCGTTGGCTCTCTTGGTTGAATACAAGTGTTAGCAAACAATCCCAAGCATATAACAATTAAGCTCACAATATATCAAGCATATAAAGATAAAGACAATAAAAGCATGCAAGATATAAACAAGAGTAAGAGATAGAGAGTGAGCAATCGCAAACACGGGAGATTTGTTTCGAGGTTCGAGCACACTAGATCTACGTCCCGCCTTCACACTTGAAGGATTTTCACTATAAACCGATCCCATCGGATCACACGGTGCCGCAACACCTACAAGGAGTTCCCACTAGAACTCTTGGACTCTCTAGTCCCGTACACACTGCAAGCCTACAAGCTCGCCGAGGCCGCACCTCAAACACCGAGTTCACACACGAACTCAAAACACCGCGAACCCGCAAGTCCGCCTCCTCAAAGTACAAGAAAAGAACTTTGGTGATCACAACACTTTGATCACCTAAAATCCTCTCACAACAAATCCCTATAGGTAGATATAGCAATGGATAGCTCAAGTGTTTGTGTGAGAAAATTAGGATTGAAATGGTGGAGGAAAAACTCAAGAAAATCACTTTTAAAACACTCTTGATAACTCCCCTTTTGATTAGAAATATTTGGCTCTAATATAAGTGGAGAAACCTCTTGAAAGAGTAAGTAAAACTGGTGTAAAAATCCACTTGAAATCTTTTAGAAAACAGCCCCCAAAACCTCACTTTATAGGGCTAGAAAAACTAGCCGTTGGGAGCCAGATTGGCATGTCGGTCGACCGCCCGGTCGACCGGCCAACGGTCAGAATTCTGACTGTTGAGCAAGCGGTCGACCGTGGCACTGGAGCAGAGAGCAGAGCTCTCTGCCGGTCGACCGGCCCGGTTGACCGGGGCTTTCCAGAGAGCAGAAGCTCTCTGCGGCCGACCGGGTCAGTCGACCGGCCCTCCAGCAATCCTGGCGTGCACATTCTGTGCACGTCGGTCGACCGGTCCGGTCGACTGGTCCGGTCGACTGGCAGAAGCCAGGTCAGGACATTATAGGGATCAAAAACTTGGTCATTTTGGCTCAAATAAAATCTCATAAAATCATGAAAAATCTACAAAAATAGTTTTAATATTATACTTTGATAATCAAACATGCTTGAACAAAATCAAGACATGTTACAAATAATTTGAATTATTTTTGTAACTTGGAAATTTTGGTTAAAAACAAAACCTGTATTTTTCCAAACTTGGTTTTCCAAAACTTCTCCAAATACAAAAACAAGATATTTTAAACTCTTTTAAAGCATAGAGTGTATGGATATGATCCACTGCACATACATGATAAAATATCTATGTTTTTGACATTAAGCTCTAACATGATTTTGGTTAAAGATATGTAAACTTGAAACTCCAAAAAAAATCAAACCGGTATTTTTCTAAAAGAAAACTCTTTTGTACTTTTTCAAAATATAAACTCTTTTAAGAAAAACTTATCTAAATCAAGACTGTGTGTGTGTAAGATATACTTGAGCAATCCACCAACTATTCTATCCTTTATATTTTAATCTAAAACAAACTTATAAAAACAAACCTAGACACAAGTCTTGATCATGAAGGTCTTCACTTGAAGTCTTCTCATCTTCTTGACTTGGTCCAAACTTGATCCAACGAGCTCGACTCCTCTTGAGTACTTGATGTGGTCTTCATGCATAAGCTCTTGAATCAAACCGTGCTAACTCCAAAACTTGACTTTAAATCAACACACCTACTAAGATCTTGATCACAAATCTGAGACTAAATAAATACAAGATCATTAGTACTATAACTACATGAGTTGATCATCATCAAAACTAGAGTGATGGGTCTTTGGGCCAACAATCTCTCCCTTTTTGATGATGACAAAACTCATGAAGTTATATATGCATGGATTAAAGTAAAGCTTCAAAGAAGCTCCCCTTTAACTCATGCATCACAATAAACAAATAAATATGCAATAAAAGCTCATAAACATGTATGCAAATACAAGGAGATAAACATGCCAATCAAGCATAAAACTCATCAAATTCTTTTTCTCCTATTTGCAATACAAAACATATATGCATAAACATAAATCCTTCTCCCCCATTATGAATAAAGTAAGGAAAACATGCATATATACTAAAATACTTCTCCCCCTTTTTGTCAATAATTAACAAAGGGGTTAAAGTAAAAACAAAATGTTCTCCCCCTTTTTGTCAAAAGCAAAAATCAATAAAAGGGGTGACATTAAACAAATCAATAAAGGATATATGCGATATACATTCATGAAGAGGAAGACGCTAAGTTAACTTCCCTACACATATACATTACATGAAAGAGGGATGACAAGCCCTAATTCACATAACGCATAATATGTAATGCATAAGAGGAGATGTGAAGCTCCCCCTACACACGTGTATCGCATAAAGAAGAGTTGTCAAGCTCCTCAATATAAGATACACTCAACATGAATCTATATGTAGAAGAGATGTTAAGCTCCCCTTGCATATAGGCAATACAAAACAAAACATTTTTAATTTTCAAAATTTCATATTAAAACAAAATTTTGAATTATCCTCAATAAAACAAATTTTGAGATATCTTGTAATCAAATTTTAAGATATCATATAAACAAACATTTTTATAGGTACCACTTGTAAATCAATTAAATTGATACCAATTGTAAATAAACATTACAAAATTTGAATTTTAATCAAAGTAGAATCATTTTGATACCAATTGAAAATTATTGTAAATTATTTTGATACCAATTGCAATTAATAGATACCAATTGAAGATTATTGCACATTTTTGATATCAATAAAAATATCAATTATAAAAATAATGCATAAGCTTATTAAAATATCAATTGAGAAATCAATTGAAAATAAAGATTTGAATCAAGCTTAGCATAAACAAATTTTGTGCTTTAAATATGTAGATATCTTGAGAATCAAGCACCAATAAATCATATATATGTATGAAAATGAAAATACCAATAGAAATTGATATTATGGAAATAATGAAGCATACATATATAGAAAACACAGTATGAGTATATACAAAATAAATATCAATTGAGATACCAATTGAAAATAACAATGTAAATCAAGTATATAACTCATAAACTAACAATTGAAGAATAATAACTAGTTAAAAGTAATTTTTGAAAAACTAGTTAAAGATCCTTCAGAACATGAAACCAAATCATATGTATATCATGAAATATACTAAATACACAAAATTCGACACTCAAGGTCCATAAAGCTCAAAGTGATCATGAAACATAGTCATGAATAAACAAAATAAGGTGTGAGTGTACAAAAAATCATGTAATTAACATTCTTCATGAAGATAATCAATGAAGCTCAAAAACAAACATGAATAACATTTTATCAAACAAAACATGAAAATTTATTTTAAAAACTAAACTTCTAGGTATATGTATGATTTATCTAATCCTAACAATATGCATACATATCCCAAACATGAAAAGAATCCATAATGTAAATTGCATGAAGGCAAATGACTCATGGGGTATACATGTATATTTATTAGATTTGAAAACAAAATACATATACATGAAGTAAAACATGAAAATAGGCAAAACAAGTGTAAATGAGAGAATCATCAAAACTAGGCTATACATGTGCATATAGTGAGTACAAATGAACAATGAAGTGCAAACATATATGAATCAATTTGTTACTAACTACTTGTACAAGTATACATCCAAGTTTTGATAAAAACTACATTTAAACTAGTATTTACCACATGAAGTACAAAACAAATGAACATGCTAAAATATCATATATGAATAAGCATGTAAATAAAGTAGGAGTTTTTAGAGAGAGTTACCAAGCCAAAGAACTATGCTCTAAATCTCCAAAGCAAGGTGGTTGTCCCACCAAACCTCCTTGATAGCGATGCATCAAAAAGTATGTCCATCAAGTCCATGCATCCACCACCAAGGCACCATCCCTCTCACGTCATGTGAGAGCCCGCACCTACATCAAAAACACAAGGTGGGAATTTTGGTACCCATTTTCTTTTGGGTCCTTGGGGGTTAGCTTTGTGAGGAACCCAAACATTTTTATTAGCAAAATTTACATGATGTATCTTATCAAAACAAAACTTTGCTAAATGGCCTTGGCGGCCACAATGTGTACATTTGTACACCTTAGGATACATATGTGTATGAGTGTGATCATGGTGTGCAAAATGTGCATATGCATGATGTGGATGATGTGCAAGAACATGGGGAACTTGTTTCTTTTGAAACAAGGATTCTAGTCTTTTATGGTTAAATGCACATGTGCTCAAAGTTGAGCTTAAACTATCAATTTTATTTTTCAAAACTTTAATCTCATTTTGATTAATGGTGGCATGTAAAGCATGGTGAGATAGAGAATCATTTTTCTTATTCTTTTTAGAAACATTTTCTTTTTTATTTTTCAACCATTTTTCTTTTCAAAGAAGTGTTTTCATGCAAAGCAACTTCCTTTTGTTTTTCCACCAAAACAATTTTATTTTTAAAAGTGGTGTTTCCTTCACAAAGATCATTCAATTTAGAAAGCAAGGAAACATTTTCATTTTTCAAACTTTCATTTTCTTTTTCAATGCATGCAACTTTATTTTTAAAAGAATCATTTTCTTTTAACATGCATTCAAATTTCTTTTTCAAATTTTTGTTATCCTTTTTAATCATGTCATATTTTTCTAAGAGTTGTTGACAAAAAGAAGCAAGTTCATTATATGACATATCAACATCCTCTTCTACCTCGGATTCGGTAGTTATCTCAAGGGGGTTATCCCCTTGGACCATGTAGCACAAGTTGGAAGCGTCACTTCCAACATCCGAGTCGCTCCCCGCATAATATTATTCTTTTTCGCCAAGGGAGAGAATTTTGTTCCAAACTACAAAAGCCGAATCAATGTTAGAAACCCTAGATAAATATTCATCATTTAGGGTTGACTTTAAAGCATGAATGGCCTTTGCATTAGCCTCATTATATTTACCATTTAAACAATATGAATCTCTATTAGTGGCAAAATAAACATGAATACCTAGGCCTTTGAGGTACAAAGACATCTTAACCTTCCAAGTTTGGATGTTAAGGATGTCAAAGGTGGAAGGTATCATGAAGTCCATGGTGTGTGTACAAATATTGTGATTAGCCTAAAAATGAGGATCTTTAACTCAAGGTTGTTGATTGGTAGTGAAAAATGCATTTTTATCATAACATTTACCATCACATTTTCATATTTATTCATTTAATTCTGCACATTTATTAATATTTTGTAATTTATTGTGTGCAGGCCTCGAAATAATAAAAAGAAAGAATTAAAGCCTAAAAAGAGCCCAAAAGCCCATGTTTGAAGCCCAAGTGCAAAAGTGCAAATATCAATTGTCAAAGTGCAAATACACAAGGGCTAAAGTTGCAATTATCAAAGAAGAGGGAAGGATAAACTTCTATCCAACCCTAAACACTTGCAGGATGAGGATAAAAGCCAAAGATAAGAGTGCAAAGATAAGGAAATTCGTGGATAAAGATATTGGGAGATTTGAAATCTAGATAACTTGATTCCCAAGTTATATCCAAATCCCATGATAAAGAGCCAGGATGCTTCTTCCAGAAGCAAACGCCCAGATGGACGGACCAGGAGAAGCCACGCGCCAAAGCGCGTGGCAATCTGCCACCAAACTGCCGCAATTCCACGGCAAATGCCGCATTTCCACGGCAATTCAGATAAGCCAGGGCAACGGCTTTTGTGTACGACTTGTGTTCGGACTCTAACTCCTTCTGCACCTATAAATACCCCCTGCAGTGCAACGTACAGAGCGTCCAGAGGCAGAGCCAGAGGGCCAAATCTAGGGTTTAGGTTTTCTTCTTGTAGTTTAGATTTTCTTTCCTCCATTGTAATTTTTATTTTTCCTTTTTGTAAAACTGAGAGGAGATGATGTACTCATGGAGGAAGGGATCTACTTGTACTGATGGTGACAATCGGTGTAAGTTTTATTTTTCCACCAATGATTAATAATCGAATCGAGATTTGTTTTTATTCTTGTATTATTTTATGTTCTTTCATTCTTGTTTAATCTTGTGTATCTCTGTTCCTGTTTTCTTCCATTGTTTTTCTCTAATGTCTTGCTCACCATGAGAACCAACTGCTTCGAGACTACCTAGCTGAAGAAGAGCCCTTGATGGCCTATGGCGATGAACAGGTCTTCATAGTTTGTCTTTTATTTCATAGTGTAGATTAAGAAGGCGGACGATCCTATACGCCATGCTTGTACGCCTTCCAAGAAAAGGTAAATCATCGCAACGGTTCAAAAGGTAAGCAGACTGAAGAGGTATGTGTATCTTTCTTTCTTTCTTTCTTTAGTTTAGATCTCTATTCCATCTCTCTCACATTCTTTTCTCCCCACTTCATTGTAAATACCACTGCTAATAATAAAAATAAATTTTTTTAGAGATAACTTACAAACGCTTCCATCGCTAGTCCCTCCCTGAGGATCACGACCCGCATAGCCTTGCTACCGCGGATTAGCATTGAGCACCTCGCACACCTTTAATTCTAAGATCTAATATTCATATTTTGTTTGCAGGAAAACTCGGTCAACAAATTGGCGCCGTTGCCGGGGAGGGACGGTAAGTTTTTATCTCTAAAATAAAAAAAAATTAACTAATTATTCTTTTATTCTTTTCTATTTGCAGGTTTGGAGAACAGGAAACAGAAAAACAGCAGCAGCAGTGGACATATAGCTACTCTGTGCCTCTGCCCTCGAAGGCAGAGCAACAGAGACTACTAGTTTGCCGCGAAAACGCGGCAATAGCCGCGGATCCGCGGCAACAGTAGAGAACTACTGATCCATCTTTTTGCAGGTTGCTGCAATTTGCAATTACTGTTTACTGCTCTGTTGATTTTGTTCTGTGATAAACCTGTAACTGCTAATTAAATCAACAGTAAAAAAATTTGTTGCAAAAGTTAAAAATTGATTAGACGTTTGCATATTAAGCACGTGTCTTTTCAATTACTTTAATTTACTGTTGAAGAGTGCTGGAGCAAGGTACGTACGCATTGCATGTAGAGTAGGACTCATCTCTTGGTTGATTTTCTACTTTGAGTGAATCTTATCTACTTATCTTGTACACTTGCACTAATTCATCTTAAGGGCATAACCCATTAACAAGATAAGATGGGGATTTCATCACCCTTCCTTAGCCCAAAAATCATATCCCGAGCACTCACTAACCCAAGCCTAACTTAAAAATTAGTAGACGTTGGCCCTAGGGACTTCTCGGACTCAATTAGGAGATTATCCTAAGGGAGAACGGTGCTGGAAGTTGACTCTTGCTAAATCAGTGTCTAGGAAGAGGATTGAGGGCCGAAAGCCCGAAGATTGGTGGTTATTTAATTAAGGAACGTCTTTGACGGAAAACCTCCCACCACTCTTGCCCTGACCTGGCTGATTAACTCGTGGTCAAAGTCTGCACCCTACCTCCCGTGGACAGTCTAACCAGTTAGGAGTCGTCTAGGTCATAGGTCTACCCTAACTTAGGTTAGAATTTTTCTTTTTTTGTTTGTTTATTTGTTTGTTTTCTTTCTTTTTTTTTCTTTGTTTGTGTTGGTGTGATATGGCATATAATAATAATTCCAATTTTAATCCATATTACACACCTAACTATTATTCGGATATCACCAACCCGGCATATCATAATTTTGATCAACCTAGTGTGCCGGAATGGTCTTATCCGAATGACTATAACCCACACCCTCCATCTTATGACTATAATTTCTATAATAATTTCAACTCGTCACAAAGTTCATGGGGTTTCGATTCCCCCGAGTCTAATTTTCAACCAAATTGTCCTTCATATCCATCTAGTCCACATTCTTTCAATGATTCATACTCAGATCCCCCCATTCATAATAGATTACCATCTATCGGGGAAATGATAAGTATGCATGAGTCCAAGCAACAATTACCATCTATCGCAGACATGATAATACGTGAGTCCACCAACTCACATCTTCATCATGATTACACTTCCTCTTTTCAAGTCCAATCACAACATGATGCATCTATCGACTATGAAAGGATGCTTGCTGCCATGACTCAGGCTAGATTAGCCCGTGATCATGATATAGATATGATGGTTCAATCTTTACGTTCTCACAGTTCGGCCATTTCTGCTTTCGCTGACCACTCGCTTAGAGCCGACGAACCAAGTTGCTTTGGACAACAAGATTCTATTTCAGTGCCATCAATTGAACTTGCCGAAACTCCAATCTTGATAATTTGGCAAGTTTTTCCTTTCCTGAAATAGAACTTGAGCATGAATATGATCATGATCTTCCACTCGATGATTCAATTTTATTTCCTGATTCAATAATGACTCCAGTGTCTCAACTTGATTTCACTTTTCCTGAGTCAACATTGGATCCTGTTCCAATTCATCATGAAATTGAATCACCCATTTTAGATGATCATATTGAACTTGACCAATTTTACAATCTTGAAAATCCTATGGATAAATTGGCAAGTTCTTTTTATTACATTGAACCCAATAAGATATGTGACCTAGATTCTCAAATCTATGATCAAGTTCAAATTCCTGAATCATTATTGACTCCTGTTCTGTTACCTGAATTAGGTAATATTTTAGAGTCAGTTTTGATTCCCACACCTATCATTCCTGAACCTGAATCACCAACATTGAGTCACATGCCATTGTGGGAAGATGATTGTGGACTTGAGCTTAAACTTATTGATTTGGACCCACTTCCTGAACTTAGCCCGACTCCTGAGCCCTTACTTGATTTGAGATTCTTCCCTGAGTCGGTATTCGTTCCCGCACCTATAATGTCCAAGTCAATAATTCCATCTTTTCATACTCCATTTTGGGACAAGGAGGTTGACACAATTAACTCTGAAATTTATTAAGAAATTTGGAAATTTGATGGGGTGGAAATTCTTAAAAATGATTATACATATATTTTAGTGGGTTATGTAAGGGAAATTTCTGGTGGGTTCCACCAACCATTATGTTATCTTGATTGGGTAGCAACGCTTGGCCCAATTATACCACCACCGGAACCACCACCTTGAGGTAATTTCTGCCTTCCCTTCTTCTGTTTCATGCATATATGCATACATTCATACATTGAGGACAATGCATGAGATAAGTGTGGGGGTAGGCTTTACTAACATATTAACATAGGTAGAAACTAACCAAAATTTGCTAATTAAAAATATATATATATATATATTATAAAAAGGACAATATTTTGACTTATCTTTTGAAAGAAATCTAAGTTAGTTTTAAGGATTAGGAAAATCATGATTAGGATTTCTAAAAACTTGGTCAAAATAAATAAATTGTTGAATTTTTAGGTATAGGAGAAAAAATTGAATAAGTAGTTAGTCTTAATTTTTACCTTAATGAAATGTGCATACCTAATGCATATCTAGGATTCTAAGACGAAGACCTTTGTGCCTCATATATATAAAAAAAAAAGAAAAAGAAAATCACTAATTAAGCTGATACATGTGCCTCAAGAAGCATAAGTATTCATGCCTAAAGGTGAGTAACTAAAATAAAGTCCTTAGTTTTGGGGCCTATTTCACTCGAATTTGAGTCCGCGGGGTGTTTTCTCACCTGGTGCCCTAAAGCCAACGGTTTGGGAGTCATCGACTTTAAGTTCGCTACATGGGTGGATTAGAAAGCCTAATAAAACTAAGAAATATAAGATATGTATTAACACATCTAATAGTCAATTAGTTAGGTATGAGGGCCTCAAGAAGCCTTGATATTTACACAAAAGAAAATTAGATGAGTTATACATATTAAAAAAAAAGAAGAAAAAAATAATAAAGAGGCATGAAAGTCCTAGTTAAGGAATTCCTAGCAAAAATTCATAAGGATGCATATGATTTTTGGTAACGAAAAAGACTATATTAAACATTCAATTTTGATCCTTACCTAAAAAGGAAAACAATTTACTATATAAAGACTAAGTTTAAGAATGAATAAAAATGATAATCCTAAAACTTATAGACTACTTAGTTTCTTCAAACGTATTTCAAATATTTTCCTTTTTATGAATTTTGTGGGTGCAATCCGCTGAAAACCCTCACGAGACAACACTCGTCCTCTAGGGTAACCTAGAGGTTTAACGGCTTGTTGCACATGCTAAGTGCAACCGTGATTCCTACGAAAGTGTGTTAGGTTAGATTAATTTTTTCTTTTCTTTTTCTTTTTCTTTGTTTTTACTCGAGGACGAGCAAAAAGATAAGTGTGGGGGTGTGATTGGTAGTGAAAAATGCATTTTTATTATAACATTTACCATCACATTTTCATATTTATTCATTTAATTCTACACATTTATTAATATTTTGTAATTTATTATGTGCAGGCCTCGAAATAATAAAAAGAAAGAATAAAGCCTAAAAAGAGCCCAAAAGCCCATGTTTGAAGCCCAAGTGCAAAAGTGCAAATATCAATTGTCAAAGTGCAAATACACAAGGGCTAAAGTTGTAATTATCAAAGAAGAGGGAAGGATAGACTTCTATCCAACCCTAAACACTTACAGGATGAGGATAAAAGCCAAAAATAAGAGTGCAAAGATAAGGAAATTCGTGGATAAAGATATTGGGAGATTTGAAATCTAGATAACTTGATTCCCAAGTTATATCCAAATCCCATGATAAAGAGCCAGGATGCTTCTTCCAGAAGCAAACGCCCAGATGGACGGACCAGGAGAAGCCACGTGCCAAAGCGCGTGGCAATCTGCCACCAAACTGCCGCAATTCCACGGCAAATGCCGCATTTCCACGGCAATTCAGATAAGCCAGGGCAACGGCTTTTGTGTACAACTTGTGTTCGGACTCTAACTCCTTCTGCACCTATAAATACCCCTGCAGTGCAACGTACAGAGCGTCCAGAGGCAGAGCCAGAGGGCCAAATCTAGGGTTTAGGTTTTCTTCTTATAGTTTAGATTTTCTTTCCTCCATTGTAATTTTTATTTTTTCCTTTTTGTAAAAACTGAGAGGAGATGATGTTCTCATGGAGGAAGGGATCTACTTGTACTGATGGTGACAGTCGGTGTAAGTTTTATTTTTCCACCATTGTTTAATAATCGAATCGAGGTTTGTTTTTATTCTTGTATTATTTTATGTTCTTTCATTCTTGTTTAATCTTGTGTATCTCTGTTCCTGTTTTCTTCCATTGTTTTTCTCTAATGTCTTGCTCACCATGAGAACCAACTGCTTCGAGACTACCTAGCTGAAGAAGAGCCCTTGATGGCCTATGGCGATGAACAGGTCTTCATAGTTTGTCTTTTATTTCATAGTGTAGATTAAGAAGGCGGACGATCCTATACGCCATGCTTGTACGCCTTCCAAGAAAAGGTAAATCATCGCAACGGTTCAAAAGGTAAGCAGACTGAAGAGGTATGTGTATCTTTCTTTCTTTCTTTCTTTAGTTTAGATCTCTATTCCATCTCTCTCACATTCTTTTCTCCCCACTTCATTGTAAATACCACTGCTAATAATAAAAATAAAATTTTTTAGAGATAACTTACAAACGCTTCCATCGCTAGTCCCTCCCTGAGGATGACGACCCGCATAGCCTTGCTACCGCGGATTAGCATTGAGCACCTCGCACACTTTAATTCTAAGATCTAATATTCATATTTTGTGTGCAGGAAAACTCGGTCAACAGTTGTAAGACCCAAATCAAGAGCACTTGGCTCTGATACCATTGTAAATCACCTAGAGGGGGGGTGAATAGGTGATGGTCACTAAATGCGGAATTAAAAACTATTTAATGTAAATTAAAACTTATTACACTAAACACCACGTATAACACAAGAGTGTAGCCGAATTCCCCGTGAAGGGCTCTGGACTAACTCCTCAAGATTCCTCTAAATAAGAGTTGAGGTGCCGCGTTGGCTCTCTTGGTTGAATACAAGTGTTAGCAAACAATCCCCAAGCATATAACAATTAAGCTCACAATATATCAAGCATATAAAGATAAAGACAATAAAAGCATGCAAGATATAAACAAGAGTAAGAGATAGAGAGTGAGCAATCGCAAACACGGGAGATTTGTTTCAGGGTTCGAGCACACTAGCTCTATGTCCCCGCCTTCACACTTGAAGGATTTTCACTATAAACCGATCCCACCGGACCACTCGGTGCCGCAACACCTACAAGGAGTTCCCACTAGAACTCTTGGACTCTCTAGTCCCGTACACACCGCAAGCCCACAAGCTCGCCGAGGCCGCACCTCAAACACCGAGTTCACACACGAACTCGAAACACCGCGAACCCGCAAGTCCGCCTCCTCAAAGTACAAGAAAAGAACTTTGGTGATCACAACACTTTGATCACCTAAAATTCTCTCACAACAAATCCCTATAGGTAGATATAGCAATGGATAGCTCAAGTGTTTGTGTGAGAAAACTAGGATTGAAATGGTGGAGGAAAAACTCAAGAAAATTACTTTTAAAACACTCTTGATAAACTCCCCTTTTGATTAGAAATATTTGGCTTTAATATAAGTGGAGAAAACCTCTTGAAAGAGTAAGTAAAACTGGTGTAAAAATCCACTTGAAATCTTTTAGAAAACAGCCCCCAAAAACCTCACTTTATAGGGCTAGAAAAACTACCCGTTGGGAGCCAGATTGGCCTGTCGGTCGACCGCCCGATCGACCGGCCAACGGTCAGAATTCTGACCGTTGAGCCAGCGGTCGACCGGCCGGTCGACCGTGGCACTGGAACAGAGAGCAGAGCTCTCTGCCGGTCGACCGGCCCGGTCGACCGGGGCTTTCCAGAGAGCAGAAGCTCTCTACGGTCGACCGGGTCGGTCAACCGGCCCTCCAGCAATCCTGGCGTGCACGTTCTGTGCATGTCGGCCCGGTTGACCGACTTCAAGCTCGGTCGACCGGTCCGGTCGACCGGCAGAAGCCAGGTCATGACATTATAGGGATCAAAAACTTGGTCATTTTAGCTCAAATAAAATCTCATAAAATCATGAAAAATCTACAAAAATAGTTTTAATATTATACTTTGATAATCAAACATGCTTGAACAAAATCAAGACATGTTACAAATAATTTGAACTATTTTTGTAACTTGGAAATTTTGGTTAAAAACAAAACCTGTATTTTTCCAAACTTGGTTTTTTCAAAACTTCTCCAAATACAAAAACAAGATATTTTAAACTCTTTTAAAGAATAGAGTGTATGGATATGATCCACTACACATACATGGTGAAATATCTATGTTTTTGATATTAAGCTCTAAACATGATTTTGGTTAAAGATATGTAAACTTGAAACTCTAAAAAAAACCAAACCGGTATTTTCTAAAAGAAAACTCTTTTGTATTTTTTCAAAATATAAATTCTTTTAAGAAAAACTTATCTAAATCAAGAGTGTGTGTGTGTGTAAGATATACTTGAGCAATCCACCAACTATTCTATCCTTTACATTTTAATCTAAACTAAAATCTTATAAAAACAAACCTAGACACAAGTCTTGATCATGAAGGTCTTCACTTGAAGTCTTCTCATCTTCTTGACTTGGTCCAAACTTAATCCAACGAGCTCGACTCCTCTTGAGTACTTGATGTGGTCTTGATGCATAAGCTCTTGAATCAAACCGTGCTAGCTCCAAAACTTGACTTTAAATCCTTTGTTGAAGCTACATACCTACTAAGATCTTGATCACAAATCTGAGACTAAATAAACACAAGATCATTAGTACTATAACTACATGAGTTGATCATCATCAAAACTAGAGTGATAGGCCTTTGGGCCAACAGTGTGTCCACAAATTTAGCCTTTTTTTGTTCTAATTTTTTAGCCATTGGTCATTCTAATTAGATTATATCTCTTCCCTCCCAATCCTCAATTAGGTAACTGGTCAAGAGAAATAGAGAGAGAAAGATAGAGAGTTAGTGGCATGGACCCTAGCTCGTATTGTCAAACACCTGAGTTTGGGTTGGATCTACATATCTGACTCGAGTTCGACTTGGGCTAGAGTACTGGTTTGACTACAAGAGGGACTAACCCCCTCTGACTGGATCATAGCCTGGCCAAAAAAAAAAGGAAAAAAAAAACATCCGCTTTATAGCCCTGTTTTTTAGGATTAGCAAACACAGTATGATGAGCATTACAGGTTAACTAGTTTTTAAGTAAAATTATCTTTATATTGTGGAGAGAATTTGGGAGTAAGAGAGGAAAATGCAGAAAGAGAAAGAGAGAGAAAGAAGGCACAAAACTTCTAGTTCAGTGGACTTTTATTTATAATAGTCCCTCTAGGATTTGAAAAAAAAATAATTCTAAAATACAATCTAATTGTAGATCAGCGGTCCATAAAAAGATTCCTACTTTTAGTTAAACAAAATCACATAATTAAATAATAATTTAAACACTATGCAAAAAAAGAAGGTTAACAAAGAAAAGACTTTTACAGATTCTACATGATAAACATCACAGTAACATTTTATTGCTCCGTGATGATCATCTTCCCCTAGTAATTGATGGCAAGGATAACAGTTGTAAGCCTCTTAGTTGCAGACATGCAAGTAGAGGCCAGCTCAGGATGATAGACATGGACTTGCCACCAAACTACTCAGCTGCAACTCTGTCTTCTTCCCCTCGTATAAAGTCCATCGACACCCGCTTCCTCTTTCGTCTGCTTCTAACTTCAAACTCATAATGGGGTATGGAAGGCTGGCCTCTTCAGACCACTCTGAACCCATCTCCACTGTAATTCAACCTCCCCCTCCTCACTATCGTCCTCCTTCAAAAAGCCGCAATCGCGGTCTCATCCTCATCTCCATCTTCTCCGTCCTCCTCCTCCTCGTCTCCGCGGTCTCAATTGCCTTCTTGGTCCGAACCAGAGCCAGATCTTCCGGCCCCTCGCTCAACACCACCCCAACCCAGGCCATCTCAAAGACATGCGGCCTCACTCGCTACCCGGACCTCTGCATCGACTCCCTCGTCAACATCCCCGGCGCCCTTAACGCCGGCGAGAGGGACCTCGTCCACATTTCCCTCAACATGACCCTGCAGCGAGTCAGCCGCGCTCTGTATGATGCATCGGCGATATCCGACGTCCCGATGGACCTCCGCGCCCGCTCCGCCTACGAGGACTGCATTGAGCTTCTCGACGACTCCATGAACCAGCTGTCGCAGTCGCTTCTGGTCGTGGGGCCCACACCTTCGTCGGCGCGGCCGCAGTGGTTAAAAGGGGCGTCGGATGAGGACGTCCTCACTTGGCTCAGTGCCGCTCTCACGAATCAGGACACTTGTTCTGATGGACTCGACGGCGTCACCAACAATTATCTGAGGCAGCAGATCGACAGCTACCTCAAAGATCTGTCAGAGCACGTTAGCAATTCGCTAGCAATCTTCGCAATCACCAGCAAGAACCAGGAGTTCTCCGGCATCCCCATTCAGAACAAGAAGAGGAGGCGGCTACTAGGGATCAAATCTGCAGATCAAGAACAGACCAAATTCCCCAAATGGGTGAAGAAGAGTGACAGGAGGCTGCTTGAGGCGCCGGAATTGGGGATCCAGGCCGACATGGTGGTTGCCAAAGACGGCACGGGGAGCTACAAAAAGATCGCCGACGCCGTAAAAGACTTACCCGAGTACAGCACCCGCCGCATCATTATCTACGTGAAGGCCGGGCAGTACGACGAGAACATCAAGATTCGCCGGAAGCTGACGAATGTTATGTTCGTCGGCGACGGCAAGGGCAAAACCGTCATCGCCGGCTGCCGCAACGTCCAACAGAACTACACTACTTTTCACACAGCAACTTTCGGTACAATTCAATTCGATTCAATCCAACATATATATCAACATTTGCCAAATTGATCTGTTTCTGAAAGAAAATCTTTCTTGCAGCGGCGACGGGAGCAGGATTCATAATGAGAGACATGACGATCGAGAACTGGGCCGGGCCGGAGAAGCACCAGGCCGTGGCGCTGCGCGTGGGGGCGGACCGGTCCGTGGTCTACCGCTGCAACATAATCGGCTACCAAGACACCCTCTACGTCCACTCCCAGCGTCAGTTCTTTCGCGAATGCGACATCTACGGCACCGTCGACTTCATCTTCGGCAATGCGGCTGTGGTACTCCAGAACTGCAGCCTGTGGGCCAGAAAGCCCATGGCAATGCAAAAGATCACGATCACGGCCCAGAACGGAAGGACCCCAATCAGAACACCGGGATCTCGATCCACGACTGCAATGTGCGGGCCACGGCCGACCTCGAAGCGGCGAAATGGGCCTATCCGACGTATTTGGGCCGACCGTGGAAGCTGTACTCGCGAGTTGTGTACATGATGACGTACATGGGGGACCACGTGGATCCGGCGGGATGGTTGGAGTGGAACGCAAGCTTCGCGCTGGACACGCTGTACTATGGCGAGTACATGAACTACGGGCCTGGGGCTGCAATCGGCAAGAGGGTGACGTGGCCGGGGTACAGGGTGATCACGATGCCGGAGGAGGTGAGCAAGTTCACTGTGGGACAGTTCATTTATGGCTCCTCTTGGTTGCCGTCCACTGGGGTCGCATTCTTAGCTGGATTGTCCATGTATTTTTGTTTTTTTGTAATTTGTTTTTTTCGATTTTTTTTTTTTACTTTGCTTTTAATTGATCTGATAATTTAATAATAATTTTTATATTATATATATATCCGGTGGAAAATTCTCCGAAGACTTTCTCACGTCCACCAAAATTGTAGAAAACACACAGATCAATAACCACAGCAAACGCACAAAGATTTACGTGGAAACTCAAAAAGGAAAAACCTCGAAAGATTGATCCTATTTTAATTTGAAGGAATTACGTAGAGATCAGTGGCTCTGTGATTACAATACGCTAAGATTTTTGTGATCCAACCCCTCTCTCGTTGGATAGGGTGAATTTTTATACATGAAAGAATAACTGTTTAATCTCCGTGGTTGGCCGTAATTGTAACAACATAATTTATTGGTTGTAACTACTCGATCTGTTAGCTGTAACTGTCTGATCCGTTGGCTGGAGATAGGATCTACTGGCCAGGGATAAGGTCTGTTGGCGGAGATAAGATCTATTCCATCTATGCATTTGAAATCTCATACGATAGTTCCAAGAATCCCGCCGCAGAGCTGTGCTGGAGGAATCTTTCAGGAGCTTCCAATGTCAAAGGGGAATCGGCTCATCGGTAACTCGAGAGGTGACGTCGAGGCCGCCGAGTCAGGGTTGAACTCGAGCTCTTAGGCGCTTGACCTTGAAATCAGCTAGAGGGGATGAATAGGTGATGACTAAAAAACTATGGTGAATAATGCGGAACTAAATATTAATGCTACCTACAAAAAAAATAAGTAATGAAGCAATTCATTCAATCAAAATAATGAATCACAAGATATATCTAGCATATGATGATAAGACAATATAAAAGCATGCAAGATACTAGAAGAGTGAGTTGAGTAGAGAAATAGAGAGAAGACAATCATAAATGCAAGAATATGTTTCGAGGTTCGAGTCGCTGTTCTACGTCCTCGCCTTTACAAGAATGAAGGATTTTCACTATTCTTTGATCCTGTAAGATCACCAACTCTGCACGTTCCCGCAAGAACAATCGGACCCGCAAGTCCTCTTACTTGTTGCCGCAACACCTACAATGATGAACCCGCAAGCTCGTTTGAAACCGCAACCTCTACAACTCTTGAATAAAAGAAGGAGAGTGATCTCTCCTATATATCCCAACAGTCCACAATGCAATCCTATAACCAGAGTAGGGGATTTGAAGCTTAGAGATTGTATATGTGAGTAAAGCTTTGAAGTATTTGGATTGAAGACAAAAAGCTTGAAAACTTGTATTTGAAATTTTGGCTCAAGGTTGATTTATTTTGTGTTGGAATTGAAGAATATAAAGGTGAATCTTCGAGTTGAATTATGGCGAGATCCGTTGATCGAATCAACCGGATGATGGTTGGAGTGTGTTCTCCTTCCATTTGTGATGAACGTGGTATATTCACATGTTCAATTCCGACTTCGAATGAATGAGATATTCAAGTCCAAAGATTGCCTAATTCAAAGCCAAAAGGGACTAAAGTTAGCTACAAGCATTTAGTCCCACATTGGCCGTGTGATGGAAGCCTATGGGGTATAAATAGAGAAAAATGAGAACAAAGAGTGTGCCCTTTGGGTACTTGAAGTTTTCGCGCGCTAAAAGGAGGGAACTATGCACATACGTACGTGCGCGCACGCGCGCCGCCGCGGGCGGCGGCGGCCGGAGCCGGGTCGGGCACGGGCTCAGGCTCGGGCTTGGTCTGGGTCTGGGTCTGAGTTCCCTACCTGGCCTGGTTCTTTTTGAATCAGGTCCCAAGGACCCGCTCCTGTTGCAAACCTGTTGGATTGCCAACGGTTGCGCACCTGTTGGACTACCAACGGTTGCGCACCTATTGGACAACCAAAGGTTGCGAAACAGACCGCTCCGCGTCAACAGTTGCGACTGTTGGGCTGCCAACAGACACGTCTGCTGGGACGAAAGGGTGCAACCTTTCGTTTGGGTTCAGACCTGTTGGCCCCTCTTGGAATGCTATATAAAGCATTCCAAACTCTCTATTGAAACACACCAACAACAACACCAATCTTCTCTTCTCTCTCTGAATTCTGAATTGCAAATTAAGTTTGCTTTCTGAATTGCAAAGTAGAGTTCTGAAGTGAAGTGACTTCCAAAAGGGAGTTCTGAAGTGACTTCCAAACGGGAAGTGGGAAATCCGTAACTCGGTTTCCGAAGCGACTTCCAACGGAGATTCTGCAAAATTCGTTCTGAAAGAAGGATTAGAAAATTCAACAGATTCTTTTATAGAATTGTTGTCTGAATCTAAGACTTCTGAAGAAGAATATTCTTCAACCTTCCATCGTCCTCAACAGTGGGTGCTCCTCCAAAGAGTAAAGGCAAATATTCAGTTGAAATTTGTCCTTGTACCGCTGCTTCAACGATCCTGTGAAGGTACTGGTTGACTACGGTTCGACCGTACGGTGATTTGGTAGTGCTATCCAAATACCGTGAAAGAGTGTTGTATCTTGGGAGACCAGCGTCCATTATCCCGTTAGCACCGGTGCGGGGACGTAATTGTCTTAAGGAGATTCGCTCTAAGCGTACCTCACTCTAAATACTGTATAAGTGGATTAAGTCCTTTATACAGGGGATATACTTTACAGTATATCGAGACTGACTTAGATTCAGTCGAGACTGACTTAGATTCAGTCTAATTGGTGCTTTAACCAAGGAAGGAAATAGAAAGGTGGTTCTTAAATTAAGGAACGTTCTATTGAACGGAAAACCTCCCACCTGATATTTGCCGACCTGGCCAATTAGATTGTTGATATCTCAGTGATCTTGATTAGTTGTCAGATTGATTCTTGTTAAGCAGAATAACCAACAATCTTAAGACAATTACGTTTCTTACTTCTGTTCTGCTTGAACTTGCAGAAAAAATGTCTGAGACAAATCAAGATACCTCCAGCAAGGCAACAAACATGCCGCTACAAAGTTTGATGCCTCCTCCACTTCCTAACCCGAAGCCGGAGAAGCCAGGAAAGTTTGATGGCACAGAATTCAAGAGGTGGCAACAGAAGATGTACTTCTACTTGACCACTCTTCATCTGGCCAGATTCCTGGAAGAAGATCCACCAGAGCCTGCAACAGATGCATGGACTCAATGTGACTTCCTTTGCCCAAATTATGTTTTAAATGGACTGCATGACTCTCTTTATAATGTCTACAGTCCTATAACAATGGCAAAGAAGTTATGGGCCAGTCTTGACAAGAAGTACAAGACTGAAGATGCTGGTACCAAGAAGTTCGTCGTTGGACGATTTCTAGAGTACAAAATGGTGGACAGCAAGACTGTAATCAGTCAGGTGCAAGAGTTCCAACTTATCTTGCACAAGATAGAAGCCGAAGGTATGATCCTACCTGAAACTTTTCAGGTTGCTACTATCGTGGAGAAACTCTCACCTGCGTGGAGAGATTTCAAGAACTACCTTAAGCACAAGCGAAAGGAGTTAAAGTTGGAAGATCTCATTGTGAGGCTTCGTATCGAGGAGGACAACCGCAAGTCCGAGAAAAGGAGTAGTAAGAACTCCTACGAAGCAAAAGCCAATGTGATCGAGGACTCAAAGGGGAAAGCGTCTACTTCCAAAGGCTTAAAGCGGAAGAAGACTTCCTAGGGGTACAAGGGCAAGGTCCAAGAAGGCAAGAACATGCGCTTCAAGGGAACCTGCTACATCTGCAACAAAGAAGGGCATAAGGCGAATGAATGTCGCAGCCTTCTCAAAAAGAACAAGAAAAGCCACCCACAGGCAAACTTGACCGACTATGAGTCTCCAAGCCTTTCAGCTGTGGTGTCAGAAGTAAATCTGACAACCAACAATAAGGATTGGTGGGTAGACACTGGGGCTACTCGGCACATCTGCTCTGAGAAATTGTTATTCTCAGAATATTAAATACTAGAGCAAGATGAGCAACTATTCATGGGGAATTCAGCCGTCTCAAAGGTTGAAGGAAAGGGCAAGGTCATCCTGAAGTGGACATCGGGGAAAGAGCTTACTCTTAACGATGTGCTTCATGTTCCAGACATCCGCAAGAATTTGATCTCCGGATCAATACTTAGTAAGAAAGGATTTAGAATTGTATTTGAATCCGACAAATTTGTACTTACTAAGGGAGGGATGTATGTGGGAAAGGGCTATCTTGTTGATGGACTTTTTAAAGCCAATGTTGCAGTGGTTGATAAAAAGTCCGTGTATTTGTACCAAAGCTAATAAATAAAGGAAATTCTTCTGTTTATTTGCTTGAGTCTCCTAATTTATGGCATGCTAGATTAGGGCATGTAAATTACAAGTCTTTAAAGAACTTGTCTAATCTGGGATATATTTCTAAACTCAACTTGGAAGAAATTCGCAAGTGTGAGGTTTGTGTTGAGGCCAAGTTGGCTAAAAATTCATTTCACTCAATAGATCAAAATACAGAACCTTTAGGGTTAATTCATAGCGATCTATGTGACTTGAAGTTTATGCCAACTAGAGGCGGTAAAAAGTATTTTATTACTTTTATTGATGACTGTACAAGATACTGTTATGTGTATCTTTTAAACAGTAAGGATGAGGCAATAAATATGTTTACAACATATAAAGCCGAAGTTGAGAATCAACTCAACAAGAAAATCAAGATTCTAAAATCCGATAGAGGCGGAGAATATGAATCAAATGATTTTAGTGAGTTATGTGCTAGTTTTGGTATAATACATCAAACAACAGCACCATATACTCCTCAGTAAAATGGAATTGCTGAACGGAAGAACAGAACTTTGAAGGAGATGGTTAATTCCATGCTCGTAAGTTCTGGAGCTCCGCAGAACTTGTGGGGGGAAGCTCTATTAACTGCAAATTATATTCTAAATAGAGTACCCCACAAGAAACTTGGTCTTATACCATTCGAGTTATGGCATGGAAGGACACCTTCCTACCATTACCTCAAAATGTGGGGGTGCCTTGCAAAAGTGCTAGCTCCATTACCTAAAAAGACTAAGTTGGGAGCAAAAACTATGGACTGCGTATTCATTGAAAATCACCTAGAGGGGGGTGAATAGGTGATAATGCTAATCAAAGGGCAATTTAAAAATTTAAAGCTACAACAATCACAATCAAGAATCACACGATGAATGCAAGCAAGTAAGTATGATGAGCAAGTAATAAGTGCAAGCAAAGTAGAGTAAGAATTGCAAGAATGTAAACCAATCGCAAACACAAGGATATGTTATCGAGGTTCGAGCACCCAGCTCTACTCCCCGCCTTCCCCAGAAGGATTCCGACCACTTCCACTATCACAAAGATCTCAAATACAATGGAGTACCCAACTCCTACAATCTCAAGAACAAGTAATTTCCTTGGTAGTCAAAAGACCACAAACTCTCTCTTTCAAATATCTCTTCCCTTACAAAGGTCCTTAGAGAATATTGAGTAGGAATGAAGCTCTTGTGTGTAAGGAGAAAAGAGAATTAAATCAGAGAGTATTTGAAAAACCCTTCAGAAAATCAGTGAGAAATTCAGCACAAAAACCAAGAAAGAAGTCTCTTTTGAAAGCCTTAAACTTTTGAATTTTCTAGCAAAAAATTATTGTAACAAATCTCTCCCCAAACACCCCTATTTATAGGAGAGGGTTAGGGTTTAGGGATAAAACATAATTACTGATGTTTAGGAGGTAATTAGATCAAAATATATCCTTAAACGAATTTTTAAACACAAAAGAAAAAAATAAACAGCTCACTAAAAATCTGCCCGTTACTGTTCAACGGACACATCGGTCGACTGGGCCGGTCGACCGGTAGATCAAAAATTTGACCGTTATAGGCCAGCGGTCGACCGACCCGGTCGACTGAGAAAACCTGTGAGCAAAAACAATATCTCGGTCGACCGCCCCGGTCGACTGGCAGACATGCACACTGATACGTGCCTCTGCCAGGACTGCGGTCGACTGGTCCGGTCGACCGGACCAGACTGACACAGACTCGGTCGACTGTCCCGGTCGACCGGATCAGGTCAAAAATCAATTTTAAGAAAGAAAACAAAGAGGATTTTGATTTTAACAAAAATACTTTTGAACAGGGAATAGTATAAAATATAAAGATGTATCTGTAGGCAAAAACTTGTATGCAAAATATTTTTGTATAATTTATGAGAAATTATTTTGGAATGAGCATGTGCGCAAAAACGTGTGTGATAGAGCTTCAAACCTATCCACTATTCTTTAACATATTATAAACTGAAAAACAAATTACATGAAGACTTCTTGAGCTATCTTCAAGTCTTTGAGCCATCCAATGCCTTGCTAGTGCCTTCTCTTCTATGATCCTTCCTTGATGTGCAACTTGCCTTCCTTGCTTTGTGGAACTTAGAAGTTCTTGCAATAGCTAAGCGAATGGTCTCTAAACATGGTACAAAACCTGAAACTCATCTTAACAAACTTGTTAGTACCAAATAGCACTAATTTGGTTTGTCATCATCAAAACACAAAACAATTGGAGAGTGTAATCTCTTGGGCCAACAATCTCCCCCTTTTGATGATGACAAAACAAATAGGCTATAAACAAAAATATAGGGGAGGAGAAAACTCCCCCTCAAATTATGCTATACATAAAACACAAGAATATGCTCTAGAAACCAAAAATTGAATTGATGCACCAATTATTGAAACAAATTAACACAAATATATAAAACACAAAAATTGCTCTTGATACCAAAAATACCAAAAAATTGCTCTTGCTCCTTGATACCAATTTAAACAAAAACAACTAAAACACAAGAATTCATAAAACCAAAACATATAAATTCATAAAACTTATTTTTGTCCATGTAAACTTATTCTCCCCCTTTTTGTCATACATCAAAAAGGGTTATGAAAAACATGTCTATTCAATAATACAAACATTAAGTTCTCCACAAATAAACGAAAATCTAGCAAAATCAAGAGGTTTAGTGAAAAATCGGCTAGTTGTAAATCCGTGGAAACATAATCAATATCTATATCACCTTTCTCAAATGATCTCTAAGAAAGTGATATCTAATCTCAATGTGCTTGGTCTTACTATGTTGATTTGCATTTTTGGTCATGTGTATAGTACTAGTATTATCACAAAATATTTTTATATGATCAAAGTGCAAATCAAAATCTAGGAGAGTATGTTTCATCCAAAGGACTTGTGCACAACTAGCCCCCGCGGCAACATACTCCTCCTTGGCGGTTGAGAGAGCAACGGAATTTTGTTTCCTAGAGGACCATGAAACAAGACAATTACCAAGAAATTGACATGTCCCACTAGTACTCTTTCTATCTACTCTACAACCCGCATAGTCGGCATCCGAATAGCTAGTCATTGAAAAATCTCTAGTTTTCGGATACCAAAGACCCATTCCAATAGTGCCCTTAATATAACGAATAATGCGTTTTACCGCAATAAGATGAGACTCTTTAGGACACGATTGAAATCTAGCACAAAGACACACACTAAACATGATATCCGGCCTACTTGCCGTCAAATATAAAAGACTTCCTATCATGCTTCTATATAATTTAATATCAACATTTTTACCTTGTTCGTCCCTATCAAGCTTGGTTGTAGTTGCCATTGGAGTGTTGCAAGCCTTTGATCCTTCAAGCCCAAACTTCTTTACTAGCTCCTTTGCATACTTGGCTTGGTTAATGAAGGTTCCGTCTTGCAATTGCTTGATTTGGAGTCCAAGGAAGAAATTGAGCTCACCCATGGAAGACATTTCAAATTCTAATTGCATTACCTTCTCAAAATCCTTGCATAAAAGCTCATTAGTAGATCCAAAAATTATGTCATCAACATAAATTTGCACAATTAAAATATCATTATCAACATGCTTAGTAAAAAGAGTTGTGTCTACTTTGCCTTTAATAAAATCATTTGAAATGAGAAAACTAGAAAGCCTTTCATACCAAGCTCTTGGAGCTTGTTTCAATCCATACAAAGCTTTATCAAGTTTAAAAACAAAATCGGGATGAACATGATCAACAAAACCGGAAGGTTGAGAAACATAAACTTCTTCATTAATAAAACCATTTAAAAATGCACTTTTTACATCCATTTGAAAAAGTTTAAAATTTTTAAAACATGCAAAAGCTAGTGTCATCCGTATGGCTTCAAGCCGTGCAACGGGTGCAAAGGTCTCCTCAAAGTCAATTCCCTCAACTTGAGTGTAACCTTGGGCCACTAACCTATCTTTATTCCTAATGACATTTCCGGACTCATCCATCTTGTTTCTAAAGATCCACTTAGTACCAATTATTGGTCTATCGTGGGGCTTAGGAACAAGGTGCCAAACTTGGTTGCGCTCAAATTGATTGAGTTCCTCTTGCATGGCAAGCAACCAATATGGGTCCGTCTCGGCTTCGAGAATGCCTTTGGGTTCAAAATGAGAAATGAAAGCAAAGTTACCACATAGGTCATGGAGTTTGGAGCGCGTAGTGACTCCTTTAGATGCATCACCCAAGATGAGCTCCTTAGGATGATTTGTAGCATATCTCCAAGCTTTAGGAAGCGGTTGAGTGCTTTCCTCCTTATCCTCTTGAACTTCACCAATAGGGTCTAGCTTTTCTTCTTGAGCGGGTGAGTCCTTCAAGGATAGTCTCTCCATGTCTTCACCTAATGGTTCAATCTCTACAACATTCTCAACAACCACATTAGATTCTTCAAATTTAACATGCATGGATTCTTCTATGGTAAGAGAAGATCTAATAAAAACTCTATATGCTTTGCTAGTAGAGGAATATCCAACAAAGATAGCCTCATAAGCCTTAGCATCAAATTTACCCAAATTATCCTTAGCATTCAAAACAAAACACTTGCATCCAAAAACTTTGAAATATGCAACATTAGGTTTTCTAGAATGATACATTTCAAAAGAAGTTTTTGAAGAATTTTTGCATAAATAAATACGATTCGATATATAGCATGCGGTGTTTACGGCCTCGGCCCATAAATATTGAGGGAGGTCATATTCACTTATCATTGTCCTAGCCATCTCTTGAAGTGTTCTATTTTTCCTTTCTACAACTCCATTTTGTTGTGGAGTTCTAGGACAAGACGTTTCATGCTTAATTCCCTTATCATCACAATAAGTCATGAAGAGTTGGTTAATAAACTCACCACCTCTATCACTTCTTATTCTCAAAATCGGTAAACCTTTTTCTTTTTCAACTCTTTTTCGAAAAATCTTAAAGTGAGAAAAAGTTTGATCTTTATTTTGCAAAAAGAAAACCCAAGTAAAACGGGAGAAATCATCAACCAAAACAAATGCAAATCTACTTCCATTTAAACTTTTAGTTTTAGTTGGTCCAAAAAGATCCATATGAATTAATTCTAAAGGCCTAGTTGACATGATATCCTTGATTGGTTTAAAGGAAGACTTGGTTTGTTTCCCAAGTTGGCACGCACCACAAATGCGGTCTTTCTCAAAATTCAAGCAAGGTATACCCTTCACCAATTCCTTTGAATTAATCCTAGAAATATGGTCAAAAGATGCATGTCCTAATCTTCTATGCCAAAGCCAAGAATTTTCATCAAAAGCATTCAAGCATTTAGTAGAACAATCTAAATTAAGCATGTCAATGATATAAACATTATTATCACGAAAACCGGTAAGAATACAAACATCGGATTTAACATCAAAAATCTAGCATGAGGAATCATCAAAAACAACTTTAAGTCCACGGTCACAAAGTTGACTAATGCTAAGCAAATTATGTTTTAAACCATCTACTAAAACAACATTCTCAATAATAGGAGATGCACCAATCTGAATGTTACCTATACCGATGATAGTTCCTTTGGAGTCATCCCCGAAGGTGACGGTGCCACCTTCTATGTACCTTGATAGGGTTGTGAAGTTGTTGATGTCCCATGTCATGTGTCTTGAACAACCACTATCAAGGTACCACCGCTCCCTACGTCTTGGAGCTTTGGTGTGTACCTACATCAAACAATTTAAGACTTGATTTTGGTACCCACATTTTCTTGGGTCCTCTAGGGTTAGTGTCATGAACCCAAACAAGATTATTTGTTCTATTTAGTTGATCATAGCAAAACTTAGCTAAATGTCCATTTTTACCACAATATGTGCATCTATATACTCTACCATATTTAAAAGCATAATGGGTGTGTGATTTGTGAGCATGAGCATTGTGAGCATGAGCATGAGAGGTGTTAGCATGAGAATTCTTAGCTTGTGAAGTGTCAGCATGTGAAGTGTGCTTTTTAGAAAACATGTTCTCAAGTTTCTTAGTATTGAAAGCACAATCATTTAAAACTTTTTCGAAATCATTCATTTTGGATTTAAAAGAAGAAATTTCTTTTTCATCAATAATAGGAGATTTTGCCTTACAAGTACTCTTGTAGGCACAAAATTCTTTTTGCATGGAATTGAAATTAGAAGAAACATCATCTTTTTCTTTAGAAACAATGGCAAGTTGATTTTTAAGAAAAGAAACTTCTTTTTGTAATTTTAAGCATTCAAGTTTCTTATTATCATAAGTTTCAGAAAGTTCTACAAAGGCATGAACTAGAACTTCCTTACTTAGTTCATCATCTTCATCATCAAGGGATTGAGGGGTTACCTTAGGTGTGTTTGCCATGAAACACATATTAGCTTGATCCACCTCCTCTTCGGACTCGCTTTCCGAATCCCATGTTGCTTTGTAGGCTTTCTTCTCCTCCGGTTTCTTTGGCTTGAAGGAGGAAGTCATCTTCTTCTTGAACTCCGGACAATCCGCCATGATATGTCCGGGTTTGCGGCAATTATAGCAAATGATCTTCCGCTCCTCTTTGCCTTCGAATCTTCTCCGGAAGTTGAACTTGTTCTTTCGGTACAACCTCTTGACATTCCGCACAAGTAGAGTTAGCTCTTCATCTTCTTCTTCGTCTTCATCATCGTCATCATTGGTGGATGAAGTCTTGAAGGCTATGGATTTCTTCTTTGAAGTAGTGGCTTCTTCTCTTGCCTTCTTCTCCATCTCATGGGTCTTTAGGTTCCCAATGAGACTAATGATGTCCATCTCGTCCTTGTCGTTCAACTCCTTTAAGGTGGTGGCCTTGATCTCCCATGAAGAAGGAAGCGCCCGAATCACTTTCCGCACCTTTTGATCGTTGGAGATGTCATCACCTAATGAAGAAAGACCATTAGTGATTTTAGTGAAACGAGTAATCATACTATCAATAGATTCTTCATCAAGCATTTTGAATGACTCATATTGGGACCTCAAGAGATCTATTTTAGCTCTCTTGACTTGTGAAGTCCCTTCGTGTGTGACCAATAAATGTTGCCAAATCTCATAGGCGGATTGGCAATGAATTACCCGTGTAAGGTCATCCTCATTCAAGGCGGTTAATAGGGAGTTTTGGGCTTTGGAGTTAGCCTCATATTCTCTAAAGTTGAAGTCGGTCCAAGTGCTCTCATCACTATCGGGTGCTACATAGGGTTTAGTCAAGGACTTGGCCACTAAGCTACCCAAAGATTACAAGAATATAGTCATCCTAACCTTCCAAATTGGGAAATTAAGTCCATCAAATTTAGGAGGGGTTTTGATATTATCGGCCATGTTTACTAGTGAATGAATGGATGAATGAAAATGTTGATTAGCAATATTTTAAGGATCTCTCTATGGATGTTAAGCCAAACCTAGAGTCCAAGCTCTGATACCAATTGAAAATCACCTAGAGGGGGGTGAATAGGTGATAATGCTAATCAAAGGGCAATTTAAAAATTTAAAGCTACAACAATCACAATCAAGAATCACAAGATGAATGCAAGCAAGTAAGTATGATGAGCAAGTAATAAGTGCAAGCAAAGTAGAGTAAGAATTGCAAGAATGTAAACCAATCGCAAACACAAGGATATGTTATCGAGGTTCGAGCACCCAGCTCTACTCCCCGCCTTCCCCAGAAGGATTCCGACCACTTCCACTATCACAAAGATCTCAAATACAATGGAGTACCCAACTCCTACAATCTCAAGAACAAGTAATTTCCTTGGTAGTCAAAAGACCACAAACTCTCTCTTTCAAATATCTCTTCCCTTACAAAGGTCCTTAGAGAATATTGAGTAGGAATGAAGCTCTTGTGTGTAAGGAGAAAAGAGAATTAAATCAGAGAGTATTTGAAAAACCATTCAGAAAATCAGTGAGAAATTCAGCACAAAAACCAAGAAAGAAGTCTCTTTTGAAAGCCTTAAACTTTTGAATTTTCTAGCAAAAAATTGTTGTAACAAATCTCTCCCCAAACACCCCTATTTATAGGAGAGGGCTAGGGTTTAGGGATAAAACATAATTACTGATGTTTAGGAGGTAATTAGATCAAAATATATCCTTAAACGAATTTTTAAACACAAAAGACAAAAATAAACAGCTCACTAAAAATCTGCCCGTTACTGTTCAACGGACACATCGGTCGACTGGGCTGGTCGACCGGTAGATCAAAAATTTGACCGTTATAGGCCAGCGGTCGACCGACCGGTCGACTGAGAAAACCTGTGAGCAAAAACAATATCTCGGTCGACTGGCAGACATGCACACTGATACGTGCCTCTGCCAGGACTGCGGTCGACTGGTCCGGTCGACCGGACCAGACTGACACAGACTCAGTCGACTGTCCCGGTCGACCGGATCAGGTCAAAAATCAATTTTAAGAAAGAAAACAAAGAGGATTTTGATTTTAACAAAAATACTTTTGAACAGGGAATAGTATAAAATATAAAGATGTATCTGTAGGCAAAAACTTGTATGCAAAATATTTTTGTATAATTTATGAGAAATTATTTTGGAATGAGCATGTGCGCAAAAACGTGTGTGATAGAGCTTCAAACCTATCCACTATTCTTTAACATACTATAAACTGAAAAAACAAATTACATGAAGATTCTTGAGCTATCTTCAAGTCTTTGAGACATCCAATGCCTTGCTAGTGCCTTCTCTTCTATGATCCTTCCTTGATGTGCAACTTGCCTTCCTTGCTTTGTGGAACTTAGAAGTTCTTGCAATAGCTAAGCGAATAGTCTCTAAACATGGTACAAAACCTGAAACTCATCTTAACAAACTTGTTAGTACCAAATAGCACTAATTTGGTTTGTCATCATCAAAACACAAAACAATTGGAGAGTGTAACCTCTTGGGCCAACATTCATAGGCTATGCCTTGAATAGTAGTGCCTACAGATTTCTGGTTCATAAATCAGAAATACCAGATATTCATGTAAACATGATTATCGAATCTCGAGATGCTGTGTTCTTTGAAGACATCTTTCCGTATAAATGGGAAGCAGATAAGACTTCTGAGAAAAGAACACACGAGATGGCGTTCAGGGACGAAAGCCCGAGGAACCAATTGTAAATGCGGAAATTGAACCAAGAAGAAGTCAGAGATCTAGAATCTCAAAATCTTTTGGTCCAGATTTCATAGCATATGCTATTGAGAGCGAGCCTCAAACATTTAAAGAGGCTATGTCAACCCCAGAAGCACAAATGTGGAAAGAAGCTATAAATAGCGAAATAGAATCCATACTAAGTAATCATACTTGGGAATTGGTAAACTTGCCTCCTGGAAGTAAACCAATTGGGTGTAAGTGGATTTTCAAACGAAAATTAAAACCCGATGGATCTATCGATAAGTACAAGGCTAGATTAGTAGTCAAGGGTTATCGACAAAAAGAAGGACTTGACTACTTCGATACTTATTCACCAGTAACAAGAATAACGTCCATACGGATGTTGATTGCGATTGCAGTATTGCACAACTTAGATATCCATCAAATGGATGTCAAGACTGCATTCTTAAATGATGAATTAAGTGAAGAGATATATATGGAGCAACCTGAAGGATTTAAAGTCAAGGGTCAAGAACACAAGGTGTGTAAATTGGTAAAATCCTTATACGGTTTAAAACAGGCTCCAAAACAATGGCATGAGAAATTTGATAGTGTCATGATCAAAGATGGATTCACTATCAATGAATGCGATAAGTGTGTTTACACGAAAACAGTTGGAGATGCATTTATCATTGTTTGTCTTTATGTAGACGACATGTTGATACTTGGGACTAATATTGAGATTATTAAGTCCACTAAAAGAATGTTATCCAACAGTTTTGATATGAAGGATCTGGGGGTTGCTGATGTAATTTTAGGAATTAAAATTACTAGAACACCAGATGGAATCAGTCTATCTCAATCTCACTACGTGGAAAAGATGATAGAAAGATTCAAGGATCATGGGATAAAAGAGAATACAAATCCTTTTCTCCCACACGTCCACCTTCATAAGAATACAGGAACTGGAATACGCCAGTTGGAGTATTCTCAGATTATCGGAAGTCTAATGTATTTAATGAATTGCACTAGACCCGATATTGCTTACGCTGTAAGCAAGTTAAGTAGATACACTAGCAATCCTAGTGATCTACACTGGACCGCTCTACTACGAGTATTGGGTTACGTATCACATACCAAGGAATATGCCTTGAGATATGGACAGTATCCTCCTGTACTGGAAGGATACAGTGATGCTAATTGGATTGCAGATTCTGAGGAATCAAAATCAACTAGCGGATACGTATTTACTCTAGCAGGAGCAGCGGTATCATGGAAATCTTCTAAGCAAACATGTATTGCCCGTTCCACTATGGAATCAGAATTCATAGCCTTAGATAAGGCTGGAGAAGAAGCAGAATGGCTTCGACAATTCTTAGAAGATATACCATTATGGCAAAAGCCAGTGCCCGCTATATGTATACACTGCGATAATCAAGCAGCTATATCTAGGGCACAAAATGTTTTATACAACGGTAAGTCTAGACATATTCGTCGTAGACATAATACCGTGAAGCAGTTGCTCTCAAATGGAATTATCTCTATTGACTTTGTATCGTCAAAGGATAATTTAGCAGATCCGCTTACTAAAGGTTTAAGTGGAGAGCGTATAAACTGCGCATCGAGGGGAATGGGTCTAAAAGCCTAACCTTACTGAGTCAGCTTAATGGAAACCTTACTTAGCGACTGGAGATCCCACGGACTAAGTTCAAGAGGAAAAACTAGTTATGATTGACTCAGCAAGTAAGCACTTTGGAGCTTGACTCCAATCCATTCCTAAGGTGCACATAAGTGCTTTTCTACAAGTGGATTAAAGGATAAGCTTAAATGCTTTTAATGATGCCTATATCTTGTTACTAAACAAGTGGAGTAGAGTAGACTACTCTTAATAGGTCCATCACCTATGTGAGTATAGAGTTGGGTCGGCTCTTTGAGAATCTCTATGGAGGCTGTTATTCCCTAAAGATACTCTCTGAAACCAAGAATGTCCAGGGCCAAAACGGACACAACAGAGAACCAAAGTTGATTTGGAAAGTCACTGTGTGAAGCTTGTTGACTTGGCTTACACTAACGGCTAACAGTTCAAGACCTAGTTCACTGATTAGCCAGTAAGTCCGATAAAGCTTTCGCTATGGAAGGTTCAAGACCTAGTTCACCTATCCTTATGCAGTTTCTTTTCTCAAGTACCTTTCACAATAGAGTCAGTCTCATTGTGTGTCATTTCCTTGAATCTCCATTCATTGTGGGGGATTGTTGGAATTGAAGAATATAAAGGTGAATCTTCGAGTTGAATTATGGCGAGATCCGTTGATCGAATCAACCGGATGATGGTTGGAGTGTGTTCTCCTTCCATTTGTGATGAACGTGGTATATTAACATGTTCAATTCCGACTTCGAATGAATGAGATATTCAAGTCCAAAGATTGCCTAATTCAAAGCCAAAAGGGACTAAAGTTAGTTACAAGCATTTAGTCCCACATTGGCCGTGTGATGGAAGCCTATGGGGTATAAATAGAGAAAAATGAGAACAAAGGGTGTGCCCTTTGGGTACTTGAAGTTTTCGCGCGCGAAAAGGAGGGAACTATGCACGTACATACGTACGTGCGCACACGCGCTCCGCCGGCCGGCGGCGGCGGCCGGCCGGCGCCGGAGCCGAAGCCGGGCACGGGCTCGGGCTCGGGCTTGGGCTTGGTCTGGGTCTGGGTCTGAGTTCCCTACCTGGCCTGGTTCTTTTTGAATCAGGTCCCAAGGACCCGCTCCTGTTGCAAACCTGTTGGATTGCCAACGGTTGCGCACCTGTTGGACTGCCAACGGTTGCGCACCTATTGGACAACCAAAGGTTGCGAAACAGACCGCTCCGCGTCAACAGTTGCGACTGTTGGGCTGCCAACAGACACGTCTGCTGGGACGAAAGGGTGCAACCTTTTGTTTGGGTTCAGACCTGTTGGCCCCTCTTGGAATGCTATATAAAGCATTCCAAACTCTCTATTGAAACACACCAACAACAACACCAATCTTCTCTTCTCTCTCTGAATTCTGAATTGCAAATTAAGTTTTGCTTTCTGAATTGCAAAGTAGAGTTCTGAAGTGAAGTGACTTCCAAAAGGGAGTTCTGAAGTGACTTCCAAACGGGAAGTGGGAAATCCGTAACTCAGTTTCCGAAGCGACTTCCAACGGAGATTCTGCAAAATTCGTTCTGAAAGAAGGATTAGAAAAATCAACAGATTCTTTTATAGAATTGTTGTCTGAATCTAAGACTTCTGAAGAAGAATATTCTTCAACCTTCCATCGTCCTCAACAGTGGGTGCTCCTCCAAAGAGTAAAGGCAAATATTCAGTTGAAATTTGTCCTTGTACCGCTGCTTCAACGATCCTGTGAAGGTACTGGTTGACTACGGTTCGACCGTACGGTGATTTGGTAGTGCTATCCAAATACCGTGAAAGAGTGTTGTATCTTGAGAGACCAGCGTCCATTATCCCGTTAGCACCGGTGCGGGGACGTAATTGTCTTAAGGAGATTCGCTCTAAGCGTACCTCACTCTAAATACTGTATAAGTGGATTAAGTCCTTTATACAGGGGATATACTTTACAGTATATCGAGACTGACTTAGATTCAGTCGAGACTGACTTAGATTCAGTCTAATTGGTGCTTTAACCAAGGAAGGAAATAGAAAGGTGGTTCTTAAATTAAGGAACGTTCTATTGAACGGAAAACCTCCCACCTGATATTTGCCGACCTGGCCAATTAGATTGTTGATATCTCAGTGATCTTGATTTGTTGTCAGATTGATTCTTGTTAAGCAGAATAACCAACAATCTTAAGACAATTACGTTTCTTACTTCTGTTCTGCTTGAACTTGCAGAAAAAATGTCTGAGACAAATCAAGATACCTCCAGCAAGGCAACAAACATGCCGCTCCAAAGTTTGATGCCTCCTCCACTTCCTAACCCGAAGCCGGAGAAGCCAGGAAAGTTTGATGGCACAGAATTCAAGAGGTGGCAACAGAAGATGTACTTCTACTTGACCACTCTTCATCTGGCCAGATTCCTGGAAGAAGATCCACCAGAGCCTGCAACTGATGCATGGACTCAATGTGACTTCCTTTGCCGAAATTATGTTTTAAATGGACTGCATGACTCTCTTTACAATGTCTACAGTCCTATAACAATGGCAAAGAAGTTATGGGCCAGTCTTGACAAGAAGTACAAGACTGAAGATGCTGGTACTGATTAGACGTGAAAGGGTGTGTTTATTATGATGCAAATGTATTTGATGTACCCTTTCTTGTCTCCGCTATAGCACAAGGCTATACCGAGTCGAACCACAAGGAGAGCTAGTGTAGAAACGTTACGATACACGTGAGAACATCAAACTAGACTTCTTCTATGTTTAAAAGAATAAAGAATTAAAAGAAAAACAAAGAAAAGAATTGGTGGATATGTTCATGGTGGAAATTGGGAGAAAATCAAGATTGAGGTTGGATTGTGATTAACAACTAAAAAGAAATCAAAATCAAGAAAACTTGGAATGCAAGAAATCCATGACTAGCTAACCTTGCTACCTTGCTAAACTCACTAAACTCCGTGATAGTGATGCGTGCCTCATGTTAATTCATTGGCATGGATATGTCTTGCATGTGATCTAATTACTTTCTCACTATGATGATGGGGATTCATTCTTGGACTTGTCTTGTAGCCTCCATAGATGGTCATCGGCCTACAAGATAGACTTTCACTAATAGAATCACAAGAGATACACTCAAGGGATGCTTATGTAGAGCATACAACATTCAAGATCCGACATAAAGAAGTGTACATCTAATTAGCATATTGGTGCTTCCATCTCCATGTTCCATCAAGGCACTAGTTCAAAGACTAGGCTCTACATGAGGCACACATGAATCATATGAAGAGTTACAACAAGATTCTTGCCAAGAAATGAAAAGAAACCCATCGGAGAAGAGAAGAACATACAAATTGCAAGATTAAGTAAAGCAATCACCCATGAGTTAGTAGTAGCAAGAGTAGTGGTTAGCTAGTACATGGAACAAGAAATTAGCTACTAGCCATTACAAAAAGAAAACAAAGCATGATTAAATTGCTAGAAATTAACAAAGCAAGTAACAAAGCAAAATAAAAGCAAGTGAAGAAGACAAACTAGAATCAAGCTCAAGTAGATATGTTGAGAATGGATCAATCCTTGTATAGCTCCAAGTTGTCACTCCTTGTTGATACAAGCTCTCTCTCTCATACAAATCTCTCTTGCAATGAAATCTAGGGAGAAGAAGATCATAGAGAGCTAAAAACCCTAAACAAAAACTATCAAAATACAAAACCTAGAACTAAACCCTCTCTCTTCTCTGATCCCCCTCAGCTCGCAGGTCTTCATGGGGTATTTATAGGAGAAATGAGAAGCTTCTGGAGATAAGGTGGTTGCCACAAAATCCGGGGCTCAACGGCCATGATCTTGCCGCGGATTGCCGCGGGATTGCGGCCAGATCTGGGCCGTTGGTCCAGATCTTTCTGTTGGAGATTGGTTAGGAGTTGGTTATCCACGTGGCATGGTTAGTTTCTTCGTTTGTTGCGAGGATCTCTCTGGATCTGGAGTGAGATTTGACTTTATCTTGGATCTTTAACTAATCACCTTAATTATTGCTAATTAAGGTAATTAATTACTTTATCTCCTTTTAATTGTGTACCTGCAAATAAGTAGAGAAGAGGATTAAAAATCATATATTTAGTTGTATTATGCATGGGAATTATGATGTAAAATATGCACTTTTGTGTATTAATCACACCCCCACACTTATTCTTTTGCTCGTCCCGAGCAAAACAAAGAAAAAGAAAAGAAAATCTAAACTACCAATTTATTGCACCACTTTCGCAGGTGACGCGATTGCACTGAGCATGTGCAACAAGCCGTTAAACCTCTAGGTTACCCTAGAGGAGGAGTGTTGTCTCCTGAGGGTTTTCAGCGGATTACACCCACAAAATCCATAAAGAAAGAAGACAAATGTTAGTGTTTTGAAAACGCATTTTGAACAAGAGACAAGTTTATGAACTATTTTTGCGAAAATATAAGTGATCCTAGGTCATAAGTCCACCTATAATCATTCTTTCTTAAACTAAGTCTCTATGCAAGATCTTGTTTTTAATTAAGGTAAGAATTCAAAATTGGATTGAATATTTTTATCTTTCATAAAACCTAGATAATATGCACACCGTGTAAGTGAAGATTTCTGGAATTTCAACTCCAACCATCAAGCCATTTATTTATATATATTCTTTTTTTTTTTTTTTTTTTTTTCTTCCCTTAGTTTTATTAGGCTTTCTAATTCACCCATGTAGCGAGCCTATAACCGATGACTCCCAAACCAGATGGTCTTAGGGCACCAGATGAGGAAACATCCCTCGGGTTTAAGGACTCGAGTGAAAAAGGCCACAAAACTAAGAGGGATTATTCTTAATCACCGTTAGGCGTGAATAATCATGCTTCTTGAGGCACAATTACCCAGCTTAATAGGTGAGATCACTGTTAGGCGTGAGTCATCATGCTTCTTGAGGCACAATTTCCCAGCTTAATAAGTGATCTTTTATTTATATATTTTTTTTTTTTTTTTTTTTTTCTCTTTTTTTTTTTTTTTTATATATATATAGCATTTTTGGTCTTTGTTTCCATCCCAAGAAATGTGTAAGTGTAAAGTGCATATTATCTAAGGCAAAAAATGCAAGATAAAAATATCTCACCAATTTTACTTACTTAGCCTATAATCTCCAACAAGATCTATTACTTCAACTATGTTTAAGATGTCATAATTAAGGCTTTCTTAATTCCTGAGATACATCTTAATTTTCTTAAAAATAGATCAAAACTTTGTCTCATATTTCAAAAAGTTTTTATTATTTTTTTTTTTATTTTTATTAAAAGAAAAATCTAAAAGAAAATAGAAAATCTATAAAGAAAGGTAAAATCTAAAAGAAAATAAAAACCTAAAAAGAAAATGAAAATCCTAAAAAATTGAAAATCCTATGATCCTATGTTAGTAAACCCTCCCCCACACTTATTTCATGCATTGTCCTCAATGCATCATGGTAAATGTATGCATGAAATAGGTAAGAGGTAGGAAAAATTATTTACAAGGAATATACAAATGTAACTCTCACCTGGGTTTTTGGTCGCTTCCCTCTGGCCCGTTTCCCATCGTTCCAATGTGTTCTCTTTCTTGAACTCCATTGGGAAACGGTCTGAATTGTTCTTACCCTAGGTGATTCCAGTTTCAATTTGTTGTTATTTTCATTCATACTCTTTCCACCACATCGTTCACACACAAAGTCCTTATCACCACTCTCACTCAGAATCTCATCACTTCCAGTGTTTAGAAATTTTAACTCCTCTCCATATAATTCTTCAAAGCTCAAGTCAACATCCGGAAGTGGACAATTAGCTAACTTACCCCGAGTTGACTCATCTAAGCACATAATCTCATCAGCAAACAAGTCTTCAAATGATATATCAATTGGAGGTTCAAATACAGTCTCAGTTGGCTCATTGAAAGTGAAAGTATCCAAATCAACTTTCCCCGTTTGAAAGGGTACTCGGATAAGAGAATCACAAGATTGTGACTCATCTTTTGGATCTTCACCTTCCTCCTCACAATTGTTACTAATGAAATTAACCTCAAATGTTTGATCTTTTGTTTTGTGAGGCTGTGTGTGGAAGACATTGTGTTCATGTGTCATGTTACCAAAAGTCAACCTCATAGATCCATTCCGGCAATTAATGATTGCATTTGCTGTAGCCAGGAATGGTCGACCCAGAATGACAGGAATTTGTGCCCTTTGATTGGAATTTGACACTGGTTTTGTTTCAAGGACAACAAAGTCAACAGGATAAAAGAATTCTCCAACTTTGACAAGGACATCATGAATTACCCCCTTGGGTTTAGTAACAGAGCGGTCAGCCAATTGGATGGTCATTTGGGTCGGGAGAAGATCACCTAACCCCAATTGTTGGTACACAGAGAAAGGTAGGAGATTAATGCTGGCCCCCAAATCAAGAAGTGCCCTATTTATTGTAGTCTGTCCTATGATGCATGAAATGGTGGGGCTCCCTGGGTCTTTGTACTTAACAGGAATTGGACCAGTGAGCAGCTCATTGATGGATGATGCAAGGAAGACTTTTTTAGGGACTTGGGTCTTCCTCTTCTTGGTGCACATTTCCTTCAAAAATTTAGCATATGATGGCACTTGTTGAATGGCATCTAAAAGAGGGGCATTGATTTGGACCTTATTGAATGTTTCTTTTATTTTCTCCATGTGAGCATTTGACTTGTTATTTCTCAGCCTATTTGGATATGGAACTATAGGCTTGTATGTATGCTCATCTACCTTTTCTTCACCCTTGGCTTTGGAAATGGATGGCTCTGTACTAGAGGATGGTTTGTCAAAAGTTGGTGACATTGGGACATGAGGTGTTTGCTTTGGTACTGGATGAGATTGTGGACTAGAAACCTTATTGTCAACTTGTTTTCCAGATCTCAGGGTATGAATGGCATTACAGTGACTGGGTCCTGAATTTTCAACTTTGGGATTTAGCAATGGCTGATTTGGGAACAAATGTCTTTGATTCTCAGCCAATTGCCCAATTTGGACCTTCATTTCATTCAACTCCTGTTTATGGTTTTTTGTAAAGGTTTCTAGCATTTGTTTCAACTCAGATATTTCAGAATTATTTTGGGGTGGATGTTGAGGATATGGAGATTGGAACTGTGATTGGTAATATGGTGGTGGGTCCTGATATGACTGATATGACTGTGGTGGACTTTGAGATGGACGAACATACAGTGAATTCTGACTGAAACTGGATGGATGAAACTGAGCATTGTTTGGATATGGAAGTGGTGGCATATGATGCTCAGTACCAGACTGACTCCACAAAGAATTTGGATGGTTCTGCCATCCTGACTTGTAAGTGCTGGAGTATGGGGGTCTGGTAAATGCTGCATTCATGTTCTCCTGAAATGGGGGCTGATACAATGGACACTCCTCAACAACATGGCTAAGGTCTTGACAATTGGTGCAACCTGGTCTAATTAAAGGCAATGGGTTGACCTGGTTGACCACAGAATTCCCTTTTGACTCAAGCAACTCTATCCTCTTCATTAATTGTGTGATCTTGGTTTCTGAAGCTAGAGAGGATTCTTTGGATTGTGTACCAGTTCTGGAAGTGGTGGGAGTCGGTTTATCAGGGCATGACTCCCACTGAATGGTTTTCTCAGCTAGGGTTTCAAAGAGATCCCACCCCTGATGTTCATCTTTCTTCAGAAATTCCCCTTGGCACATGGATTCTAAAAGTGTTTTCGTTTGGTAATCTAATCCATCATAGATAATCTGGCATAGACGCCATTTCTCCATGCCATGATGGGGACATAGGGCTAAGAGGTCTTTGAAACGCTCAAGATATTTCCAGAAAGGTTCATTTTGTTCTTGCTTGAATTGCATTATGTTTTTTCTCATGAGGGCTGTTTTGTGGATAGAATAGAATTTCCTAAGAAAGTCCTTAACAAAATCATCCCATGAAGATATGGAACTGACAGGAAGACTATAAAGCCATTTCTTAGCTAAATCTTTAAGTGCAAACGGTATGAACCGTAACCTAACAGCATCCTCAGAAAGTTGGGATATTCTCATCATTTGGCATACCTCTTCAAACTCACGAATAAAGAGGTACGCGTCCTCAGACTCTAAACCATGGAAGTGGGGAAGTGTACTAATGAATTGTGGTTTCAGCTCAAAATGATTTCCATTAGGCTCGGGGAGAAGAATGCATGAAGGAATGGAGGTGCGAATCGGATAAAATCGATCCTGAAGTGAGACGTTGTTGGTCATGATGTGAAGTGGATGTGTAAGTGTAAGTGTAGAAAGAATTAGGATCACAAAACCACTATTGTATATACAATCACAAACAACGTGCACCGATCACACCAGCGAAAAAGAAAAAATAACAAACAACAAAAGAAAAAATTAATCCAAGCTTGTCTAGGGTTTCTGGTCCTAGGTGACTCCTAAATAGACTGTCCACAGGAGGTTTAGTGTAGACCTTGACTATAAGCAAATCAGCCAGGGAAGGGTAAAGTTGTTGGGAGGTTTTCCGTCCGGAGACGTTCCTTAATTAAGTAACCAACAACCTTCGGGCTTTCGGCCCTCAACCCCTTTCCTAGACACCGATTTTACAGAAGTCAATTTCCAACACTTTTCCCCCTTAGGATAATCTCCTAAGCGAGTCCGGATGTCCCTAGGGCCAACGTCTATCAAATTTTATTTACAAGCTTAGGATTGTGAGTACGTGGGGAAAATGATTTCCGGGCTAAGGAAAGGGTAATGACCTCCCCCACCTTATGTTATTTACAGGAAGTGCCCTTAGAATTAATTGTGCAAGTGTACGATATAGAAACAAACAAGGTTCACTCCAAGTAAGAAAAAATCAAACAAAGAGTGAGTCTTAGTCTATATGCAATGAATCACGTACCTTGTCCCACGCACTCTTCAACAGTAAATTTAAAGTAATTGAAAGACACGTGCCTATAATGCAATATGTCTAACAATTTTTTAGCAATTATCAACCAATTTCTTACTGTTGAATTAATTAACAGGAATACAGTGAAGTATACAGGAAATGAAGTATATAGGCAGCAGTATCTTGCAGAGCAGAAGTCCCTGCAAAAATTAGGTCAGTAATGAACTCCAAACTGCCGCGTTTCCACGGCCAGGGCCGCGGGTCCGCGGCCGTTCAGAGGACTTCTGGCTTCTGCTTTTGAGAGCAGAAGACCAGAGCCACTTATATGTATTCTGAAATTGATATTTTCCTGTTTTCTTCTCCTGTAACCTGCAACAGAGAAGAAATATAGTTTAGTTTCTCACTTTTAAAAATAATACCGTCGCTCTCCCCGGCAACGGCGCCAAAAAATTGATTAGACGTGAAAGGGTGTGTTTATTATGATGCAAATGTATTTGATGTACCCTTTCTTGTCTCCGCTATAGCACAAGGCTATACCGAGTCGAACCACAAGGAGAGCTAGTGTAGAAACGTTACGATACACGTGAGAACATCAAACTAGACTTCTTCTATGTTTAAAAGAATAAAGAATTAAAAGAAAACAAAGAAAAGAATTGGTGGATATGTTCATGGTGGAAATTGGGAGAAAATCAAGATTGAGGTTGGATTGTGATTAACAACTAAAAAGAAATCAAAATCAAGAAAACTTGGAATGCAAGAAATCCATGACTAGCTAACCTTGCTACCTTGCTAAACTCACTAAACTCCGTGATAGTGATGCGTGCCTCATGTTAATTCATTGGCATGGATATGTCTTGCATGTGATCTAATTACTTTCTCACTATGATGATGGGGATTCATTCTTGGACTTGTCTTATAGCCTCCATAGATGGTCATCGGCCTACAAGATAGACTTTCACTAATAGAATCACAAGAGATACACTCAAGGGATGCTTATGTAGAACATACAACATTCAAGATCCGACATAAAGAAGTGTACATCTAATTAGCATATTGGTGCTTCCATCTCCATGTTCCATCAAGGCACTAGTTCAAAGACTAGGCTCTACATGAGGCACACATGAATCATATGAAGAGTTACAACAAGATTCTTGCCAAGAAATGAAAAGAAACCCATCGGAGAAGAGAAGAACATACAAATTGCAAGATTAAGTAAAGCAATCACCCATGAGTTAGTAGTAGCAAGAGTAGTGGTTAGCTAGTACATGGAACAAGAAATTAGCTACTAGCCATTACAAAAAGAAAACAAAGCATGATTAAATTGCTAGAAATTAACAAAGCAAGTAACAAAGCAAAATAAAAGCAAGTGAAGAAGACAAACTAGAATCAAGCTCAAGTAGATATGTAGAGAATGGATCAATCCTTGTATAGCTCCAAGTTGTCACTCCTTGTTGATACAAGCTCTCTCTCTCATACAAATCTCTCTTGCAATGAAATCTAGGGAGAAGAAGATCATAGAGAGCTAAAAACCCTAAACAAAAACTATCAAAATACAAAACCTAGAACTAAACCCTCTCTCTTCTCTGATCCCCCTCAGCTCGCAGGTCTTCATGGGGTATTTATAGGAGAAATGAGAAGCTTCTGGAGATAAGGTGGTTGCCACAAAATCCGGGGCTCAACGGCCATGATCTTGCCGCGGATTGCCGCGGGATTGCGGCCAGATCTGGGCCGTTGGTCCAGATCTTTCTGTTGGAGATTGGTTAGGAGTTGGTTATCCACGTGGCATGGTTAGTTTCTTCGTTTGTTGCGAGGATCTCTCTGGATCTGGAGTGAGATTTGACTTTATCTTGGATCTTTAACTAATCACCTTAATTATTGCTAATTAAGGTAATTAATTACTTTATCTCCTTTTAATTGTGTACCTGCAAATAAGTAGAGAAGAGGATTAAAAATCATATATTTAGTTGTATTATGCATGGGAATTATGATGTAAAATATGCACTTTTGTGTATTAATCAGGTACCAAGAAGTTCGTCGTTGGACGATTTCTAGAGTACAAAATGGTGGACAGCAAGACTGTAATCAGTCAGGTGCAAGAGTTCCAACTTATCTTGCACAAGATAGAAGCCGAAGGTATGATCCTACCTGAAACTTTTCAGGTTGCTACTATCGTAGAGAAACTCTCACCTGCGTGGAGAGATTTCAAGAACTACCTTAAGCACAAGCGAAAGGAGTTAAAGTTGGAAGATCTCATTGTGAGGCTTCGTATCGAGGAGGACAACTGCAAGTCCGAGAAAAGGAGTAGTAAGAACTCCTACGAAGCAAAAGCCAATGTGATCGAGGACTCAAAGGGGAAAGCGTCTACTTCCAAAGGCTTAAAGCGGAAGAAGACTTCCTAGGGGTACAAGGGCAAGGTCCAAGAAGGCAAGAACATGCGCTTCAAGGGAACCTGCTACATCTGCAACAAAGAAGGGCATAAGGCGAATGAATGTCGCAGCCTTCTCAAAAAGAACAAGAAAAGCCACCCACAGGCAAACTTGACCGACCATGAGTCTCCAAGCCTTTCAGCTGTGGTGTCAGAAGTAAATCTGACAACCAACAATAAGGATTGGTGGGTAGACACTGGGGCTACTCGGCACATCTGCTCTGAGAAATTGTTATTCTCAGAATATCAAATACTAGAGCAAGATGAGCAACTATTCATGGGGAATTCAGCCGTCTCAAAGGTTGAAGGAAAGGGCAAGGTCATCCTGAAGTGGACATCAGGGAAAGAGCTTACTCTTAACGATGTGCTTCATGTTCCAGACATCCGCAAGAATTTGATCTCCGGATCAATACTTAGTAAGAAAGGATTTAGAATTGTATTTGAATCCGACAAATTTGTACTTACTAAGGGAGGGATGTATGTGGGAAAGGGCTATCTTGTTGATGGACTTTTTAAAGCCAATGTTGCAGTGGTTGATAAAAAGTTCGTGTATTTGTACCCAAAGCTAATAAATAAAGGAAATTCTTCTGTTTATTTGCTTGAGTCTCCTAATTTATGGCATGCTAGATTAGGGCATGTAAATTACAAGTCTTTAAAGAACTTGTCTAATCTGGGATATATTCCTAAACTCAACTTGGAAGAAATTCGCAAGTGTGAGGTTTGTGTTGAGGCCAAGTTGGCTAAAAATTCATTTCACTCAATAGATCGAAATACAGAACCTTTAGGGTTAATTCATAGCGATCTATGTGACTTGAAGTTTATGCCAACTAGAGGCGGTAAAAAGTATTTTATTACTTTTATTGATGACTGTACAAGATACTGTTATGTGTATCTTTTAAACAGTAAGGATGAGGCAATAAATATGTTTACAACATATAAAGCCGAAGTTGAGAATCAACTCAATAAGAAAATCAAGATTCTAAAATCCGATAGAGGCAGAGAATATGAATCAAATGATTTTAGTGAGTTATGTGCTAGTTTTGGTATAATACATCAAACAACAGCACCATATACTCCTCAGCAAAATGGAATTGCTGAACGGAAGAACATAACTTTGAAGGAGATGGTTAATTCCATGCTCGTAAGTTCTGGAGCTCCGCAGAACTTGTGGGGGGAAGCTCTATTAACTGCGAATTATATTCTAAATAGAGTACCCCACAAGAAACTTGGTCTTATACCATTTGAGTTATGGCATGGAAGGACACCTTCCTACCATTACCTCAAAATGTGGGGGTGCCTTGCAAAAGTGCTAGCTCCATTACCTAAAAAGACTAAGTTGGGAGCAAAAACTATGGACTGCGTATTCATAGGCTATGCCTTGAATAGTAGTGCCTACAGATTTCTGGTTCATAAATCAGAAATACCAGATATTCATGTAAACATGATTATCGAATCTCGAGATGCTGTGTTCTTTGAAGACATCTTTCCGTATAAACGGGAAGCAGATAAGACTTCTGGGAAAAGAACACACGAGATGGCGTTCAGGGACGAAAGCCCCGAGGAACCAATTGTAAATGCGGAAATTGAACCAAGAAGAAGTCAGAGATCTAGAATCTCAAAATCTTTTGGTCCAGATTTCATAGCATACGCTATTGAGAGCGAGCCTCAAACATTTAAAGAGGCTATGTCAACCCCAGAAGTACAAATGTGGAAAGAAGCTATAAATAGCGAAATAGAATCCATACTAAGTAATCATACTTTGGAATTGGTAAACTTGCCTCCTGGAAGTAAACCAATTGGGTGTAAGTGGATTTTCAAACGAAAATTAAATCCCGATGGATCTATCGATAAGTACAAGGCTAGATTAGTAGTCAAGGGTTATCGACAAAAAGAAGGACTTGACTACTTCGATACTTATTCACCAGTAACAAGAATAACGTCCATACGGATGTTGATTGCGATTGCAGTATTGCACAACTTAGATATCCATCAAATGGATGTCAAGACTGCATTCTTAAATGGTGAATTAAGTGAAGAGATATATATGGAGCAACCTGAAGGATTTAAAGTCAAGGGTCAAGAACACAAGGTGTGTAAATTGGTAAAATCCTTATACGGTTTAAAACAGGCTCCAAAACAATGGCATGATAAATTTGATAGTGTCATGATCAAAGATGGATTCACTATCAATGAATGCGATAAGTGTGTTTACACGAAAACAGTTGGAGATGCATTTATCATTGTTTGTCTTTATGTAGACGACATGTTGATACTTGGGACTAATATTGAGATTATTAAGTCCACTAAAAGAATGTTATCCAACAGTTTTGATATGAAGGATCTGGGGGTTGCTGATGTAATTTTAGGAATTAAAATTACTAGAACACCAGATGGAATCAGTCTATCTCAATCTCACTACGTGGAAAAGATGATAGAAAGATTCAAGGATCATGGGATAAAAGAGAATACAAATCCTTTTCTCCCACACGTCCACCTTCATAAGAATACAGGAACTGGAATACGCCAGTTGGAGTATTCTCAGATTATCGGAAGTCTAATGTATTTAATGAATTGCACTAGACCCGATATTGCTTACGCTGTAAGCAAGTTAAGTAGATACACTAGCAATCCTAGTGATCTACACTGGACCGCTCTACTACGAGTATTGGGTTACGTATCACATACCAAGGAATATGCCTTGAGATATGGACAGTATCCTCCTGTACTGGAAGGATACAGTGATGCTAATTGGATTGCAGATTCTGAGGAATCAAAATCAACTAGCGGATACGTATTTACTCTAGCAGGAGCAGCGGTATCATGGAAATCTTCTAAGAAAACATGTATTGCCCGTTCCACTATGGAATCGGAATTCATAGCCTTAGATAAGGCTGGAGAAGAAGCAGAATGGCTTCGACAATTCTTAGAAGATATACCATTATGGCAAAAGCCAGTGCCCGCTATATGTATACACTGCGATAATCAAGCAGCTATATCTAGGGCACAAAATGTTTTATACAACGGTAAGTCTAGACATATTCGTCGTAGACATAATACCGTGAAGCAGTTGCTCTCAAATGGAATTATCTCTATTGACTTTGTATTGTCAAAGGATAATTTAGCAGATCCGCTTACTAAAGGTTTAAGTGGAGAGCGTATAAACTGCGCATCGAGGGGAATGGGTCTAAAAGCCTAACCTTACCGAGTCAGCTTAATGTAAACCTTACTTAGCGACTGGCGATCCCACGGACTAAGTTCAAGAGGAAAAACTAGTTATGATTGACTCAGCAAGTAAGCACTTTGGAGCTTGACTCCAATCCATTCCTAAGGTGCACATAAGTGCTTTTCTACAAGTGGATTAAAGGATAGGCTTAAATGCTTTTAATGATGCCTATATCTTGTTACTAAACAAGTGGAGTAGAGTAGACTACTCTTAATAGGTCCATCACCTATGTGAGTATAGAGTTGGGTCGGCTCTTTGGGAATCTCTATGGAGGCTGTTATTCCCTAAAGATACTCTCTGAAACCAAGAATGTCCAGGGCCAAAACGGACACAACAGAGAACCAAAGTTGATTTGGAAAGTCACTGTGTGAAGCTTGTTGACTTGGCTTACACTAACGGCTAACAGTTCAAGACCTAGTTCACTGATTAGCCAGTAAGTCCGATAAAGCTTTCGCTATGGAAGGTTCAAGACCTAGTTCACCTATCCTTATGCAGTTTCTTTTCTCAAGTACCTTTCACAATAGAGTCAGTCTCATTGTGTGTCATTTCCTTGAATCTCCATTCATTGTGGGGGATTGTTGGAATTGAAGAATATAAAGGTGAATCTTCGAGTTGAATTATGGCGAGATCCGTTGATCGAATCAACCGGATGATGGTTGGAGTGTGTTCTCCTTCCATTTGTGATGAACGTGGTATATTCACATGTTCAATTCCGACTTCGAATGAATGAGATATTCAAGTCCAAAGATTGCCTAATTCAAAGCCAAAAGGAACTAAAGTTAGTTACAAGCATTTAGTCCCACATTGGCCGTGTGATGGAAGCCTATGGGGTATAAATAGAGAAAAATGAGAACAAAGGGTGTGCCCTTTGGGTACTTGAAGTTTTCGCTCGCGAAAAGGAGGGAACTATGCACGTACATACGTACGTGCGCACACGCGCGCCGCCGCTGGCGGCGGCGGCGGCCGGCCGAAGCCGGGCACGGGCTCGGGCTTGGTCTGGGTCTGGGTCTGGGTCTGGGTCTGAGTCTGAGTTCCCTACCTGGCCTGGTTCTTTTTGAATCAGGTCCCAAGGACCCGCTCCTGTTGCAAACCTGTTGGATTGCCAACGGTTGCACACCTGTTGGACTGCCAACGGTTGCGCACCTATTGGACAGCCAAAGGTTGCGAAACAGACCGCTCTGCATCAACAGTTGCGACTGTTGGGCTGCCAACAGACACGTCTGCTGGGACGAAAGGGTGCAACCTTTCGTTTGGGTTCAGACCTGTTGGCCCCTCTTGGAATGCTATATAAAGCATTCCAAACTCTCTATTGAAACACACCAACAACAACACCAATCTTCTCTTCTCTCTATGAATTCTAAATTACAAATTAAGTTTTGCTTTCTGAATTGCAAAGTAGAGTTCTGAAGTGAAGTGACTTCCAGAAGGGAGTTCTGAAGTGACTTCCAAACGGGAAGTGGGAAATCCATAACTCGATTTCCGAAGCGACTTCCAACGGAGATTCTGCAAAATTCGTTCTGAAAGAAGGATTAGAAATTCAACAGATTCTTTTATAGAATTGTTGTCTGAATCTAAGACTTCTGAAGAAGAATATTCTTCAACCTTCCATCGTCCTCAACAGTGGGTGCTCCTCCAAAGAGTAAAGGCAAATATTCAGTTGAAATTTGTCCTTGTACCGCTGCTTCAACGATCCTGTGAAGGTACTGGTTGACTACGGTTCGACCGTACGGTGATTTGGTAGTGCTATCCAAATACCGTGAAAGAGTGTTGTATCTTGGGAGACCAGCGTCCATTATCCCGTTAGCACCGGTGCGGGGGACGTAATTGTCTTAAGGAGATTCGCTCTAAGCGTACCTCACTCTAAATACTGTATAAGTGGATTAAGTCCTTTATACAAGGGATATACTTTACAGTATATCGAGACTGACTTAGATTCAGTCGAGACTGACTTAGATTCAGTCTAATTGGTGCTTTAACCAGGAAGGAAATAGAAAGGTGGTTCTTAAATTAAGGAACGTTCTATTGAACGGAAAACCTCCCACCTGATATTTGCCGACCTGGCCAATTAGATTGTTGATATCTCAGTGATCTTGATTAGTTGTCAGATTGATTCTTGTTAAGCAGAATAACCAACAATTTGAAAATCTTTACTAAAACTCTTGAAAATCTTAAACAAAATATTAAATTAATGTTCCCAAGGTTTTCTACTGAACCCCTATTTATAGAGGTCAAAATAGAAGAGAGAAACCCAAAATAACTATTATAAGTTAACCCAGAAAAGACGAATTTTAAAGCATAACCGTTTGGGGTTAATCAGGCTTTAATCAACCTGTCGGTCGACTGTCGGTCGACCGCCAACAGTCATATTTCTGACAGCTGGGGATAGCGGTCGACCAGGCGATCGACTGAATAACCCAAATAGAGAGCAAATGCTCTCATCGGTCGACTGGTCCGTCAATTGAGCACAAGCAGAGTGCACACATACACACGTGATTGATCGGGTGGTCAACCGATGTGCACATATTCCATTTGTGCAAGTCCATGCAAAACCAGTCGACCAACAAAGCAAATAGCTCTACAAATCGGTCGATCGAACGGTTGACCGACAAAGGGCCAAAACTGATATAAGAAAATATTTTGAAATACTTTTTGATTTTTCACTAAAACATTCTCTTTACAAAATAAGTTCATGTAAATTTTTAAAGCTTAAATAAATGTGAACCTATACCAACACAGAAGATAGTTTTAAACTTGTTTTTGTAAATATTGAAATTTCTTTTCAGATATTCTTTTCAAAAACCATACATCAAAATGCCATTTGAAAACGATCTATACTTCAAAATCCTTTTCAAGAATTTAGAAATAAAACACAATAAATCTCTTGTGTGTGTGAATCTCTTGAGCAATCCAAACAGCTAAACTTTATTTTGACAAATAATAAAGAAAAAATAATTACTTCTCAATTGCTTCAATCTTGCAACTCTCTTGATCTCTTGAGCTTGACTCCAACCTTGAGTACCATGTGTGTTCTTGATGCTTGAGCTCTTGAATCACTTTGTTGTTAGTTAATTGTACACATATTCTGCATATTTATTATTACATTCTCATATTTATCTTGTAATAAACTCTGCTATTTAACAAATTTATTGTTTCATGGTATGCAGGTGATGATTAATGGAGAAAGAAAGGATAATCTTAAATATATTATAACTAAATCGGATTTATTTGAATTTATTATCTTAACTTGAGAAATCAATAAAGATAATCTCAAATCCAGAAGTCTAAAGGCAAAAGCTTATCAAAAAATATGGTATAACAGAGGGAACGAAGCCACACACCTAAAGATCACGCCCAACGGCCAGATCGAGGTCGTTGGGCCAGTGATTTGTTCCCATCCTCAAGCGCGCTCTCCCCACTCCATTTCTCTTATAAATACCATCAGTTCAGAAGGCAAATGGCAGAGAGTTAGGCTAGGATTTTGATTCTAGTTTAGTTTAGTGTGTGTGTGTGTGTGTGTGTGTGTGTGTGTGTGTGTGTGTGTGTGTGTATTCTTTTTGTAATGTAATTTTCTGTTTCTTTCATAGTAAAGATTAGAGAGAAATTCATGAAAGTAAGAGAGGAAGAATTATATTGAGAGTGACACCGATGTAATCTTACTCTTTTCTTTTATCATTTCTCGATTTAATTAAAGCTTGTTTTATGTTATTCTTTTTATTGTTTTAAATTTTTAAACTACTTTACTATGAGATGACTTGTAATCCATATGAATCTGACAGCCTTGAATATGTCTTACCCTTGCAAGTGCCACTGATGGCTTATGATGATGGATCCCTACTTTCAAAAAGTGTAAGTTATGTATCACTTCAAACTTACTTTTCATAGTTTTAATGATATAATATAGACTGATTTGGGGTGAGGAAGATCTTAAGTGCCATACGGTGATCGCCTTCAAGTCATCATAAGTCGTCGCTACGGATCCAAGGTAAAGTAAGTGCCAACGAGGTATGTATACTTTTATGTTCTTTCTTTCCATTTAGTTTCTTCTTTTAAAAATGACTCTAAAACGTCAACTATTTCTTCTTCTATTTTCTTCTTCTCTTCCCACTCTTCCAATTAACTTAGTGTTTATTTTCTTTTCATTTTTTTGAAAACTAAGAAGAAACTCTTAACCGATTTTTAGTAAATTTTAAATATAATATTGAAGCATTTCTATCGCATTCTCTCCTTATGGATCACGACTCACTTAGCCACTTTGCTATAGCAGTACTATCGAGAAATCTTAGCACAATTTCATTCTATCATTTCTAAATTCTATTTTTCTGTGCAGGTTTCACCTTAATCAAGTTTTGACGCCTTTACCGAGGAGGGACGGTATTTCTTTTATTTTTACTAAACGGTTCATTTTTCTTCTCTATTTTTGTGTGCAGGCTATAGAAAATAAGCAGCTACAGAACACATTTGGTTACTCTATGATCCTGCTCAAGATAGCAGGGCATCAGAACCTACTCAACGACCATGCAAAAGCAGCAAAAGCCGCGTTTCCATGGCAGGAGCAGTGGACTACTATAGTCCCTGTTTCTTGCAGGGTTGTTGAATTGTATAGATATAGCTTCTGCAACTATTAGTTTTTCTATTTAACTTATTTTGCACTCTGTTTTAACTTAACGGTAACTCGTGCTTGTAATTGCTAATGATTAGACTTGCATTTAGGGTATTCGTCTAATTTTGTTATCTTTTTTATTACTGTTGCAGAGTGCTGGAGCAAAAATATGTGTACATAGCATGTAGTATAAGAACATTTTTGAGTAGTTTATATTGCTTAAGTATTGCTTTCATCTATATATTTGTACACTTAAACTAAAATGACTAAGGGCTAAACTGATAAACAAGATAAGGTGGGAGAGTCATTATCCTTAGCCCGAAAATCATCTCTTCACCACTAATCAACCTAACTAAAAACTGAGTAGACGTTGGCCCAGGGACATCTTAGACTCAATAGGAAACTGACCTCGGGAGAAAGTTATTAGAGCTTGACACTGTTCAAATTGGTGTCTAAGGTTGGGGAATAAGAGGCAAGATCCTCGAAAATCAGGGGCTTGGTATAATTAAGGCTCGTTGCTCTGCACGAATATCTTCTACTGTGTTTTGTCCTTACCTGGCCGATTAACTTGTGGTCAGCTTGCTGTAATAAACTCTCCTAGACAGTCAACCAGTTAAGAGTTGTCTAAGTCTAAGGTTTACCCTAACATAGGATAAATTTTTCTTTCTTTTTGTTTTAGTATTTATTTGTTTTTCTTTGTTTGTTCTTGTCATTTTATGTGAAATGGATTATAACCACAAATTTTTTTAACTTTAATAATAAACCACATTTCACCCCAACTTCTTTTAACTTGGATATCAAAAACCCTGCATTACATAATTTTAACCAACCAAATATGCCGGATTGGTTTTTCACACTCAACATACTTCCCAACCCCGTATGATGAGCAAGATTGGAACAACCATCTCAACTCCTCATTGTGTCAATGGGGATACAACTCTCCCGAGTCATATGTGCAACTACCTTTCTAACATTCAGCTTCATATACTCCATTTTAAGATCAATCGATAGAAGAAAAATTAAAGTTAGAAAAAAGTATAGAAGCATTGCATAAGTCTGAGCGACAATTACAAAATATTATGAGCTCACAATTCCCTAAAAACTTCCAAATCCAAGGTCCATACTTCATTTTTCAAGTCCTATCACAATAAGAAGAACCGATTAACTTAAAAAATAGTATAGAAGCCATGATTCAGTCTCAAAATGATCTCAACCAATCTGTAAATAGGGCAAGGATAGATTAGTTATGCAACTCAATGATTGATAGTAATGAGAAAACTCTACCTAACACCTTTTCGATCATTCTTGATTTTTCTAGTCATATTGACACGACCCAAGAATCATGGTGTCTTGAAAGCTATACCCAAGATTTAATTTCATCACACCTGATTGAAGAAATGGGAAGAATTTACAGTGTAGCTTAGGGCTAACGGGTCATGTCCACGAGGAGGAATGCGATGAAAGCATTTTGATGTTTTGTTTTAAAAACAAAGATTGGTGTTGGTGTATTTTTTTTCTTTTTTTAAGTTAAAAAGAGAATGGAGAGTAGAGAAGTGATTTAAAGAAAACTTCAAAACTTGGAGAAGGCTTTGGAGAAGATGATCTTTAAAATACTTTGAGAGTGATTGTGTTTGTTTGTTTTTAAAAAGAAGAATCCGGGCTCACTATTCTATTGTTCAACCATGTGTCATTCTTTTGACAGTTTAAAATGCTTCATTGAGATTATAGGCGAAGATTTAAGTCATGTAAAAAGAGATCAAGTAAAACACATAAGATAGCTTTTAGAAATTGAACTTAAGGTTTGAAATTGTTCTTTAAGTTGAATATTAAACATTAAAGTATCAAAGCAAGCATAGAATAAAAACAAGTTCTTTTTAAGATCTATTTCAAGAGTTAGTTCAAATCATTTCCCATCCTCATGTGCCTTCAAGAGCACTTTCCATATGCAAGGCTTAATTTAGACATCCATATGATTCATTGGGTTCTTTTTAATAGAGATCGATCAAGAAGAAAAATATAATAGAAGAAGAAGAATAGTGAGCCCAGAAAACTGATTCAGCTACTCATAATGATGAAAAAACAATTAAATGAAATAAAAATAAAAACATACCAGTAAAGTAGAGTCGAGTTTAAGCAATAGTGAATCTCCTTTGATTGTCACTTCAACAGTTAATTACACACTCTTTTCCTCTCTCTCACTTATTTCTGGACTGAACTACAAAAATAAAAATGAGATACAACTTTTCATAAACTATCTAACAATGATCTTAAATCCTAAAAATAAAGTAAGAAACTTAAACTAGTCTTCGGTTACCTCTTTAGTGAATTTTCTGCAATTTATAGACCAAAACCTAGAGGGGAGAGGAGTGAGAAGATAAGGGGAGAAAACGTTCCGCTTATCTCCACAACAGGCCGCGGAAACGCAGCTTTGGCCGTGTTTCCACAGCCTGGATGTGGCCAAATGGCCACAACAAGGGGGAGATTATATTTTGTCTGATTTTGTCCCTTTTTGTCCGACTGGATTTGCTGTTTGAGCTCTGGTTTTGATCTGATCTTCAGTGATCCTCAATCTAACTGATTTGGATTCATATAATTCTGAATTAATCGGTTTTATTTGATGTGATCCTCCCGATATGCGTTGATTTTTAGCTAAAATCATCTCTATCCTCCTGAATTTTTGTCCCCTTTTTACTTAAGATTTAAATTAGAATTAAAGTGGGCTTTTGGGCTTGTTTCTTTTCCACCTCCATTAGTAATGGGCCTGCATATTATTAAATAAAAATAAGACCAAATAACATAGTTTATTTGATAACAAATATGAGAATGTGACAATATATTGCAATATCAGTGACCGATCACACCCCCACACTTATCTTTTGCTCGCCCTCGAGCAAAACATTAAAACTAATTCAAAAAAATCATTGGACCACTTTCGCAGGTCACTTGATCGTACGAGCATGTTCAATAAGCCGTTAAACCTCTAGGTTATCCCTAGAGGACAAGTTTTATCTCGTGAGGGTTTTCAATGGATTACACTCACAAAATTTATAAAGAAAGAGAAAAGTGTTAGTATTTTCGAAAATATTTGAAAAGAAAGAAAATATTTGAAGTATTATTGTAAGAGTTCAAGTAATCTATAAGTTATAGGAAAATCAAACTTTTCATTCCTAAACTTAGTCTCTACTCAAAAACTTGTTATCAATCAAAGTAAGGAGTCAAATTGTATTTCTCATCTAGTCTATTACTTTACCCTAAGTCATTCACTTTCGTGACCGTGAAATTTTTACTAAGGGTTATTTAACTCTAACTCTTATGCCTTATTTTATTTATTTATTTTTGATGGTGTTTGTTCCTTAGTTCTATTAGGCTTTCTAATCTACCCATGTAACGAGCCTTTAGTTAGTGATACCCAAACCGGACGGTCTTTAGGGAACCGGGTGAGAAAACACCTCAAGGACTTAAGGACTCGAGCAAACAAGGTAACAAAACTAAGGATTTTATTTATAAGATGTACCACTTTTAGGCGTGAATACTTATGATTTATGAGGCACAAATACCCAGCTTAATTGGAGGATTTTTATTGATATATATATATTTCAAACTTATCTAATCATCTTTTGCATAAATACCAAGGCTTGCTTAGGCCAAAGCACCTAGCTAATCATTAATTAGATTTGTTTATTTTTCATATATATACATATATTTTTTTTCTTTTTCTTTTTATTTTTATAAAGCATAAGAATTTTTGTTTTTGAATCTTAAGTGTGTAAGTGTATAAAGTGTGCATATTTCATCAAGATAAAGATCAAGACTAAATTATTTTTTCAAATTTTCTTTCTAACCCTAGAAATCAAACAAATAATCTTATTTTAACCAAGTAAAAGAAATCCTAATTATGATTCGCCTATTCCTTAAAGTTGACTTAATTTCTTATAAAAAATATATCACAATATTGTTCTTTTTCCAAAAAGTTTTTTTATCTTTTTTTGTCTTTTTTTTTCTTTTTTTTAGTTATATTAGTCATGTTAGAGAGCCCTCCCACACACTTATCACATACATTGTCCTTAATAGATGGATGTAATGCATGATGCATGAAATAAAATTTAAAAAGAAGTGCATAAAAATATAATATACAAAAATATGTACAACATCATGTTTCTCCCACATCTAGATCTTTTTAGGTCTCATTCATCTATCTCGTTTCTCATCATTCTGTAAGGTTCACCTAGAGGGGGGGGTGAATAGGTGATGGCTAATCTAATGGTCACTTAATGCCAAATAATGCAAATAATGCGGAAGCTAAAAACAATTATGACCTAATTAAAACTATTACACTAAACACCACGTATAACCAAAGAGTGTTGCCGAATTCCCCGTGAAGGGCTCTGGACAAACTCCTCTAGATTCCCCTTGAATGGGTTGAGGTGCCGCGTTGGCTCTCTTGGTTAAATACAAGTGTTAGCAAACAACCCAAGCAAGTATATATCAATTATGCACACAAGTATATCATGCAAGTAAAGATGAACACAATAAAGTAATGCAAGATATAAATAAGAGACAAAGAGAGAGAGAGCAATCGTAAACACAAAGGGTTTGTTTCGAGGTTCGAGCACACTTGCTCTACATCCCCGCCTTCGACACACGAAGGATTTCCACTATGCAAGATCCCAATGGATCTCTCCTCGGTGCCGCAACACCTACAAGCCCTCGGACTCCCTAGTCCCGTACACACGCAAGCTCACTATCTCGCCGAGGCCGCACCTCAAACCACCGAGTCCGCACCCGAACTCAAACAACGCGGACACACACGTCCGCCTCCTCAAAGTACAAAGAAGAAGTCTTTGGTGATCACAACACTTTGATCACCTAAAAACAATCTCACTACAACACACCTATAGGATGAATAATCAATGGATAGCTCAAGTGTGGTGTGAGAAAATCAAGGATGAGAGTGGTGGAGGAAAACTTAAAGAATCACTTAAAACACTCTTGATAAAAACTCTCCTTTTAATTGGAAGTATTGGCTCTAAATTTTGTGGAGAAAAACTTCTGAAAAGAGTGGAAAAAACTGGCTCTAAAAACTTCTCCAAATCTTAAAGAAAACAGCCCCCAACCCCCAAATATATAGGCTGTCAAAAACTAGCCGTTGGGGCTTTGTCAGAACTGCCGGTCGACCCGTGCGGTCGACCGCCAACGGTCAGAAATCAGACCGTTGGAGCCACGGTCGACCGCCTGGGTCGACCGACCCACTGGAACTGAGAGTCTAACTCTCTGTCGGTCGACCCGTACGGTCGGCCGAACTTTCCAGAGAGCTCTGCTCTCTGGAGCGATCGACCGGCACGGTTGGCCGTCCTCCAGTACACAAAGGCGTGCACGTTTGTGCACGTCGGTCGACCGGTCCGGTCGGCCGACTTCAGGATTAGTCGACTTATAAAGGCTACTAGTCGACTTATCCGAAGCCTGAAACAGTTTTCTGGGATTAAAAAGTTAGTCTTTTTGGCTCAAATAAAATCCCATAAAATACTTAAAAATCTACAAAAATAGTTTAACCAATATACTTTGATAATCAAACATGCTTGAACAAAATCAAGGCATGTTATAAAAGATTGAACTATTTTTATAACTTGGAAATATTTGGCTCATGATAAAAACTGTATTTTCCAAAACATGTTTTCTAAACTTTGTTTTTCCAAAACATCTTCAAATAAAAACTAGATATTTTGAACTCATTAAAGCATAGTGTGTATGGATATGATCCACTACACAAATAAGATGAAATATCTAAGTTTTTGTCATAAAGCTCTAAACTTGGTTTTGGTTTAAAGATATGTATATGAGAAATACCAAAAGCCAAAATAGTATTTTGTCACAAAGTAAAATCTTTTGTAAAACAAAACTAACAAGAGTGTGTGTGCATGGTATACTTGAGCAATCCACCAACTACTCTATCCTTTACATTTTATCTAAAACAAAAACAAAATCTTATACCTAGACACAAGTCTTCATCTTCTTGAAGTCTTCACTTGAAGGCTTCTCATCTTCTTGACTTGGTCCAAGCTTGATCCAAAAGCTCCTTAGATCACACCGTGCTAGCTCCAAATCTTGACATTTTATCCTTTGTTGAACTATGCACCTACTAAGATCTTGATAATGAATCTGTCACTATTTAAACACAAGATCATTAGTAAACATAACTTCATGAGTTGATCATCATCAAAACTAGGGTGATAGGCCTTTGGGCCAACAATCCCCCTTTTTAATGATGACAAAACACATGAAGTTATATATGCATGGATTAAAGTAAAGCTTCAAAGAAGCTCCCCCTTAACTCATGCATAGACATAAATAATAATATATGACAATGAAGCTCATAAATATGTATGCAAATGATGGAGATAAAACATGCAACAAGCATAAATCAAAATCTTTTTCTCCTATTTACAATACAAAAATATATATGCATAAACATAAATCTTACTCAACCATGCATATAAACTCAAAATCTTTCTCCCCCTTTTTGTCAATCATCAACAAAGGGTTCAAAGAAAAATCAAATCAAACAAATTTTTCTCCCCCTTTTTGTCAAAAACAAAAAAGATCAAGAAGGGGTTAAACAAATTAATCAATAAAGATTTATATGCGATATACATTCATGAAGAGGAAGACGCTAAGTTAGCTTCCCTACACATATGCATTACATGAAGAAGGGATGACAAGCCCTAACTCACATAACACATATTATGTAATGCATAAGAAGAGATGTGAAGCTCCCCTACACACGTATATCATATAAAGAAGAGTTGTTAAGCTCCTCAATTTATAATATACACAACATGAATCTATATGTAAAAGAGATGTTAAGCTCTCCTTGCATATAGGAAATACATACCAAAATATTTTTAATTTTTTTCTTTAAAAAATTTTTAAAGGTATCAGAGCTCTTGTAAAACAATCAAAATTTTAAGATACCAAATTGAAAATAATCATTGTTATAAAACATATTGATATCAATTGAAGTTTAACAAATATGAAGTTGAAGCATTTTGATATCAATGGTAAACATAATGATCCAAAATTTTTATTTTTCATCATAAACTTTGTGCTTTAAAAATGTGAGCCAATTGTAAGTTAAGCACATGAAAATCATATATATGTATGAAATGAGTATACCAATTGAAATTGATACATACATATATAAGAAAACAAACTATGAATATATACCAAAATAAGTTCATATTGATACCAATTGAAACGATTCAATGATACCAATTGACATAACAATGAGATCAAGTATATAACTCATAACCTACCATCCCTTGATATGCACAAGGTAAAAGATTTGTCAATTAAGCTTACAAGGCATACACGCCCATCCATCCTCCCATAGATGGTAGGGGTTTTCAAAGATAGATTTGAAAAATAAGTTTTGTTTGAAAAACTCTACCAAATGAAGAACAATTAACTAGTTAAAATAATTTTTGAAAAAAAAAACTAGTTAAAGATCCTTTAAAATATGAAATCAAAGCATATATATTTCATGAATCATACTAAATACATAAAAGTTCAAGCACTCATAGTCCATAAAGCTCAAAATTGTCTTGAAAAATAAAAGATGAGTATTTAAAGGTTATGTAAATAGCATTTTCATAAAAATAGACATTGAAGCTCAAAAAGATCATAAGTCACATTTTAACAAAACAAAACATGAGAAATTATTTTTCATTAAAACAAAGCACACTTCTAGGTATATGTATGATTTATCCAATTCTAACAATAAACATACATATCCTAAATATAAAAGAGTCTATCAAATGTATTTGCATGAAAGCAAGAGACTCACGGGTATACATGTATATTTATTAGATTTGAATTAAAAATACATATACATGAAGTAAAGCATAAAAATTGGCAAAGCATGTATAAATGAGAATTATCAAAACTAGTCTATACATGTGCATATAGTGAGTACAAATGAGCATGAAGTGCAAACATATATAAATCACGTGTAACTCACCATTTGTACATGTATAAAATAAGTTTTGATAAAAACTACATCTAAGCATGTTTTTACCACAAGAAGCACATAAAGACATAAAACATGAACATGCTATGAATATGATAAATGAACTAGTATGTACATAAAAAGTAGGAGTTTAGAGATCGTTACCAACTCCAAAGCTCCAAACATGGTGGTTGACCCACCAAAACTCCTTGATAGCGATGCATCTATATATATGTGTCCATCAAGTCCAAGTGCATCCACCATCAAGGCACCAAATCTCTCACGTCTTGAGAGATCCCTCACCTACATCAAAAACATGGGGTGGGGGTTTTGGTACCCATTTTTTCTTGGGTCCTTGGGGGTTAGCTTTGTAAGGCACCCAAACATTTTTATAATTAGCAAAATTTGAAACATGCAACTTATCAAAACAAAATTTTGCTAGATGGCCTTTGCGGCCACAATGTGTACATATGTACACCTTAATATGCTTATGTGTAGGAGTGTGATCATTTTGTGCAACATAAGCAAATGTATGGTTATGATGTGCATGAATGTGTGGAGTTTGTTTCTTTGAAAACATTGACTCCAACCTAGAATGATTAAATGCACACGAGTTCAAAGTTGAACTCAAACTATCTATTTTATTTCTCAAATTCTTAATCTCACTATCATCAATGGTGGCATGTAAAGACATGTGAGATAAATAGTCATTTTTCTTCTCTTTAAAAACTTTTTCTTTTTCTTTTTCAAAAATTTTCTTTTTCAAAGAGTTGTTTTCTTGAAAAACAATTTCCTTTTGAGTTTCCACCAAAATAATTTTATCTTTCAAAATCGTGTTCCCTTCACAAAGATCATTTAATTTAGACATAAGGGAAACATTCTCATTTTTCAAAACTTCATTTTCTTTTTCTATACATGCAATGTTACTTCTAAATGTATCATGTTCTACATGCATGCAATCAAGTTTCTTTTTCAAATTTTTATTATCTTTCTTAATCATGTCATATTTTTCAAGCAATAATTGACAAAATGTAGAAAGCTCTTCATATGATATGTGATTATCCTCATCCTCGGATTCGGAATTTACCTCAAGGGGGTTATCCCCTTGGACCATATAGCACAAGTTGGAGGTGTTGCTTCCAACGTCCGAATCGCTCCCCGCATAGTATAGATCTTTTTCACCGAGGGAGATGAGGGTATTTCTAAACTACAAAAGCCGAATCAAAGTTAGAAACTCTAGATAAATAAACATCATCTAAGGTAGACTTTAAAGCATTAAGGGCTTTTGCATTAGCCTCAATATTCTTACCATATAAACAATAATCATTATTAGTGATGGCAAGATAAACATGATAACCTAGGGCTTTGAGGTACAAGGACATCTTCACCTTCCATATATGGATGTTAACAATGTCAAACATGGGTGGTGACATGAAGTCCATGGTGTGTGTACAAAAATATTGTGATTAGCCTAAAAATGAGGATCTTTAACTCTAGGTTGTTAGACCAAATCAGAGTACCAAGCTCTGATACCAATTGTAAGGTTCACCTAGAGGGGGGGTGAATAGGTGATGGCTAATCTAATGGTCACTTAATGCCAAATAATGCAAATAATGCGGAAGCTAAAAACAATTATGACCTAATTAAAACTATTACACTAAACACCACGTATAACCAAAGAGTGTTGCCGAATTCCCCGTGAAGGGCTCTGGACAAACTCCTCTAGATTCCCCTTGAATGGGTTGAGGTGCCGCGTTGGCTCTCTTGGTTAAATACAAGTGTTAGCAAACAACCCAAGCAAGTATATATCAATTATGCACACAAGTATATCATGCAAGTAAAGATGAACACAATAAAGTAATGCAAGATATAAATAAGAGACAAAGAGAGAGAGAGAGAGAGAGCAATTGCAAACACAAAGGTTCGAGCACACTTGCTCTACATCCCCGCCTTCGACACACGAAGGATTTCCACTATACAAGATCCCAATGGATCTCTCCTCGGTGCCGCAACACCTACAAGCCCTCGGACTCCCTAGTCCCGTACACACGCAAGCACACTATCTCGCCGAGGCCGCACCTCAAACCACCGAGTCCGCACCCGAACTCAAAACAACGCGGACACACACGTCTGTCTCCTCAAAGTACAAAGAAGAAGTCTTTGGTGATCACAACACTTTGATCACCTAAAAACAATCTCACTACAACACACCTATAGGATGAATAATCAATGGATAGCTCAAGTGTGGTGTGAGAAAATCAAGGATGAGAGTGGTGGAGGAAAACTCAAAGAATCACTTAAAACACTCTTGATAAAAACTCTCCTTTTAATTGGAAGTATTGGCTCTAAATTTTGTGGAGAAAAACTTCTGAAAAGAGTGAGAAAAACTGGCTCTAAAAACTTCTCCAAATCTTGAAGAAAACAGCCCCCAACCCCCCAATATATAGGCTGTCAAAAACTAGCCGTTGGGGCTTTGTCAGAACTGCCGGTCGACCCGTGCGGTCGACCGCCAACGGTCAGAAATCAGACCGTTGGAGCCACGGTCGACCACCTGGGTCGACCGACCCACTGGAGCTGAGAGTCTAACTCTCTGTCGGTCGACCCGTACGGTCGGCCGAACTTTCCAGAGAGCTCTGCTCTCTGGAGCGGTCGACCGGCACGGTCGGCCGTCCTCCAGTACACAAAGGCGTGCACGTTTGTGCACGTCGGTTGACCGGTCCGGTCGGCCGACTTCAGGATTAGTCGACTTATAAAGGCTACTAGTCGACTTATCCGAAGCCTGAAACAGTTTTCTGGGATTAAAAAGTTAGTCTTTTTGGCTCAAATAAAATCCCATAAAATACTTAAAAATCTACAAAAATAGTTTAACCAATATACTTTGATAATCAAACATGCTTGCAAAAAATCAAGGCATGTTATAAAAGATTGGACTATTTTTGTAACTTGAAAATATTTGGCTCATGATAAAAACTGTATTTTCTAAAACATGTTTTCTAAACTTTGTTTTTCCAAAACATCTTCAAATAAAAACTAGATATTTTGAACTCATTAAAGCATAGTGTGTATGGATATGATCCACTACACAAATAAGATGAAATATCTAAGTTTTTGTCATAAAGCTCTAAACTTGGTTTTGGTTTAAAGATATGTATATGAGAAATACCAAAAGCCAAAATAGTATTTTGTCACAAAGTAAAATCTTTTGTAAAACAAAACTAACAAGAGTGTGTGTGCATGGTATACTTGAGCAATCCACCAACTACTCTATCCTTTACATTTTATCTAAAACAAAAATAAAATCTTATACCTAGACACAAGTCTTCATCTTCTTGAAGTCTTCACTTGAAGGCTTCTCATCTTCTTGACTTGGTCCAAGCTTGATCCAAAAGCTCCTTGGATCACACCGTGCTAGCTCCAAATCTTGACATTTTATCCTTTGTTGAGCTATGCACCTACTAAGATCTTGATAATGAATCTGTCACTATTTAAACACAAGATCATTAGTAAACATAACTTCATGAGTTGATCATCATCAAAACTAGGGTGATAGGCCTTTAGGCCAACACATTCCAATGGGTTCCCTTTATAGGGTATAATGGGGAGACCAATCTTTTTGTAATTTTAGCTCTCTTCCTCCTCAGTCTCACCTTTTTTAAGTTTTTCTTCCTCATATGTCTACAACCATTGTTCAAAAATTGATCACCATCACACCTCTCAGTTGGAACTTTCTCACCATGAATGTCTACGAATTCTAACTCAGTTCCATACATCTCCTCAAAACTTAGATCAACACTTTCCCTTAGAGGTATGTAATTAACCAAAATATCCCTAATCGGTTCATCCAAATACATGAGTTTTTCTTCAAAGAGGTTTTTAAAGGTTAGGTCAATCGGAGGTTCTTGAATTATATTCTCATGTGATATATCATTGATTTGCTCATCAAAAGTGAAGACACTCAAATCAAATTTCCCTTTTTAAAGGGGACTTTAAAATTTGAATCTCCAACATATGTCTTCTCATTAATATAATCACACTCATCCTTAAATAATTTATCAAGAATAGAGACTCATTCTCTATACCTTCTCTTTCTTATTCACAATTGTTCTCAATGAAGTTTACCTCAAACGTTTGGTCTCTTATCTTATGAAGTTATTTTTTTAGGTTGAAGACATTGACCTCTTTAGTCATGTCCCCAAAGGTCAACCTCATGGATTTGTTCCTACAGTTGATAATCGCATTTGTCGTTGCAAAGAACAGATGCCATAAGATAATGGGAGTTTGAGATCTAAGATTGGATATAGGTTGTGTCTTAAGAACTATGAAATCAACGGAGTAGATATACTCCCCCACCTGGATAAAGACGTCATTAATTTCCCCTTTGGAAACTTTCACTAACCGGACAGCCAGTTGGATGGTGACTCGGGTTGGACTAAGCTCACCAAACATGAGTTGTTGATAAACTGAGAAGAGGAGCAAGTTGATACTTGCTCCCAAATCAAGTAGTGCCCGACTAATTTCGACTTGTCCTATTGTGCAAGCAATGGTAGGACAACCAGGATCCTTATACTTGACAGGGATCGGACCCGACAATAGCTCACTAATGTTAGTGGCTAAGAAGATCTTTTTGGGTACATTATTCTTCTCTTCTTGGTGCACATGTCTTTAAGAAATTTGGCATATGACGGGACTTGTTGAATTGCATCAAGAAGAGACACGTTTATCTTAACTTGATTGAAAATCTCATTTATCTTATCTATGTGTGCATTTTGCTTGTCATTCTTCAGCTTATTAAGAAAAGGTACCATAGGCTTGTGCACCTGACTGGTTGACTTATCTTTTCAGATTCGTCAGATTTGAAAGAATTGGGACTAGATGAGGATGCTTGTGTGTGGTTGTGCTGATGGGATTGGATGGCGTTGACACTTGGTTATCAATTTTCTTTCTCAATCTCAATGTATGAACAATATTATATTGATTCAACGATTGGTCCTCAGTCAAATGTGCTTGGTAGGAATTCCTAGGATTCATTACTGGTTGACTGGATAAGGTGCCTTTTAGCCTCTCATTCTGTGAATTTGCTAGTTGGCTCATTTAATCCTCTAGCCTCGTTATGACTTGTGTATGTCTGTTCAGTAATGTTTGAATGAGAGACTCCTGGTTCTTCATGTACCTTTTCATGTTCTTCTCAAAATCAGTCATTCTCTTCTCAAATGGAGGATTTTGGAAGGAAGATTGTGGAGCTTAGTTGGGAAAGTTTTGTTGATAATTGATAAAATTGGGTTGATAGTTGGAAGAATTGTAATAGTAATTTGAAAAGTTAGGTTGATGATTGGAAGAATTATGATTATGTTTGGAATATTGGAAGTGGTTTGAATGATTTGACCGTGAGTGGTCATTATTGTTTTGGCTCAATGAGAGATTCGGGTGATTTTTCCAGCCGGGATTGTATGTTGGTGCATAAGAATTATTATTGGGCCTTGAACAGGCCACATTCATCGGTTTAAGAAATTGTTGTTGAGCTTAGAACATTGGACACTCCTCAAACACATGATTTATGGCATGACAGCAAGTACAGCCCAGAGTTAAAAATTGATTTGGCCTGACTTGCTTGACTGGAACTGGTTCCTTAGTTTCTAAAACTTCTAGTATTCTCGCTAGGTTTGCTATTCTACCATATGCAGCTATGGATGATTCAATTGAATGGAGACCTCCTTTTGAAGAGTTGGAGTTTGAATTCCTAGAGTTTTCATTAGTCGAGTCCCATTAGATGGTCTTTTCAGCTAAATTCTCATATAAATCCCATCCTTCATTTTTATTCTTTTGCAAGAATCCCCTTGACACATGGTTTTTAAGAGGGTCTTGGTTGAGTAGTCTAAACTGTCATAAAGAATTTGGTATTGTCACCATATCCCTATTCTATGATGAGGACATTGGACATGGAGGTCTTTGAAGCGTTCAAAGTACCTCCAAAACGGTTCACTAGATTCTTACTTGAACTGCATGATGCTGTTCTTAATGAGAGCAGTCTTGTGAATTGGGTAGAATTTCTTCAAGAAGACCTTGATGAAATCCTCCCACGATGTGATGGAACTGGCTGCTAAGCTGTAAAGCCATTTCTTTGCTAAGTCCTTAAGAGCAAATGGGACAAATCTCATCCTAATAGTATCGTCTACAAGGTGTGAAATTTTCATCATTAAGCATACTTCCTCAAATTCTCTTATGAAGAAATATGCATTTTCGGACTCTAAGCTATGAAACTTAGGGTGTGTGTTTATGAACTGAGGCTTGAACTCAAAGTTGTGTTCACCAACCGATGGAAGTTGGATGCAAGAGGGAAGTGAGGTTCTTATGGTGTAGTTGATTAAGCCATAATCAGATTTGGTTTTGGTTTAAGCTTGGTGGTGATGTGTTTCTAATTAACCTAGATGAATTTGCATCTCTCGCCCACACTTGCATACACAAACACTACCACAAATAAGTTTACCAATAGTCAACAAGAAAAAGCAACCAAGCCTAATCTAAGGTAAACCTTGGACCTAGACAACTCCTAACTGGTTGATTGTCCACAGGAGGTATAACGCAAACTATGACCACAAGCTAATCAGCCAGGTCAGCTCAGGATTGGTGGGAGGTATCCGCACAAAAGCAACGAGCCTAATTAAGCCAAACCACTAGCCTTCGGGGTTTCTCCCTTCAATCGCTATCCTTTGACACCGATTGAGTCAAATTCTAACATCTTCCCCCTTAGGATAATCTCCTAATGAGTTTGAGATGTCTCTAAGGCCAATATCTATTAGATTTTAAGTTAGGCTTAGGCTGTGCGTGCTTGAAGATGGTTTGTGAGCTAAGAAAGGGTAATGACTCCCCCATTTTATCTTATGTTGAGTTTTGCTCTTAAGATTGATTGTGCAAGTATAAAGCAAGTAACAATCAAAAAGCAAATAATTACCCAAGAATGTTTTTATGCTAGATGCTATGCAAATGTACCTTGTCTCCAGCTCTCTTCAACAGTAATTGAAAAGGAAACATAATTAGACAAATGCCTATAATGTAAGTCTAAGCATTTTTTAAGCAATTAGCAATCAATCATATTACTGTTGGATTAAAAACAGGGTTATGTAAATATCAGAAATAGCAGAAATAACACTTGCTGAAACTATCTTTTTACAAAGCAATATGTCCTGCAAAAAAGAGTTTTAAGTAGTCCAAAAAGAAAGTTTTTGCACGGCAATCTCTTGAAATTCTGTTTCCTACTTTCTAGAGTAGGGGCACAAAATAACAAGTCTTCTTCTGCAATGCTTGAACACTAAATCTGATTTCTTTTACCCTGAAACAGAACACAAAAATTGTTAAAAAATAATTACACCGTTTTCTCCCCGACAACGGCGCCAAAAATTGATTGAAGAAATACGAAGAATTTACATTGAAGCTTAGGGCTAACGTGTCGTATCCACGAGGAGGAATGCGATGAAAGCGTCTCGTGTTTTGTTTTAAAAACAAAGATTGGCGTTGTTTTTTTTAAATTGAATACAGAATAGAGAGTAGATAAGTGATTTAAAGAAATCCTGAAAACTTGGAGAAGGCTTTGGAGAAGATGATCTTTAAAATGCTTTGAAAGTGATTGTATTTGTTTGTTTTTAATAAAGAAGAATCCGGGCTTACTATTCTATTATTCAATCATGTGTCATTCTCTTGAAAGTTTAAAATGCCTCATTGAGATCTTAGGCGAAGATTTAAGTCATGTAAAAAGAGATCAAGTAAAACATACAAGATAGTTTTTAGAAATTGAACTTAAGATTTGAAATCGTTCTTTAAGTTGAATATTAAACCATCAAAGCATTAAAGCAAGCATAGAATATAAATAAGTTCTTTTTAAGATCTATTTCAAGAGTTAGTTCAAATCATTTTCCATCCTCATGTGCCTTCAAGAACACTTTGCAATATGCAAGGCTTAATCTAGGTATCCATATGATTCATTTGGTTCTTTTTAATAGAGATCGATCAAGAAGAAAAACATCATAAAAGAAGAAGAATAGTGAGCCTAGAAAACCGATTTAGCTACTCATAACAATGAAAAAGAAAACAATGAAATGAAATAAAAGTAGAATCGAGTTTAAGCAATGGTGAATCTCCTTTGATTGTCACTTGAACAGTCAATTACACCCTCTTTTCCTCTCTTTCACTTATTTTTGAACTGAGCTACAAAAAAAAATGAGATACAACTTCTCATAAACTATCTAACAATGATCATAAATCCTAAAAATAAACTAAAAAACTTAAACTAGTCTTTGGTCCCCTCTTCAGTGAATTTTCTGCAATTTATAGGCTAAACCCAGAGGGGAGAGGAGTGAGGAGATAAAGGGAGAAAACACTCCCCTTATCTCCACCAACTGGCCGCGGAAATGTGGCTTTGGTCGCGTTAATGGCCACATCCAGGTGAAGATTAGATTTCGTCTGATTTTTTCCCCTTTTGTCTGACTGGATTTGCTGTTTGATCTCTGATTTTGATCTGATCTTCGGTGATCCTCAAGCTGACCGGATTTGAATTCATATAAATCCAAATTAATTGGTTTTATTTGATGTGATCCTCCCTGATATGCGTTGATCTTCAGCTGGAATCATCTCTATCCTCCTGAATTTTTATCCCCTTTTAAATTAAGATTTAAATCAGAATTAAGGTGGGTCATTTCTTTTCCACCTCCATTAGTAATGAGCATGCACATTATTAAATAAAAATAAGACTAAATAACATAGTTTATTTGATAAAAATATGAGAATGTGACAATATATATGCAATATCAGTGACCAATCAACACCATTTTGAACTTGATCAATACCAATTCTTAAACAAATTGGTAAGTTTTCATTTTAATGAGATTGAACTTGAACATGAATGTGACCCCGATCTTCAATTTTATGATTCAGTTTCAAATTTTGAATCTATGTTGACTCCAGTATCTTTACCCGATTTGGACCACATTCACAAGCCAACGTTGATTCCCACACTATAAATCTTGAACATGAGCCATCAATTTTGGAAAGTCATATTACATTGTTGGGAAATGAATTTGAACATTTAGTCTTTGATTTGGATCCAACTTTTGAAGCATACCCTGTTTTTGAACCTAGACTTGATTTAAATCAATTCTATGAGTTCGTATTGGTTCCCAAACCTTTCACTCTTGAGTCCAGATCAACCATTTCACCAAATCACTTTCCTTTGTTTGATCAGGTGTTAAACATTTGACTCCAAGATGGTTTACCAAGATTGGTCATTTAACCAGGATGAATGTCATGATAGAATCTTGCATGATCCTATTCAAATTATTCAAATTTGGGATAATAACAATGCTAACGGGTTAGAGGTCAAAGGTAGGCTCCTTCAAACACCACATTCACTAGATTGGGTAGAAATGCTTGCACCAATCAGACCACTACCAGAACCGCCACCTTGAGGTAACATTTTTCTTTTCTTTTCTACTTCTCATGCATATATGCATTTCATTTATACTTTGAGGACAATACATGAGATAAGTATGGGGGGTTCTACTAACATAGGTTTTTCTTTTTGCATATAAAAAAATTCTTTTTTAAACTTTTTAAAAAAGGAAACAAAATTTTGACTTGTTTTTTGTAAAAAATTACGTTAATCTTAAGGATTGGAGGAATTGTAATTAAGATTTCTTAATACTTGGTCAAAATATGATTATTTGTTTCATTTCAAGGTTTAAGAAGAGAATTGAAAAATTAATTTGGTCTTGATTTTTACCTTAATGAAATATGCACTTTATATACACTTACACACTTTGGATTCAAAAACAAATATTCTTATGCCTTATAAAAAATATACATATAAAAAAGAAATATATATAAATATATATATATATATATATATATATATATATATATATATATATATATATATAATCCATTGATTAAGCTGGGCATTTGTGCCTCATAAAGCATAAGTGTTCACGCCTAAAAGTGGTTAATATCATCAATTAAAACCCTTAGTTTTGTGACCTTGTTTACTTGAGTTCGTAAAGTTCTAGGGTAATTTTTCTCACCCGGTGCCCTAAGACCATTCGGCTTGAGAATCACCGACCTAAGCCTCGTTACATGGCGAATTGGAAAGCCTAATAAGACTAAGAGATATTACCGCCATAATATATATAAAATAAAGCATAAGAGTTGGAGTTAAAGAATCCTCAGTCAAAATATTTATGGCCACAAAGATGCACATAAATTAGGGTAAAATAATAGACTTGATGAGAAATACAATTTGAATTCTTACATTGATTGAAATAAGATCTTGTATAGAGAAAGTTTAGGAATGAATAGTTTGGTAACCCTAAGACTTATAAATTACTTGATTTTGGCAAGAATACTTCAAAAAATTTCTCTCTTTCAAAATGCGTTTTCAAGATACTAACACTTTGTTTTTCTTTCTTTTATAGATTTTGTGGGTGTAATTCACTGAAAACTCTCATGAGACAATACTCGTCCTCTAGGGGTAACCTGAAGGCTTAACGGCTTTTGCATATACTAAATGCAACCATGATTCCTACGAAAGTGAGTTAGATTAGGTTAGCTCTATTTATCTTTTTTTTGCTCGAGGACGAGCAAAAGATAGATGTGAGGGTGTGATTGTACACATATTCTGCATATTTATTTGTACATTCCTATATTTATCTTATAATAAAACTCTGCTATTTAATCGATTTATTGTTTTATAGTGTGCCAGTGATGATTAATTAAGAAAGAAAGGATAATCCCAAATATATTGCAACTAAATCAGATTTATTGGATTTTTTATCCTATCTTGAGAAATCAACAAATACAATCTCAAATCCAGAAGCCCAAAGGCAAAGCTTATCAGAAAATGTAGGATAATAGAGAGAAAGAAGTCACGAACCCAAGGATCTAGCCCAACGGCCAGATTCTGGCCACGCAAACATGGATCTGGCCGCGTTTGCGCCGCCAGTCGAGGCTGTTGGGCCAATGATTTGTTCCCATCCACAAGCGCGCTCTCCCTACTCCATTTCTTCTATAAATACCACCAGTTTAGAAGGCTAATGATAGAGAGTTAGGTTAGTGTTTTGATTCTAGTTTAGTATAGATTTTCTTTTTTTCCTTTTTGTAATGTAATTTTCTGTTTCTTTCATAGCTAATATTAGAGAGAGATTCATGAGAGTAAGAGAGAAAGAATTGTATTGAGAATGACACCGATATAATTTTGCTCTTTTTTTTATCATTTCTTGATTTAATCAAAGCTTGTTTTATGTTATTCTTTTTCTTGTTTTACTTTTTAAACTACTTTACTTTGAGGTGACTTGTAATCCAATGAATCTGACAGCCTCGAATATGCTTGTCCTTACAAGTGCCACTGATGGCTTATGATGATGGATTCCTACTTTCAAAAAGTGTAAGTTCTGTATCACTTCACTTTATTTTCATTGTTTTGATGATATAATATAGACTAATTTGGGGTGAGAAAGATCTTATGTTCCATGCGGTGATCACTTTCAGGCCAAGATAAGTCGTCGCTATGGATTCAAGGTAAAACAAGCATCAAAGAGATAAGTACACTTTTATGTTCTCTCTTTCTTTTTAGTTTCTTCTTTTAAAAATGACTTCAAAAATATCAACTATTTTTTCTTCTATTTTCTTCTTCTCTTCCCACTCTTCCATCTAACTTAGTGTTTCTTTTCTTTTTATTTTTTTTTGAAAACTAAGAAAAAACTCTTTATCGATTTTTAGTAAATTTAAACAGAATACTGAAATACTTCTTCGCATTCCCTCCTTGTGGATCACAACTCGCTTAGCCACTTTGCTGCAGCAGTAGTATTGAGGAACCTTAGCACAATTTCATTATATCTTTTCTAAACTCTATTTTTCTATGCAAGTTTCGCCTCAATCATTAGCTTCAAAAGTTGTGAGTCTTTTGGAGAAGCTAAACATAACTATAACAATTTTTTTTATAAATCTGTAACTTATAAACAAACAAAAATCATTAGTACTAATAACTTCATGAGATTATCATCATCAAAACTAGGGTGAAGGGCCTTTGGACTAACAATTTCCCCCTTTTTGATGATGACAAAACTCATGAAGTTATTTTAAATAAACTTGGAAGAGGCTTCTAATAAAGCTCCTCCTAAACACATGCATGTAGGAAATATATCATTCTATTTCAATGCAATAAGTAAAACATATATATGAGTGTTAACATGTAAACATTATGCATAACATTTATGCATACAATGATATAGAAGTAGAAATTGGTATGGACAAATGATTTCCTCCAAACATCTAACCTCCATCCCCCCAAACAAAAGGGCAATGGATGATCACAAATGAAACCAAACACAAAAATGCAATGGATGATCACTTTTGAGACCAAACAATCTCAAGTATCAATGGATCAACACGAAACAAAGTAGAACTGATGGCTAACATATATGAGGATGTAACAAAATACTAAATATCTCATAAACAAATACACAAAGTACTAAATCACATAAGTACTAAACATGATGTTCTCAATGTACCAATATCACAAAGTACCAATATTACAAACCATCACAACCCAAAGTTATTATAAAATCACCTAATATTCAAGTTATTACAAAACAAATCAAAGTACTGAAATACGTTATAAACATAATACTGAAGCAACACAAAATAACTCCCTAGAATCTCCAGGTCTCCCCAGCTTCTTCTTCCCATTTTGTCAGCATCAAAAAGTTGGAAAACATGGAACAACTCACTCATCCGAGATGAAATCCTTATCGGCGGTGTAGAATGGATCATCGAGCTCATCAACGACCGGAAGATACACGCCAACTAGGCTCTCTAGGCACACCTTAGGGCTCAAAAGGAGGACCTTCGGTAGGAAGTAGATGAGCGTAACCTGTAGGCTGATTGGAGGAAAATCGCGCACAAAAAGTGCATGTTTTGAAATCAAGATTTAAAGTGTGTGTGTTTTGGCTTCCTCGATACTTCCATTATAACATAGAGGCTAAAACGAGTCGAAATAAGGACGGGAGGCGATAGAAGCTTACACGGTATGTTCACGTGTATGTTAACGGCTCTTCAATATTTCAAAGAATGAAAAGAAAAGGAAACAAAGAATAGAAAAGAAAAGTACGGTGAAAACAAAGAAGTGAGAAACATAGAAAAGAATGTATTTGTGGTTTTTAGAATATTTCTAAAACAAGTGAAAAAAAGGAAAACCTATGGCTACTAACTACTAATGACTCCACTAACATGCTAACCTCTTAATGATAGTTGCCTCACATGTATCATTGGCCATCACTAGTCCTTGATTCAAGAGCTTTACAAAGTATGGCTTATATGTTAACTTTCACATCCAAATTCAACCAACAAGTGCAAACTACACTTAAATCATCAAAACCCAATAAGAGCAAGCATGAAATAAAGTAATATTAGCTTGTTAGAGATTTACATGTTAGAGTGTTAGAATCCATCATCATGAGCCATCAATGGCTCTTGCAAGAGCAAGGCCAAGTAGAGGCTATTAGATTCATGTGGATTATCAAGAAGTTAGACTAGTTAGTAGTTAGTAGTTAGTTACCATGAGAGAAAAATTAGCTACACATGTAAAAGGGATTAGAGAGAAGGAAACAAAGATAAGTTAAGAGAGCACCTTTCAGAGATTGTCACCTTCTATTACAAGCACTCTTGCTTCCCAACATGTACCACTCTCTCTCCCTATTACAAGTTCTACAAGAAATGAAAAATACAAAGGAGGAAGAAGAAGAATACTAACCTAAACTACCCTAAATTACAAAATGGAGATGAAAACTACCCTAAACATTGCATATCTCGCTGAAGGAGAACCCCAGGGGTATTTATAGGCACCAAGGGGAAAGGGGGCCAGAGGGCAAACCCTGGCCCATTGTACGGTCGCGGAACAGCGGCCTTGGCCGCGTTTCCACGGTCCTACTAGGGCCGCGCACGCGGCGCTTTGAGCCGCGCGCTGTCCCGTCTGTCCCCTATCAGCTGCTATTGCTGGTTTCTGGTTTTGGGCCCCTGGTTTTGACGAATCAGCTTTCCAAAGTTAATGGCTATATTTTAGGCCTTTAATCACCCATTAAATGGTGATTTAGGGTCTTTTTCTTTATTGCACACCATGGACCAAGAAATATGCAAGAGAGGTGTTTATTAGCAGAATTTAATATTAAATAAATGAGAAGATGTGGTATGAAATGTGTAGTTTTAGAGACTAATCACACCCCCACACTTATCTTTTGCTTGTCCTGAGCAAAACAAAAACTAAGAAAATTATTACACCACTTTTGCAGGTGACGCGATTGCATTGAGCATGTGCAACAAGCCGTTAAACCTCTAGGTTTCCTTAAAGGAAGAGTTTTATCTCCTGAGGGTTTTCAACGGATTACACCCACAAAATCCATAACTAAAGAAATCAAATGTTAGTATTTTTGTAAACGCATTTTGAAATAGAGAAAAGTGTTGAAGTATTTTTGTGAAAATATAAGTGATCCAAGGTTAGAGGTTAACCAGAAATTGTTTTTCCTTAAACTAAGTCGAAATGCAAAATCTTGTTATAAATTAAATATAAGAATTTAAAATTGAATCGATTCTTTGATCTTTCATAAAACTCTTAGAAAAATATGCACTTTGTGAACTGTGAGGATTTTTGAGATATTGACTCAAACTTCATGCCATTGATTTGTGTATATTTTTTTTTTTCTTTTTTCTTTTTTCTTTCTTTTTTCTTCCCTTAGTTTTCTTAGGCTTTCTTATTTACCCGGGTAGTGAGCCTTTAGCCGGTGACTCCCAAACTAGATGATCTTAGGGCACCAGATGAGATCCCTCGGACTTAAGGACTCGAGTAAAAAAGGCCACAAAAATAAAAGGGATTATTTTATTTTTATCCACCATTTTAGGTATGAATAATCATGCTTCCTGAGGCATAATTACCCATCTTTAATAAGTGGTTTTTATTATCATTATATATATATTTAATATATTTTTTATGACATTTTCAGTCTTTGTTTTAATCCCAAAAAATGTGTAAGTGTGAAGTGCATAAATCTAAGGCAAAAAATTCAAGATCAAATTATCTTTCTAATCTTACTTTCTTATCCTAAAATTTAAACAAGATCTATTATTTTGACTTGGTTTAAAATTTCATAATTTTAGGTCTTCCTAATTCCTAAGATAATCTTAATTTTCTTATAAATAAATCAAAACTATTTATCTTGTTTCAAAAAGTTTTGTAAAAAGAAGAAAAGAAAAGAGTTTTTATAATTTTTTTAAAATTAAAAAGAAGTGTAAAAGAAAGAAAATATAAAACTAACTATGTTAGTAAACCCTCCCCCACACTTATCTCATGCATTGTCCTCAATGCATCGTGAATATGTATATACATGAAACAAATGGAGAGGGAAGGAAAATTACCTCATGGTGGTGGTTCCAGTGGTGGTCTGACTGGGCTAAGTGTTGCTACCCAATCAAGATATTATGGATCTTGTAGAAACCCACTAGTGACCTCTCTAATATGATCCAGTAAAAGAATGATTGAGTGAATGGTCTTATTTAAAAATTTATCCCAATCTAATTTTTAATTTTCAAAAATAATTACTGAGTCATTTTCTTCAACAGTCTTGTCCAACAATGAAGTGTGATTTTGGAAGATGATGGATTTGAACTCAAATGGAACCGGAACAAAAATCGATACTGACTCGGGAAATTGACTCAGATCAAGTCGAGATTCAAAACAGGGAGTCAAAATTGGTTCAAATATGGGGTCCAAACCAAAGAATTGATGTTCACACACTTTCCCCATCAATGAAGTGTGATCATAAGATATTGGTTATTCAATTTCACGGTATACGGGTACAGGATTCAATGTTAACTCTAGAATAGCAAGAAAATCTGGTAAAGATACCGGGGTCATTATTGAATCAAAAAGTGAAATTGAATCACTAACATGAGGTTCGGGATCACATTCATGGTTAATTTCAATTTTATGAAAGAGAAAACTTGCCAGAATGTCAAGGTGATTTTCATAACTTGGAGTTTGATCAAGTTCAAATGTGCGTTCTGAAATTGAATCTTGGTTTCCAAAATAGTATGATTCTTGGGTCCAATCGGTAGAGTTAGGGAAATAAGAATTGGTCAAAGGTTGACAAGAAAGACTTTCCTCGCTCTCATTGATCAAATTGCTTATTATTGAGTCTAACTTACTGATAGGCCGGGTAACAGAATTTGGAATCTGAATTATGTCTTCCATACTTTTTGCAATTGGTTCTTCTTGAAAAGATGAGTATGGAAGTCGATTTTGGAAATTATGGTGAAATTGTGAGTCCATAAGATTTTGTGATTGCAGCTCGGACTCATGCAAGGGTTCCATACTCAAGTCTAGTATTGAAGTTTGTTCATTTTGAATCGGTGAGACTGGAAAAGATGAGTAGGACTCTTGAAAATTTGGTTGAGATGTGAGTCCAACATATTTCCATTCTTTCACAAAAGACTTCCAAACACTTTTCTATCTCAGATTCTTCTTCAATCGGATGCTCTAGAAAAGGAGTATGTGGACTTTGATGTGGGAAGGATTGTGAATTGAGCAAATTTTGAATTTGTTGTAGGGACTCTTTCATACTCCTTTCCAAATTAGATTTTCTTCGGTTGGTGGAACAGGAAAAGGAGTATATGAACCAAAATCGGGGAATGAACTTTGTGAAAATAGTGGGCAAGGTGGTTGAAAGTTTGACTCAGGAGAGTAGAATCCCCATTGACTCTGTGAAGTGTAGAAATTATTTTGAAAATATTGGTTATAGGATTGGAGATATGGGTCATATTGAGTAGATAATCCCAACTCGGCATATATTATTAGTTCATGTTGTACATAGCCGGGTCGGAGTTATCCGAGTCAAATGAGGTCGAGGTGAAATATGAATTCATATTATGATTGAAAGAATTGTTGTTGTTAAAATCCATTTCACAATTTACAAAAACAAACAAACAAACAAACAAACAAATAAAGAAAAAAAAAAGAAAACAAGCCAATGCTAGGGTTGACTTAGACCTAGACGACTCCTAACTGGTTAGACTGTCTGCAGGAGGTATATTGTCAGAAACTGACCACGAGTTGATCAGCTAGGTAGGGGCAAGATCAGTGGGAGGTATCCGTGCCAGAGCAACAGGCCTAATTATACCGAACCACTATTCTTTGAGGTTTCGCCTCTCAATCCCCAACCTTAGACACCGATTTGACAAGAGTCAACTTCTAACAATCTCCCCCTTAGATCAATCTCTTAAATGAGTCCGAGATTTTTCTAGGGACCAACGTCTAGCAAATTTTATTTAGGCTTGAGTTGTGTGAGTGAGGAGGTGATTTTTGGGCCAAGGGAGGGTAATGACTTTTCCACGTTATGTTGTATTGGGTTTTGCCCTTAAGTTCAATTCGTGCAAGTGTGCAATATAGATGAGAATGAACATATAAAGAGAGTAAATCACCCACGTGTTTGTCCTAACTATATGCTATGCAATATGTACACCTTCTGCAAGATCACAATAACACAAGAACAAAATACAGTATATTAGAATGAAAATTGACACGTGCCTAGATGCAAATGTCTAAACCGTTTTAAAACATCCAATTACCGTATTTTAGTTCTTAAAATTATTTACAATGCACAGGTAATATAAACAAAAATTAGTAGCAGAGTATAAGAATATACAAGAATTTACCCAACCACACAAGAGCAAGTGTGGACTTCTGCAACGCTAAAAATTTAACCTGCACACTAAAAACAAAAAGAAAGGTTAACAAAACGTGAAATCAAACTGTTCCCATCCGCGGCAACGGCGCCAAAATTTGATCAGGGGAAAACCGCGCACAAAAAGTGTATGTTTTGAAATCAAGATTTAAAGAGTGTGTGCTTTGACTTCCTTGATACTTCTGTTATAGCATAGAGGCTAAAATAAGTCAAATTCACAAGGACAGGAGGCGATAGAAACTTACACGGTATGTTCACATGTATGTTAATGGTTCTTCAATGTTTGAAAGAATGCAAAGAAAAGGAAACAAAGAATGAAAAAGAGAAGTATGGTGAAAACAAAGAAGTGGGAAACATAGAAAAGAATGTATTTGTGGTTTTTAGAATATTTCTAAAACAAGTGAAAAAGAAAGAAAACTCATGGCTTCTAACTACTAATGACTCTACTAACATGCTAACCTCTTAGTGATAGTTGTCTCACATGTATCATTGGCCATCACTAGTCCTTAGTTCAAGAGCTTTACAAAGCATGGCTCATATGTTAACTTTCACATCCAAATTCAACCAACAAGTGCAAGCTACACTTAAATCATCAAAACCCAATAAGAGCAAGCATGAAATAAAGTAATGTTAGCTTGTTAGAGATTTAGATGTTAGAGTGTCAGAATCCATTATCATGAGCCATCAATGGTTCTTGCAAGAGCAAGGCCAAGTAGAGGCTATTAGATTCATGTGGATTATCAAGTAAGAAGTTAGACTAATTAGTGGTTAGTAGTTAGCTGCCATGAGAGAAAAATTAGCTACACATGTAAAAGGGATTAGAGAAGAAAACAAAGATAAGTTAAGAGAGCACCTTTCATAGGTTGTCACCTTCTATTACAAACACTCTTGCTTCCCAACATGTACCACTCTCTCTCTCTATTACAAGATCTACAAGAAATGAAAAATACAAAGGAGGAAGAAGAAGAACACTAACCTAAACTATCCTAAACTACAAAACAGAGATGAAAACTACCCTAAAACATTGCATATCTCGCTAAAGGAGAACCCCAGGGGTATTTATAGGCACCAGGGGATAGGGGGCCAGAGGCAAACCCTGGCCCAAAGTACGGGCGCGGCCGTGCCCGTACGGCCTTTGAAACACAGCCTTGGCCGCGTTTCTGCGGCCCTACTAGGGCCGCGCGCGCGGCGCTTTGAGCCACGCGCTGTCCCCTGTCAGCTGTTTTTCCCGGTTTCTGGTTTGGGCCCCTGGTTTTGACGATTCAGCTCTCCAAAGTCAATAACTATATTTTAGGCCTTTAATCACCAATTAAATGGTGATTTAAGGTCTTCTTCTTCGTTTCACACCATGGACCTAGAAACATGCAAGAGAGGTGTTAATTAGCAGAATTTAATATTAAATAAATATGAAGATGTCATGTGAAATGTGCAGTTTTGGAGACTAATCATAGGCATGGGCTGAGGCCACTCATAGTAAGTAAAAGAATAATCCACACAAGCTTGATAATAAAGATTTCATGAACAAACATAAGCAAGTGTGTTCCTAAACTCTTCCTGGTTAACCAAATTCTTTGCTGTGTCTCTGAGTGTCTCAAGGACATAGTGGTCATCTTTTTCATCAGGTCAGAGTATGAGTCTATAGAAGATGAAGAGCAACCAAAAGAAAACTGAGGTGGAAGCTGAACAGGAGGGGGCTGAGCATGCGCATGAGTGCCAGATTGCATCCTCTTCAAAAGAGTATGATCGATATCAACAGAAGGAGGATAGGCAACCTCACTGAAGATGTCAATTTTGAAATATCTGAGAAGATGAGTAACAATAGATCCTACTCGGAATCATGAGGTGCTCAGGTAACATGAATTTAATGAGGAACTTTGAGATATTAACCCTATGATTTTCAAAAGGCAATAGATGAGAAGTGGTGCACTACCTCGAGCATGGATATACTCACCAAATTTAGGAAGTAGATTGAAAAATACAATCTTAGCGAGAACTTGGACGGTGAGAGTATAATACTTCACCTCCTCATTCTTCACTAAACCTAGATTATCATCATCATGCAATAATCGAAAGGCGGTGAAGCAGACTCACCATCGGGAAACTCAAAGTTATCAAAATGAAGATTGAAGATATCTGCACCCTCGCAAGATAAATGAAGAATTCTTATGAATCCTTCAAGAGAAATGTCAATGTCAAAATTTTTGACACGAGAGTGGAAGATATTGTTATTGAAGGATAAGTTATAATAGAACATATAGACGAGTTTGGGATGTCCTTTCTTTTGATAGTGACAAGGAATTCTAATGAATTGGCTCTAAGAATTTGAGTAAGATTGAGGTGCTCAAAGTCAGCAAGCAACGCTGTTCTCCTTGGAATTATCTGCTTTTGCAGAGGATGGAATGCTTAAATTTAACATTCTCTGAAACAAATGGGCCATGGGAAGAGGATTTGGATCTAGAATCGATTTTCTTGGATTTTTCTGGCTTGTCTTGCCTTGATCTCTTTCTAGATAGATGAAGGGTGAAAATAAACTGAAAGCTTGAAGTAAAAACATCGAAAATTGAAAGAGAGCGGGATTAAAGAGATATACCCATTAAAAGTAGCAATTTCCTCAACAAATCAACTCTAAGTAATGAACCCGAGGGCAATTGAAAAAAATCTTGAAGAGAAGTGTAGTGAGATGGAAGAATTTGAGCGAGAAAGATGATGGGTTAGGGAGAAATGTCGACAAATAAGAGGGGAAAATAAAATTGGCTATTGGTTGATCGGGCGGTCGATCGACCCCAGTGTTCTAATGTTCTACAGTTCACTGTGGTCGACTGGGCAGTCAGCCGACAAAACTCGAGATCTTTTTACCTCCAGTCAGTCGACTAGGTTTACCTGAGAGTTATACACTTCTCAGTCAGTCGACCAATCGATCGACCGAGCCAACCCGAGATACTAAGCTTCTCAATCGATTGATCATGCGGTCGACCAAGATGAGAGTACAAGCCTCTCTCAATTCTTGATTGACCGTGTAGTCGACCGGGACTGCCCCAAAATCAGAAATTTTGAAAATTTATGAAATTGAAAAACAAATTTTTATTAAAAGCCAATTGAATAAACTAGTAAAATCCTACTTAATGGATAAAAATCTTTTGAAAGATTATTTAGTCTAGGAAAAATTTATAAGAAATATTTGCATAAGTAGTTTGTTCAAAAATGATTTAAGAACACATAAAAATCATATTTATATTTAAATCATAAATTAAGCCATTAAAAATTAAGAAATAAAATCGCATACTCTTGACGGGCTTTGAACTTCTCCTCATCATTCCTCTAGACTAAGAGTTAAGGTGCACAATTGTTTTCTTATTTTTACGCTTAATAAATTATATAAATATTATCATAGAAATTGTTTAAAAAATATGTGTATATATATATGTTTATATTAAAATACAAGCATATATGATAACTAACACACTCATAGGCATAAAGCATGGGGCACAAAAATAGAGTCTATATTATCATCATGTATGCATTCCATATAAACACCATGGAATCATATTAATTGACATTGAAACATACTATTATATGAATCAACAATTTAAATCATCAAAATTGTATGAAAATACTAAACATACATGAAAGAAGTCAAACAACTCATCATATCTAAGCATGAATAACATGTATAACGTCTAGTCTAACTAACATGAAGATGCAATTAATTTAAACTTGAAACAAGTGGTGATGTTACCAATACTATTTAAGCATGCAATCTCTATGTTGAAAGGTGGTATTCTTGTTGGCCCAAAGGCATTCCACTCTAGTTTTGATGATGATTAACTCATATAGTTATGTGTACTAATAATCTTGTGATTTTAGTTTCAGATCATTAATCAAGATGTTAGTAGGTGATTAGCTTCATCAAAGATGGTTTGGAAGCTTTCACATAGTGATTCAAGAGCCCGAGCGACAAGATCATGTATAGCACTCATTGGAGTCAAGCTCGGTGGATCACGAAGTTTTGGATCGAGTCGGCTTGGAGACGGTGCTCTACAAGAAGACATCGGTACCTAGTTTAGTTTGAGTTTTAGATCCATTTGTAAAGATTAGAATAGTATGATATGCTCAAGTTCACAAAACACACACGTTTCATGTTTTGAATATTGGTTTTCGGTTTTTCCGTTTTTGGTTTAACCGATCTTGGTTTCATGAATAGATAGATCAAAACAAGTTTAAATGATTTTATGTATAGTAGATTCATTCTATATACATCAATGCTTAACTTCCTAGACAAACTTAGTTTTGACTCACTTATTCATGTGTTTTATGTTTTGGTATTTTTAACAAAACATATTTTGGAATTAAAGTCAAAAACATGGATATATATATGTTTCATGTATATAGGATTATATCCATATACATCATGCCTAAATGGTGTTTAATATCATATTTTTGTATTTGGATAAGTTTTGTACAAAATGTATTTTCAATTCAAAAATCCAAGTTTTAGAAAATACAGTTTTTGATTTTTTGAAAAAATGATAAGATACAAAAATGTTTTAAAATGTTTGTTATTTGTGATGAAATTTTTATCACAAGTTTATATTTAAAAATAAAATGATAAAACTATTTTTGTGTAATTTTAGAGATTTTATGGGAATTTTTAGGATTAAAATTACATGTTTATCTGACCAGAATTGCTGCTGCCAGGCTAGGTCGGTCGACTGGACGGTCGACCGGACCAAGAAGCCGGTCGACCGTAGCGGTCGACCGACGTGCACGGATACGTGCACGCTGGCTGCCCCATAAGCCGGTCGACCGCACGGTCGACCGACTGAGAGCAGGTTGCTCTCGGGTTTCTCCCGGTCGACCGAGCGGTCGACCGCCAGAGAGCCGTTGTTCTCTGGTTCTGGGGACGGTCGACCGCCCGGTCGACCGGTAGCTGCCTACGGTCAAAAAGTGATTGTTGGTCGGTCGACCGACCGGTAGTTCATTTTTGGCAGTTTCTGCTGCCAACGGCTATAATTTTCTGGGGGCTATAAATACCCCATTGGAAAGAGGTTTTCTTTGTGCTAATTTTTCCTGACTCTCTAGTATTTTTACAGCAATCAAAAGAAGTTTTTGTGCTTTAAATTGAACAATCTATTTGGTGTTTTTGCTAGGGTTTGGAAAATCATGAAAGGGTTTTTGGGAAAAGATTTTGATTCAACTTCTTCATCTTGGTTTCTAGTTTTTCTCAAAGATTTTCTTTGAGTTTTTGATTTACATTCCTTTGGTTTTCTCCACACTTGAGCTACATCTACTATCTTATTCTATAGGATCTTTGTGTGAGAAAAGAGATTGTTTGTGGTCTTTTGATCACCAAGTTGTAAACCCAATCTTTACTTGGCTTTGTGCCTTTCCCTCATTGTGTTGAGGAGGTTGTGCATTTGGGTTGTATCCCCCAAGTGGTGAGGTGATCCTTGTGTAGCTTTGTGCTTATCCCTCAAGTTGTGAGGTGATTGTTTGTTGGCTTGGTGTTGTGCCTCAAGGAGGAGGTTGTGTTTGTAAGGAGAGGAGTTGGGTACTCCTTGTGATTGTATTGCCCTAAATCCTCGGTGGAGGTTCCCTTTGTGAGAGTCCTTTGTGGACAAGCTAGTGGACTAGAAATCCTTCACGGTGGTGAAGGTGGGGATGAAGAGCTGGGTGCTCGAACCTCGAAACATATCTTGTTGTTTGCGCTTGATCCCTTGGCTCTTACTCTCTCTCTATATTGTGCCTTGCATCAATTCATATTGTTCATTCATATTTATTTGCTTGGCTTGTTTGAGTGTGCATCTCTTGTTAATTGTAATTAGTTTTTAAATTCCGCATTAAGTTCTTTAGATTAGCATTATCACCTATTCACCCCCCTCTAGGTGATTTCAATTGGTATCAGAGCCTCCACTCCTGATATTTAGGTTTAACCACCTAGGAGTGAGATCTTGGTTTGCTAATCTTCATTTGCATTTTTCATTTGCACACATTTAGTTTGCACTCATGGATAGCCCTCCTATGTTTAATTTTTCTAGACATGATATTTGGAAGGCCAAGATGAGTAGTCATTTAAAAAGCCTAGGACATCTAGTTTATCAAGCCACTACTCAAGAATCCTACCCTAATGCTAGCAAGCATAAAAAGGCAAATGCATTAGCACTTAAGACACTTAGAGCATCTCTTAATGAAGATCTTTTACATGTGTTTGCTCATTATGACTCGGCTTTTGCAGTTTGGAGCATATTGACTTCTCCCGAGCTACCAAGGATTATCAACAGGTTGAGAAGATCTAGGAGAGACAAGTCCGATGAGCATTGCCTCATGGTCCAAGGGAAAGACTCCCTTAAGGTACAATCGGATTCTCAACTAGATGATAGCTCTAGTTCCTATTGTCATGGTTGTTTTGAAGTTCAAACATTGAATATGGAACTTGCTCAAAAGCTTGAATTTTTTTTGAAAAAACATGATTTGTTAAAAAAGAACAATTTTGAACTAAAAGAAGAATTAAAGGATTTGTGTTCAAATTTTGAATTGATTTTGCAAGAGAAGGAAGAGATTGCAAGTGAACGTGACTCACTTAAATCTCAACTTGACCTTGTCCTAAAGAAAAATGAGTTTTTGAAAAGCAAAAAGGATTGTGATGATGTTGTGAAAAACAATAAGGTTTTATCGTCTAAATTAGATTTTGTTTTAAAAGATAAACTTTCTTTGAAAAATAAAATTGAGTTCATTACAAAAGAATTGGATTTTGTTTTAAAGAAAAATGAATCTATGGAAATTGAATTGTCTACACATGTTTGCCATGCTAGTGTAGTTTCACCTAGCACATCTTTTGCATGCACCACTTTATCTTCTAGTATTGAGAATGACATAAATGTTTTGAAGAAAAGTGTAGATTGTTTGGGCTCCACTTTGAGCCAATGTACTTTAAATCATACACGCTTGGAAACCTCGGTTCGTAAGAAACAAGGTCCATCTTTGCATGTACACCCATCAGGGCATACACATGCTCATCACGATCACAAACTTCACACTATGTATGCCCATGAGTACACGTGTACACATTGTGGTCGAAAGGGCCACCTTGCTAGATTTTGCTATGACTGTTTACATGTTGAAAATTTAACAAATAATCTTGTTTGGGTTAGGAGAGATACTAACCCCTATGGACCCAAAAGGAAATGGGTACCAAAGACCACCCCTAAAATTTTGATATAGGTGTGGGCTCTCGCATCACATGAGAGTAGCAGTGCCTTGAAGTGGATGCGTTCCGTGCTTAAAGAAAACAATTTGGATGCATCACTTTCATGGGGAGTTTGGTGGAGAGGACTACCATTGGTTTGGAGAACTAGAGAGGTGCCTTCATCGGTTTTGATATCAATCTCTAACTCCCGTTTACATTTGCATGCTTTTCATGTCATTGATTTATAGCATGTCATGTTTTAAAGCTCATTATGATTATGTCATGTGATTTAAATTAGTGATATACATGTTTAGTTATTTGAGACACCCATATCTTTGTGTTCTCACTTTATTTTTAAACTAATATGTATGTCCTAAATCTAATGCATGTGCATGTACATAATGATCATATGTGTGTTTATGATTTTTGTTTTGTTGTGATGTCTATAGTTTATTATGTTAAATGCCATGATTCTTAGATCATTGACATGCATGTATAGCTTTTGAGATCACTCATGTTTATATGGACCCATATGTTGTGTTCTCACCATTTGTTTAGCTATTATGCACATCATAGCTCTAATAGCATGTGGATTTACATAATGATCATGTTTATGATTTTTATGTTGATTTATATCCCGTTTTGTGCTTCATGATTTGAATATATGTTTAAATGTTAGTTTTCATTAAGACTAGGTATATACTTGTACATAGAATGGGACACAAGTAAATTATTATATGTTTATGCTTGAATGCTTATTTGTACCCATTAGATGTGCTAGTATAGTCTAGTTTTGATGATTCATGCATTCTAACTTATATTCCCCATTTTGGATGTGTTTTATGATAATGTGTTTTCACTTCATGTATATATTTATTTTGCCAAACCTTAAGATATACATGTATACCCCTTGAGTCATTGCTTTTCATGCAAATCTTTATTATAGACTCAAATTGTCTTTAGGGATATGTATGTATACTTTTTGTGTTGTCAAAACATACATATGCCTTGAAGTATAAATTGTTTTTAAATGAAAATTTAGTTTCTCATGATTTCATGTTTTCATGTTTATGGAATTTAAATTGAGCTTAATTGAATATTTTCATAATGATATATGTCACATAACACTTGTTCACTCACTTTATTAGGTTTCTCATGATTTTATTTTCATGAGTATAATATGGGCTTTATGGATTTTTAGTGTTTAGTGATCATGTGAATTACATGTGTTTCATGAAAAATAATATTTATATTTTATTCCTTGCTTGAAGAATTTCGTACTAGTTAACAAGATTTCCCATTTAACTAGTTCGTATTCTTCTTATGGTAGAGATTTTCAAACGTACTCTATTTTCAAACCTATTTTTGAAAACCCCTACCTTCAAAGGGTGGTTGGATGGGAGATCATGCTCATGTATGCTTTATATTGAAAATCATTTCAAACTTGAACATGATTGGGAGGATAGGTTATATGAGATATACTCTTGATATTATTGTTGTTTCAATTGATATCATTGGATTCTTTCAATTGGTATCAATATTGATATTTTTGTATACTCATATATTTTTTTGGTATATGTATGCTTGTACTTCAAAGAGTATCAATTTCAATTGGTATCTAATTTTTCATACATATATATATATATATATATATATATATATATATATATGTTTATGATAAAGCATGTTTTATAATGACTATCTTGTTTCAATTGACTAGTTTTCAATTGGTATCCATATACAAGCTTATTCATTATTTCATTTGGCATTTCATAAAGGGGGAGAAAACTTGTATTTCATCTTTCAATTGGTATTTGATTTTCACTCCCATACTTTATGATTGAAAATTTCAATTTGGTATCATATGTTCAAAATGAAAAATATTTACAATTGGTATCAAAATTTCTGTTTAGAAATTCAAAATTGTTATGTTTAATTTCGATTGGTATCAAGATTGTTTTCTTATAATTGGTATCAATGTTTTTATGTTTCCTTTCAATTGGTATCAAGATGTTCTACTTTGACAAATTTTTAATTGATATCTTAATTGATTGTCACCCCTTATTTACATCATTTGTGTTTTAGACAAAAAGGGAAGAACATTATTTTATTGTTTTTAACTCCTTCAATGTTTCCTTGTTTCGAACAAAAAGGAGGAGAAGAATGTTTTTGTTTTCACTTGGACCCCTTTTTGATGATTGACAAAAAGGGGGAGAAGTATTTTAGTTTATGCATGTTTTGTTTATGCATGTTTTGTTTATTTATTAGTTTGTCGTTTAATTGTTTAATTAGTATCAAGAGCATTATTTAAGAACTTGTTTTTATTGGTATCAAGAGCACGGTTTTATGCATGATGCATTTCATATGTTTGGTACAAAGAGCATTATGTTTTAGAAAAAGGATTTATGTTCATGCATCACAATAAACAAATAGATATATGTGTTTCATACTTGTTTATGAGCCTTCATTGCATATTTATTTATTTGTTTATTCCTATGCATGAGTTAAGGGGGAGCTTCTCTGAAGATTAACTTTAATCCATGCATATATAACTCCATGAGTTTTGTCATCATCAAAAAGGGGGAGATTGTTAGCCCAAAGGCCTTCCACTCTAGTTTTGATGATGATTAACTCATGTAGTTATGTGTACTAATAATCTTGTGATTTTAGTTTCAGATCATTAATCAAGATGTTAGTAGGTGATTAGCTTCATCAAAGATGGTTTGGAAGCTTTCACATAGTGATTTAAGAGCCCGAGCGATAAGATCATATATAGCACTCATTGGAGTCAAGCTCGGTGGATCACGAAGTTTTGGATCGAGTCAGCTTAGAGACGGCGCTCTACAAGAAGACATCGGTACCTAGTTTAGTTTGAGTTTTAGATCCATTTGTAAAGATTAGAATAGTATGATATGCTCAAGTTCACAAAACACACACGTTTCATGTTTTGAATATTGGTTTTCGGTTTTTCCGTTTTTGGTTTAACCGATCTTGGTTTCATGAATAGATATATCAAAACAAGTTTAAATGGTTTTATGTATAGTAGATTCATTCTATATACATCAATGCTTAACTTCCTAGACAAACTTAGTTTTAACTCACTTATTCATGTGTTTTATGTTTTGGTATTTTTAACAAAACATATTTTGGAATTAAAGTCAAAAACATGGATATATATATGTTTCATGTATATAGGATTATATCCATATACATCATGCCTAAATGGTGTTTAATATCATGTTTTTGTATTTGGATAAGTTTTGGACAAAATGTATTTTCATTTCAAAAATCCAAGTTTTAGAAAATACAGTTTTTGATTTTTGGTAAAAATGATAAGACAAAAATGTTTTAAAATGTTTGTTATTTGTGATGAAATTTTTATCACAAGTTTATATTTAAAAATAAAATGATAAAACTATTTTTGTGTAATTTTAGAGATTTTATGGGAATTTTTAGGATTAAAAATTACATGTTTTTCTGATCAGAACTGCTGCTGCCAAGCTAGGTCGGTCGACTGGACGGTCGACCGGACCAGGAAGACGGTCGACCGTAGCGGTCGACCGACGTGCACGGATACGTGCACGCTGGCTGCCCCATAAGCCGGTCGACCGCACGGTCGACCGACTGAGAGCAGGTTGCTCTCGGGTTTCTCTTGGTCGATCGAGCGGTCGACCGGCCAGAGAGCCGTTGCTCTCTGGTTCTGGGGACGGTCGACCGCCCGGTCGACCGGTAGCTGCCTACGGTCAAAAAGTGACCGTTGGCCGGTCGACCGACCGGTCGACCGGTAGTTCATTTTTTGCAGTTTCTGCTGCCAACGCTATAATTTTTTGGGGGCTATAAATACCCCATTGGAAAGAGGTTTTCTCTAAGATTTTTGCTGCTAATTTTTCCTGACTCTCTAGTGTTTTCACAGCAATCAAAAGAAGTTTTTGTTCTTTAAATTGAACAATCTTTTTGGCGTTTTTGCTAGGGTTTGGAAAATCAAGAAAGGGTTTTTGGGAAAAGATTTTGATTCAACTTCTTCATCTTGGTTTCTAGTTTTTCCCAAAGATTTTCTTTGAGTTTTTGATTTCCATTCCTTTGGTTTTCTCCACACTTGAGCTACATCTACTATCTTATTCTATAGGATCTTTGTGTAGGAAAAGAGATTGTTTGTGGTCTTTTGATCACCAAGTTGTAAACCCAATCTTTACTTGGCTTTGTGCCTTTCCCTCATTGCGTTGAGGAGGTTGTGCATTTGGGTTGTATCCCTCAAGTGGTGAGGTGATCCTTCTGTAGCTTTGTGCTTATCCCTCAAGTTGTGAGGTGATTGTTTGTTGGCTTGGTGTTGTGCCTCAAGGAGGAGGTTGTGTTTGTAAGGAGAGGAGTTGGGTACTCCTTGTGATTTTATTGCCCCAAATCCTCCATGGAGGTTCCTTTTGTGGGAGTCCTTTGTGGACAAGCTAGTGGACTAGAAATCCTTCACGGTGGTGAAGGCGGGGATGTAGAACTGGGTGCTCGAACCTCAAAACATATCTTGTTGTTTGCGCTTGATCCCTTGGCTCTTACTCTCTCTCTATATTGTGCCTTGCATCAATTCATATTGTTCATTCATATTTATTTGCTTGGCTTGTTTGAGTGTGCATCTCTTATTAATTGCAATTAGTTTTTAAATTCCGCATTAAGTTCATTAGATTAGCATTATCACCTATTCACCCCCCTCTAGGTGATTTCAATTCTTCCACCTTACTTTCTTGATAGCGATGCATCAAATTGGTATGTCCTTCAAGCTCCAAAGGCAATCCCTACCAAGGTATCATCTCTTTCTAAGTCTTAGAGAAGGACAAACCTACATCAATTAAATTCAGTGTGCTTTTTGCTACCCATATCTTCTTGGGTCCTTGAGGGTCAGTATTTTGTCGAACCCAAATATTATTTTTCTTTCAATTCAATCTCGAATAATAAAATTTTGTAAGATTGCCTTTATGGCCACAATGTGTACAAGTGTACACCTTGCCATACAAATGAACATGTGTGTGTTGCCTTGTGTACATGCTTAATGTGTGCTTGTGGAGTGTGTTTTCTTTTGGAAATATAGAGTCAATTTTCTTCATATCAAAAGCATATTCTTTAAACTAACATCCAAGATACCAATTCTATTTTTCAAAGTCTCAAGCTCATTTTGGTCATAAACTATTTTAGGGCTTTTGCCCTTGTAACTCTATTTATGAAAATCAAAATTATTTTTAGTCTTTTCAAAACAAATCGATAAGTCTTCTTTTTCTTTAAAAACAATATCAAGCTCGTTTTCCACAATTTATTCTCTTTTTTAAATTTTTTTGTTTTGAATTTTTGAAAGCTCATAGTGGTCTTGCAATTCTTCGAAAAATCTACCAAGCTCATCAATTGTAAGTTCATCATTATTAAGGAAAGTTTCTAGAAATACCTTGGTGGGGTCATCCCCATTGGCCATGAAGCAAACATTAGCGATATCAACTTTCTCATCAGATTCGGTCTCTGAGTCATCCCAAGTGGCCACCATTCCCTTCTTGTGTGCTCTTTTAGATGTGGTCGCTTGGAGAGAGGGACAAACGGCTATTAAATGTCTCGCCTTCTTGCAATGGAAACACGAACCCATCTCTTCTTTCTTTCTTTCATTCTTCATTTGCGGTCTTGTCTTTCAGAAGTTGCTCATCCATTTTTCTTATAAAACATCTTGCCAACTTTCCTTATAAGCATGAAAAAGTCTTCTTCCTCACTTTCATCCATAAATTATTCATCCTTCGCAATGGATGGAGTTGCCTTAAAGGCAATAAACTTTCTCTTTGGAGGTTCTCTTCCTTCATGAACCTTCATCTCCATCTCATGTGTTTTGAGATTCCAAATGATTCCAGAGAAGTCCATCACCTCACGATCATTGAGCTCCTTGAAAATCATTGCCTTGACCTTCCAAGCTTTAGGAAGAGCTCTAATTACTTTTTTCACTTTTTGATCATTGTCGATCTTATCACCAAAGGAAGAGAATTCATTAGTGATTTTAGTAAAGCGAGTAAGCATTTCATTTATTATTTCATTGTGAAAAATATAAAAGTTCTCATATTGAGAACAAAGTAAATCTATTTTAAACCTCTTGATTTGTGAGGTAACCTCATGAGTTATGATCAAGTCATTTCATACCTCAAATGCGGGTTTACAATTTATAACACAAGAAAAATCATCATTCAATGCTTGTATTAGTGTATATTGTGCCTTAGCACTGTCCTCATAGTACTTAGCAATAGCTTCAGACCATTTTCCTCATCACAGTGAGATTCTACAAAATTCTCAGTGATGGCCTTTGCAACCCTAAATTCTAAAGACTTTAGAAATAAGGTCAAATGGGAAACTTCAAATCATTAAATTTATGTGGGGACTTGATGTTAGTGAAGTCGTGTGATGTCATGAATGCAAACAAATATATAGACAAGGATCACTCTAAGGTGATTAAACTAAAAATCTAGAGTACTTGGCTCAGATACCATATGAAATCACCTCGAGAGGGGCGGATAGGTGATAGCTAAAAAACTATGGCAAATAATGTGGAATTAAAACAACTAATGTTATCTAGCAATACAATGAGTAAAGAAGCAATCCACGCAATCAAAATAATGAATCACAAGATACATCAAGCATATGATGATTAAGATAATATAGAAGCATGCAAGATATTAGAGGAGTGAGTTGAGTAGAGAAATAGAGAGAAGGCAATCGCAAACGCAAGAATATGTTACGTCACGGTTCCCAAAATACGCTGGAGCGGTCGCGATGAGAGTGGCGATGTATGTACCCGAGAAAAATAACCCATGTATAGACGCTAAGCCTAAATCAACTATGGAAGCTATATAAATCAACTATGGAAGCAATAAAGTCACTGCAATATGGCATAGAAATTTCTATCATTATTCTATGAATAATATAAATAAAATAAAGCTGAGTCCAGTCTATAGAGAATTAAGAGAAATGCAAGAAAAAAATAAAGAATGAAGAGATACCAATACTGAGTGATCAAGTAACGAGCTCTTCGTAATACAGGTGATCCTCCCCCAAATACCTGATCAACAAAACAAAATATATATAGACCTGGATATGCAAATCAAGGAGGGTTAGAAAAATCCCAATGAGTGTGTAAAATGTGAAAAGGTTCATATATAAGCTTCGCGCATATTACAATACTATTGTGAATACAACAACATGTGATATATAGTTAAACAATAGTCAAGACAATCTGTAATAAATCATATGTCAAGTCAGGTGTCTATTATAGCACATATATGTATATCAGGTGAACGCACTTTAATGTCTATTTTTATTATTATGTTAGCGAACACTAATTATCACATGCAGTAAACGCATCCCATATTACGCCTATTACACATATCAATTGGGGTCCTATGTTATTAAAATTGATCGGTGGAGAAATTGTCTATTTTCAAGTGGCTCCCGTACATACCCAGGACCACGTCCCATGTTCCTAGCGCTAAATCAGGCTGTACCGTCAGGTACTCAATGCATGAACAATAACAATATAAACATGACGGGTGTCAGTCATCTCCTAGGAACCCTGCAGTGGAACCCTCTTTTGGCTGCGGAACTTGTATCCTAGGTCCACCCAAAATATAAATATTGTCTCCCCTATCAATTTCCCCAATCACCGTGTAAATTGTCTAATTACATTATTACTTAATTTACCTAGATCAATTAATATCCATGTTCCTAGATTACTGGGATAAGAAAATGATAATAAAATAGCAATGTCAATATGGTAAACAATATATCAATATCACATAAGACAATGTACCAATATTTTCCCAGTAATTTTGGTAACATGAATCTATACTTGAAAAATATAACATGTACTATTTAGTTAATATACAATTTCATCTAGAAATATCAAGATCCACTCCATATGTATTAGGATGTAACCAGTAACCGATTCATTAACTTTTGATCTCAATATAATTACCATAAACATCAATTATTAAATTCATTATCATACTGCAGTCTCAAATAACAATATAGTAGTATTCCCATTTTTATCAAGCTATTCTAATCATCTATGTCCATCAGCATATCCAAGTCTCAGCATAATGAAATAAAATATATCTAATAAAATTCACATTACCCAAGTCGATCATGATCATTTAACTTCAATCAGGCTTAACCACAGATCCAAATACCAAAACACAACTCAATTAAATATATGAATAACCCACTGGTTCAGACTAATCAAATCTATACATATTTTACAAGCCAAAGTTGAATCCCACTCCAATCGAGTCTACTAATAGATCCAGTCCAAGATCCAATCTTCTAATGTAGCAACATCCTATTTAGTCAATTCATAATGTCCAATTCTCATTTGAATTATCACCAAATAAAGGAAGATAAATTCTAACAGATAACTCACATGAAACCAATGCTTGCTCCTAAACCCATGCTCTAGAATCATCAAGAACTCAAAATCTGATAGCAGTAAAACTTTGAAGATTCCCAAAAGAACTGTAAACGCCTTCAATAATTTAGATTAACACTAAGCATCATCAAGAAGTACCTAATAACTATAATCACCACCAAGCATAAAAAGAACGATTGTCTGGCAAAGTCATAAATCATTAGTTAGTTACATACAATTTCCAAACTACCACAAAATATCACACTATCCAAATCCTAAATCCAGTGCTAGCTCATCAATAACTCAAAATTGCAATAATGACAAATTAAATAGGGAGTCTTAGTCACTCACTCGATAAATTCCATAGCCAGTAGGAAATTAAACAAACCTTATGGTAATTGATAATAATAAATTATTTGGTAAATAAATAAATTATCATTAATAAAACATTTTTTATTTTAGACACTGAAGACACTCCCAATAAAATAAATTAACAATAAATATAAAAATAAAATAAACACTTATGACCAATTAAATAATGAAAAAATACTCAATAAATAGACACTCATGGAGTATGTCGCTGATCCGAGCCAGATACTCTGTTGGATCAGATCTAACTGCAGCAGGTTGTGCTTTGGTCTGCTATGGTATGAATCTCCAAATCCTCAAGTGTGTCGGGTCCACTGCAAACACGACTCCAAGTTCGGGTCTCCGGTTGTTGGGTTTGGGGTATGGATTATTTTTTGGGTCAGGCTTGCATGCAAACTCATTAGGGTTGGAAATTATAAGAGAGACTCTGAGAGAGATAAAGAGAGATGTAGATAGAGAGGGAGAGTGGTATAGATATAGAGAGAACTCACACACACACACATCTGCACAGAGAGAGGGAAAGATAAAGAGAGAGATAGAGAGAATGTGAGAGGTACAGAGAGAGAAAGAGAGATGCTGGGAGAGAGGGAGAGGGGGCCTCACGTTGGAGAGGAAGAGCTTGGTGCTCAGTTTGACGTGTGGTGTTGGAGGCTATGATGGAGAAAAGGGGAACGGAGGTGGCAGTGCGATGGTTGTATTTGTGGTGGCAGGGTGGTGCTTGGAGAGTGTGTGGTGGAGCAAGTGTAGAAGAAGCTCTGGCTGAGCGTAGGTGGAGTTAGAGGGAGGTGGTAAGTTGTGATGGGTGTTGGGAAGATGAACGCCAGCACGAAAGTGTACCGAGTGTGGAGGCTTGGGGGTAGATGGCAAGGCTTGCGGTGATGCATGGCCGTGGTGGTTGGCTCGGGCGTAAACGTTGAGGGCAAGGAGGCGACATCGGCGGGGATCGGCCGATGGGACTGGGGGTGACAGTGTGGAGGTGGCCACAGCTGGGTAGTTGCATTGATGGTGATCATGACGGAGAGGAAGAAGAAGGTGAGATGATGGTGTGACATGGGTGGAGGCGCCGCTCGTAGGTGGCGTGTGCAGGGAGAAGAAGAGAGGAGGAGGAGAGGTGTTGGCTAGGGTTTGGTTAGGTTAGGGTTGCAGAGTGAAATGAGAGAGAAGGGGATGATGATGAATACATAGAGAGATAAAGATGGGCTTGATGCTAGGCTTCTGATCTGGCTTAAAAAGAAAAAAGAAAAAGAAAAAGTCAAAAAAAAGAAAATGAAAAAGAGAGATGGGTGTGGGCTTGGTATTATTGGACTTAGGCTTGGATCAAGTTAGGCTTGGGAAAAATAGAAAATGAAAATAAAAATAACAAAATGAAAACAACAATAAAATAATAACCACTACTACTAATAATAACAAGTAGCATTAACAATAATAGTAATAGTAATAGTAATTAATAATGTTAATAAGAAACAATATATATGGTCAAATTAACATCAAAATCTCTAAATAATTTGTATATTTAATAATAATAAAAGTCATAAATCAAGTTAATCAATAATAATAAAATAGTAAGTAAATCCAGAAGATATAAATGCAGTATTATTAACCAAAGGATATTACTGAATACGTCCCCGCGTTCACCGCTCTACACCCCCATCTTCACGGCAATGAAGAATTTTCACTATTCTTTTATCCCGCAATATCACCAACTCTACACATTTCTGCAAGAACAACTGGACTCGCGAGTCCTCTCACTCGGTGCAACAACACCTACATTCACGAACCCGCAAGCTTGTTTGAGGTCACAACCTTTATAGCTCTTGAATACAAGAAGGAGAGTGATCTCTCCTAGATCACCAAAAAGCTCACAGTGCAATCCTATAACCAATGTAGGGGATTTGAAGCTCAGAGATTTTGTATGTGAGTAAAGCTTTGAAGTATTTGAATTGAAGACACAAAGCTTGAAAACTTGTATTAGGAATTTTAGGCTCAAGGTTGACTTCTTTTTAAAATATTTATTAAATCTCATGAAAATCTTAAAAAAATACTTAACTAATGTTCCTAGGGTTTTTCTACAGAAGCCCTATTTATAGAGGGCCAAAATAGAAGAGAGAAACCAAAATAACTGTTATAAATAAACCCAGAAAGGACAAATTTTATAATATAGTTATTTGGGGTTAATCAGGATTTAATCAGCCTGTGAGTCGACCGGCCGGTCGATCGTCAACGGTCATATTTCTGATCATTGGGGTTAACGGTGGATCGGGTAGTCGACCGAACAACCTAAACAGAAAGTAAATGCTCTCGTTGGTCGACCGAGTACAAACAGAGAGCAGACATTCACAGGCGATCGATCAGGCGGTCGACTGACGTGCACAGTTCCACTTGTGCAAGTATGTGCAAAATCAGTCGATGGCTCAGTCTATGACAGAGCAAATAGCTCTGCAAGTAAGTAGACCGGATGGTCGACTGGTAAAGGGCCAAAACTGATATAAGAAAATATTTTGAAATGCTCTTTGATTTTTCCCTAGAAGATTTTGAAATCTCTTTACAAAACAAAGTTCATGTATATTTTTGAAGCTCAAATAAATGTTATCCTAGATCAACACACAGAAGATAGTTTTGAGCTTGTTTTCATAAATATTGGAATTTAATTTTTGATATTCTTTTCAAAAACCATAAATCAAATACTATCTTGAAAATGATTTAAACTATCAAAATCCTTTTCAAAAATTTAGAAACAAAACACAATAAATCTCTTGTGTGTGTGTGTGTGAATCTCTTAAGCAATGCGAACCTCTAAACTTGGTTTTTAAAAATGTAAATCTTGCACTGCATAATAAAGAAAAATAATTTCTTCTCGATTGCTTCAATTTTGCAACTCTCTTGTTCTCTTGAGCTTGAGTCCAACCTTGAGTACTATGTATGTTCTTAATGCTTGAGCTCTTGGATCACTTTTTGTTAACTTCAAAACTTGTGAGTCTTTTAGAGAAGCTGAACATAACTATAACAATCTTTTATAAACTTGTAACTTGTAAACAAACAAAAATCATTATTACTAATAACTTCATGAGATTATCATCATCAAAACTAAGGTTAAGGGCCTTTGGGCCAACAGACCTGAGGGGATATCAGACTAAACGAGTCAGGGTTGGGCGAGCTCATGGGCGCTTGATCTGAAGTGGGATGGCAGAGGCACTCAGTTGACAGTCCAATGGCGATTGTTCCCTGATTGTATCCCCGAGCTTGTCACGTGTCGTGATCTCGCTTTAGGGTCAGAAATTGACCACTACAGATGTCCCCTCCACATTCTCCTCCTCAGAGTCCTCGATAGAGGAGAAGGAGAGCATACTGATCCATGCCCCAAGGCAATCCTGCTGAGTGGTTAGAGGCATCAGTTGGCCTGATGTGTCCTCTCAGGGGGGTCATGTCGACCCTTTGTATTCTAGCGGGAGCACTTGGGCGTCTTTCCTGCCTTTTGCCCAGGCGCATTTAAAGCGTCACTTTCAAAAGCTGGCGATCATGGGTGGCGTGTCAAATCCGCGTGCTTTCTTGCAGGTAGCCATTGTTTGGGAGGTGAACCGACTGTGTCAGGATTTGTGCAATGACTACGATGCAAGTTGGCGAGCACACAAAGTGACGCTTCAGCCCTCACCATCATTGTGATGACGTCAATGCTCTCTTTAAATTGGGAGAAAATTTGTACTTAGAGTTTTTCACAAAACCTCCCCTTGCCTTCTCTTTTTCTTCTTCACTTCTGCAAACTCGATCTGCATCAATTTTCAACTTCAAAGATGGTGTTATTTCCCCTAGTTTATAATACCGCATTAGTATTTTTAAACAATTTATCTGAATTTATTTTTATTTATTATCATTATTACTATCATTAATTTAAATGTATTTTATTAACACTATGCTTACCATTTATTAGATTTCTTAATTATTATTAATTAGTATTATTAGCAATTGCTATTAATATTATCATTTCATTATGATTATTATTACTATTATTATTACTAAATGTGTTATTAATATTACTAGTGTTGTTAATATTATTATTTCATTATGATTATTAATATTTATTTTTATTATTAGTGTTATTATTATTATTGTTGTGGTTGTTATTGTTATTGTTAATTATCATTATTAGTAATATTTATTTTGTTATTGTTAATTATAATTATTATTATTCTCTCCCTCTTAACCCAATCTTCCTTATATTTGCATGTGTATTAAACCCAAACCTAACAGCCCAAATCCCAAACCAAGACCAAACCAAATAGCCCAATACTCCCACTATATGTTCATCTCTCATTAACTGTAACCATAAACCTAATCAAAATCCTAAACAAATCTCTCATCATCTGTCTTCCCATTACAGTCGGAGCCATCTCCTTCGTGGCTAACAGCTCAATCCCCCAACAGCCATGCCCATCTTCTTCTTCCTCTCCAGCGCACAACCCCCCAAAGCAACACACACCTGAGGCATGGCAGCCACCTCTGCCTGCAATATCATAACCTCCTCCATCCATCACTGAAGCCCTGCGCCACAATTTGCTAGAGTCCTCCACTATGTCTTCCCCTGCACGAGCACATCCATCTTTGGCGAGCAGCCTTGAGCTTCCTTTTTCCTCCATCAGAGCCGTCTCTCGCCAGCCCCACCATCCGTGTCATTTTCTCCATCTCTCTCTGTGTGTAAGTGTATGCGTGAGTTTTTCCTTCTCTCTCATTCTCTCTATATAGTTATGAATGTGTGTGTTGTGTGTGTGTTGTGCATGCGTGTGTCTGTTTGTGTGTACATGTGTGTATGTGCATGTGTGTGTGTTGTGTTTGTGTATATTTGTGTATAAGTGTGTGTGTGTGTGTGAGAGATTATATCCCTCTCACTCTCTGTGAACGTGTACGCATGTGCACATGTATGTTGCGTTTGTTGTAGGTGTACAGTCGACTCGGATCTAATAACTAAAAATCTAAATCCAGAGTTGTGTTCGCAGTGGACCCGATATGCGAGGCGATTTGGAGATCAGGACCATTTCGTGCAGTGCAGACCCGATGGTGATTGAGATCCGGATCCGTATCATTTCATATGAGTATTCACTTTATTCGTTTAATTTATTTGAGTGGTTATCTGTATCATTTCATGTGAGTGAATGGTTGTCTTCAACATTATTTTGTTATTTATATAATTTTGTTAGTGAGTATTTCAATTATTTAAATAGAATTTAGTACTGGATCTAGGATTTGTATAATATGATAGTTTGTGGTGATTTAAAACTTACATGATAATTTTTTATTGGTTACTGATTTATGACAGTTAGATTATATCATTCTTGTTAAAATATGTGGAGATGATTAATTGGAATACTTAAAGTCTTTTTATGGTGCCGATGATTGAATGCTTTGATTGGGAATTATTTTGTGAGAGATAGTTTAGATATATTATAGATGATGGATCAGATGTATTATATCTTGACATTTAAGATATACAGATTCAATATTCTATCATTGAGATATTAGGGTTTCTATCATTTCATGTGTAGATGTTTATCATTTTGACTTGAATCTAGTAGTTATGAATGTTAGACTGAATATTAGATTGATTCTGAGTTTGATTGATTTGTGATCGTGGTTTAATTATAGATTGGAAGAAGATCTATATTTTTATGTGAATTAATTATTAGACTTGTATTCATTTATTGGGGATAATTGATCGGGGGAAAATCGCGCATAGAAAGTATATGTTTCGAAATCAAGATTTAAAGTGTGTGCTTTGGCTTCCTTGATACTTTCGTTATAGCATAGAGGCTAAAACGAGTCAAATCCATAAGGACGGGAGGCGATAGAAGCTTTACTGGTTGATTCACGTGTGTATTTAAACTTCTTCAATGTTTTAAAGAATCAAAAGAAAGGAAAATAAAGAATGAAAAAGAGAAGTATGGTGAAACACGAAGAAGTGGGAAACATAGAAAAGAATGTATTTGTGATTTTGTTTGTATATCTAAAACAAAGTGAAAAAGAAAGAAAACTCATGGCTACTAACTACTAATGACTCCACCAACATGCTAACCTCTTAGTGATAGTTACCTCACATGTATCATTGACCATCACTAGTCCTTGGTTCAAGAGCGTTTCAAAGTATGACCCATATGTAACTCATCACATCCCAACTCAACAAAACAAGTGCAAACTACACTTAAACCATCAAAAATAAAAGTAAGCATGGAGTAAAGTAATGTTAGCTTGTTAGAGAGTTAGGAAGTTAGAGTGTTAGATCAATCATCATGAGCCATCAATAGAGGCTATTAGATTCATGTGGATTATCAAATAAGAAGTTAAACTAGATAGTGGTTAGTAGTTAGTTGCCATGACAGAAAAGTTAGCTACACATGTAAAAGGAGTTAGAGAGAAGAAAACAAAGAGAGATAAAGAGAGCACCTTTCATAGATTGTCACCTTCTATTACAAGCACTCTTGCTTTCCAAGTATGTACCACTCTCTCTCCTATTATAAGATTTATAAGAAATGAAAAATACAATGGAGGAGGAAGAAGAAGAACTAACTTATCTAAACTAAACTACAACATGGAAAGAAAAATCCTAAAACTAACCTAAAAACTACTCAAAAACTCCTCTCCCTGGTGCTCTGGAAATCCCTGGGCTTTTATATGCAAAACTGGGCATCTGGGTACACGTACGGAACCGCGCGTCAAATCTTGGCGCGCGGCTCCCCAAGGGAGCCGTGGAAACGCGGCTATGGCCGCGTTTCCGCGGCCATAGGGTGGCCGTGCGACGCGCGCCGCCTGCTGCGCTATCCTCTCCTGTCCCCCTGTCGGCTGGATGTCCCGGTTTTGATTTTTGGGTCCCTGATATTGACGGGATCACCTCCAAAGTCAATGGCTATCTTTGTAGGCCTTTAATCACCAATTAAATGGTGATTTTGGGTCTTCTTCTTCATTTCATACCATGGACCTAGAAACATGCAAGAGAGGTATTATTAACAGAATTTAATATTAAATAAATGTGAAGATGTGGTATGAAATATGCAATTTTAGAGACTAATCATACCCCCACACTTATTTTTTGCTCGTTCTGAGCAAAACAAAAAACTAAGGAAATTATTACACCACTTTCACAGGTGACGCGATTGCACTGAGCATGTGCAACAAGCCGTTAAACCTCTAGGTTTTCCCTAGAGGAGGAATTTTATCTCCTGAGGATTTTCAGCAGATTACACCTACAAAATCCATAAAGAAAGAAATCAAATGTTAGTATTTTGAAAACGCATTTTGAAATAGAGAAAAGTGTTGAAGTATTTTTGCGAAAATATAAGTGATCAAAGGTCATAGGTTAACCAGAAATTAATCTTTCTTAAACTAAGTTGAAATGCAAAATCTTGTTATAAATTAAATGTAAGAATTTAAAATTTAACTGATTCTTTGACCTTTCATAAAACTCTTAGAAAAATATGCACTTTGTTAACTGTGAAGGTTTTTGGGATATTGACTCAAACTTTCATGCCATTGATTTGTGTATATTTATTTTTTATTTTTTATTTTTCTTTTTCTTCCCTTAGTTTTCTTAGGTTTTCTTATTTACCCGGGTAGTGAGCCTTTAGCCGGTGAGTCCCAAACCAGTTGATCTTAGGCATCAGATGAGAAAACATCTCTCAGATTTAAGGACTCGAGTAAACAAGGCCACAAAACTAAAGGGGATTATTTTATTTTTGTCCACTATTTTAGGTATGAATAATCATGCTTCCTGAGGCATAATTATCCAACTTCAATAAGTGGTTTTATCATCATTTTATATATATATAATTTTATAGCATTTTTATTGGCATTTTCAGTCTTTGTTTCAATCCCAAAAAATTGTGTAAGTGTGAAGTGCATAAATCTAAGGCAAAAAATTCAAGATCAAATTATCTTTTCAATCTTACTTTCTTATCCTAAAATTTAAACAAGAACTATTATTTTGACTTGGTTTAAAATTTTATAATTTTAGGTCTTCCTAATTCCTAAGATAATCTTAATTTTCTTAAAAATGGATCAAAACTATTTCTCTTAATTCAAAAAGTTTTGTAAAAAGAAAAGAAAAGAGTGTTTATGCAATTTTTGTTATAATTTAAAAAGAAGTGTAAAAGAAAGAAAATGTAAAACTAACTATGTTAGTAAACCCTCCCCTACACTTACTCATGCATTGTCCTCAATGCATCGTGAATGTGTATATACATGAAACAAATGGAGAGGGAAGGAAGATTACCTCATGGTGGTAGTTCCGGTGGTGGTCTGACTAGGCCAAGCGTTGCTACCCAATCAAGATATCGTGGATCTTGCAGAAACCCACTAATGACCTCTCTAATATGACCCAGTAAAATGTTGGAGATTTGTATGATCTTATTGAAAAAATTATCCCTATCCAATTTCCAGTTTTCATAAATAATTACTAAATCATTTTCTTCAACATTCTTGTCCAACAATGAAGTGTGAGATTGGGAGATGATTGATTTGGACTCAAATGGAACAGAAATAAAAACTGATATTGACTCGGGAATTTGACTCAGATCAAGTCGAGAGTCAGCAATGAGAGTCAAAATTGGTTCAAAAATAGGGTCCAAACCAAAGAATTGATGTTCACACGCTTTCCCCATCAATGAAGTGTGATCATAAGATATTGGTGATTCAATTTCACGGTGTATGGGTACAGGATACAATGTTGACTCCGGGATAGAAAAAAATCTAGTAAAGATACCGAGTCATTATTGAATCAAAAAGTGAAATGGAATTACCAACTTGAGATTCAGGATCACTTTCAAGCTTAAATTCAATTTCGGGAAAAGGATAACTTACCAAAATGTCAAGGTGGTTTTCAAGATTTTGGGCAAGTTCAAATGGATGTAATGAAATTGAATCTTGATTTTCATCCACGGAAAGAATGTGAATGGGTGAAATGATGATTCAAGTTCAGGAAGTATGGGAATCAAAACTGGCTCAAGAACTTCACTTAGTTCAGGTAACACTACAGGAGTCGATATTGATTCAATGAATGGATTCGAACCGCTACTCGAAGCTCAGGTTCACATTCATCTTCAAGTTCAATTTCAGGAAATGGATAACTTGCCAAAGTATCAGGAATTAGATGTTGGTCAAGTTCAGGTTGGTATGATGAAATTGAAGCCGGATTTCCAAAATTGCAAGCTTCTTGAGTCATATGAACATTTGATGAACGAGAGAACTTATTCATATTTTGTATTATTCGCTCGGTCTCTTGCACGAATTTCATAGTTTTTTCCCACAATGATTTTTCTTTGATTGGTTCAGGAAAAGAACTATATGAATTTTGGAAATTTTGTGGACATGATGAGGCCATATTGTTTTCAAATTATTTTTGAGCCTCCATCGCTTCTTCCAAAGTCCTTCGTAATGATGATTTTTCATCAATGGTAGTTCAGGAAAAGGAAGATATGAAGCAGAATTGGAAAATGAATATTGTGAAAATTGTGGACAATGTGGTTGAAAATTTGACTCGGGGGAGGTGAATCCCCATTGACTCTGTGAAGAGTTGAAATTATTTTTAAAATTATAGTCATATGATTGGGGATATAGGTCATATTGAGTCGGATAATCTCAACTCGGCATATATGGTTGGTTCATGTTGTGCATAGCCGGGTTGGAGTTATCCGAGTCAAATGAGGTCGAGATGAAATATGGATTCATGTTAGGATTGAAAGAATTATTGTTGTTGAAATCCATTTCACAATTTACAAAAAAGAAAAATAATCAAACAAACAAACAAAGAAAAAAATAAATAAAAGAAAACAAGCCTACGCTAGGGTTGACTTAGACCTAGACGACTCCTGACTGGTTGACTGTCCACGGGGGGTATATTGTCAGAAGCTAACCACAAGTTAATCGGCCAGGTAGGGGCAAGATCAGTGGGAGGTATCTGTTGGCCCAGAGGCCTTCTACTCTAGTTTTGATGATGATTAACTCATGTAGTTATGTTTACTAATAATCTTGTGATGTTTAGTTTCAGATCTTTTATCAAGATATTAGTTGGTGATTAGCTTCAACAAAGGAGTTTTGAAGCCTTTCACTTGGTGATTTCCAGAACCCGAGCATCAAGATCATATATAGCACTCGTTGGAGTCAAGCTGGTGGATCACGGTTTGGATCGAGTCAGCTTGGAGACGGAGTTCGTCAAGAAGACCTTGGTACATAGTTTATAGTTTGTTTTAGATTCATTTGTAAAGACTAGATAGTGTGATATGCTCAAGTTCACAACACACACATTTTATGTTTTGGATATTGGTTTTCGGTTTTTGGTTTAACCGATATTGGTTTTCATGAATAGTTAAGATCAAAATAAGTTTTCATTGTTTAAATGTATATTAGATGTATTCTATATACATGCATGCTTAACTTCCTAGACAAACTTAGTTTGACATACCTATTCATGTATTTTGGTGTTTTGATATTTTTAACAAAACATATTTTTGGAATTAAGGACAAAAACAATGATATGTATATGTTTCATATATGTTGGACCTATGTCCATATGCAACTTGCTTTAAAATGCTTAAGTATCATGTTTTTGTATTTGGATAAGGTTTGGACAAAGTTTATTTGAAAAGTCTAAGTTTGGAAAAATACAGGTTTTGGTTTCGGTAATTTTTCCATAACACAAAAATGGTTAAAAATGTTTGATATTTGTGTTGAAATTTTTAACACATCTTTGTATATCATATATAATGTGAGAAACTATTTTTGTGGATTTTTAGAAGTTTTATGGGATTTTTTAGAAATAAAAATACCAAGTTTTTCTGACCCAGATTGCCTTCTGCCAGGCTCTGGCGGTCGACCGGACCGGTCGACCGACGTGCACAAACTTGTGCACGTTGCCGTAAGCAAGGCACGGTCAATCGGGCGGTCGACCGGCCAGAGAGCATTTGCTCTCTGGATTTGGGCGGTCGACCGGCCAGAGAGCATTTGCTCTCTGGATATGGGCGGTCGACCGGCCGGTCGACCGAGGCTTCCAACAGTCAAAAATTTGACCGTTGGCGGTCGACCGGGAGGTCGATCGCCAGCCGCCAAGAGCAGAAATCTGCTCTAACGGCTAGTTTTGGTATGTGGCCTATTTAAGCCTCATTTCTTTGGGATTTTGGTTAAGGTTTTGAAGAAGAAAAATTTCCTTATTCTCTGGTTTTAAATACAAGTTTTCAAAAGTGTTTAAGAGCTTAAAGATTTCATCTTTATTGTTTTCAAAGGTTTTGAAAAAATCAAAGAAAAATAAGTTTTTGGGATATTGCTTTAGATCCTCATTTCTATCATATTGCAAGTGTTTTCCAAGGATTTTTCTTTGTTATTTGATTTCCAACACCTTGATTTCCACTTGAGCTATATCATTCTATCCTCTCTATAGGATCACTTGTTTTGTGGAAAAGAGATTGAGTTTGTGGTCTTTGAGATCACCTTGTTGTAACCACCCTTTATTTGTGATATCCCTCTTTGGTAGAGGTGGATTTGGGTTGTGGTTAGGTCCCTCTTTGGTAGAGGTGGAGATTGTGGTTTACTCCCTCTTGGTGAGGTGGAGTTGGTATTGGTTTTGTATCCCTCTTTGGTAGAGGTGGATTGTGATTGTATTGGTTTGGTGGAGTTTGGTTCTCCGGTCTTCGGTAGACCATTTGTATTGCCTCGGTGGAGGTTGTATTGGTTGATAGAGGAGTTCGCTACTCCTAGTGGATTGGAAATCCTTCTCGGTGAAGGCGGGGACGTAGAGCTCGATGCTCGAACCTCGAAACACATCTTGTTGTTTGCGTTTGATCGATTGACTCTCTCTCTCTCTTTACCTTTGTGCATTGCATCATTCATATTGCCATATCATTTATATGCTTGTGTTGTGCCTTGCATTGATTCATATTGCCTATATCTAAATGCTTGGTTGTGTTTGCTTGTGTGCCTCACTTGTGCTTAACCACGAGAGCTTCATATAGCGCCTTAACTCTTATTCAGAGGAATCAAGAGGAGTTAGTCCAGAGCCTTTCACGGGGAATTCGGCTACACTCGTTGGTTGCACGAAGTGTTGTTGCAATTTAATTTAAATTTCCGCATTTAGTTAATTAGATTAGCGGTACACCTATTCACCCCCCTCTAGGTGTACTTACAATTGGTATCAGAGCCTGCGCTCCTGATATTTTAATTAACCACCTAGGAGTGTGATCTTGGTTTGCTAATCTATCATTTGCATTTGCACATTATTTGTTTGCACACACTCATGGATTGCTTGTCACCTCCCATATTTGATGTTTCCAACATAGACACATGGAAATTTAGGATGTCCATGTATTTGAAAACCCTAGGCTCGCATGTTTTTCTTGCCTCTACCAAGAAATGCTATCTTGGTAACCGCAATCATATAAGGGCCAATACACTTGCCCTTGAGGCTATTAGAAGCACACTAAATAAAGAATATCTTATGCTTATTTCTAACCATGATTCCGCCTTTTCAGTGTGGAACAAGTTGACCACCTCCAAGCTTCAATTGCCAATTCAACCGGAGGAGGAATCTAGTGGAGAATCCGAGCCACAATGCTTTATGGTCCAAGGGAATGACTCCCTTGAGGTATACTCGGAAACTCAATTAGATAGTGATGATGCTAGTTCTTCATGTGATGAGAATATTGATGCTAATACCTGAAATGAAGAACTATCCATTGTATGTGAAAAATTATTGGAAAAATATAATCTTTTGAAAAAGAAGAGTTTTGAACTTAATAAAGAAAACAAGGATTTATGTTCAAGACTTGATTTAGTTTTGCAAGAGAAGGTGGAGATTTCTAATGATAGGGATTCATTGAAATCTAAGCTTGAACTTGCCCTAAAAGAAAATGAATTTTTGAAAAATAAAAATGATTGTGAGATAAATTTGAGAAAAATGAAAACTTGTCTTCAAAAGTAGATTTTGTATTAAAAGAAAATAATTCTTTGAAAAATAAAATAAATTTGATTTCACAAGAATTAAAAGATTGTTTAAAGAAAAATATTTCTTTGCAAAATGATATAGATACACATGTTTGCCATGCTAGGATAGTTTCATCTAGCTCACCTATTGCATGCCACACTTCTTCTTTAATTAAAAATGATATATCTATGCTTAAGAAGAATATGGATTGTTTAGGCTCCACTTTGAGCCATTGTGTTTCGAGCCATACACGTTTGGAATCTTGGTTTTGAAAGAAACAAGTTCCATCTATGCATGCACACCCTCCACGGCATACACATGCTACTCACGGTCACATCCATCACACTATGTATGCTCATCTGTACACTTATACACATTGTGGACGTAAGGGCCACCTTGCTAAATTTTGCTATGATCGTATACATGATGTTAATTTAGCAAATAAATTTGTTTGGGTTAGAAAAGGTACTAACCCCCATGGACCCAAAAGAGTATGGGTACCAAAGACCACCCCTATTGTATTTGATGTAGGTGTGGGCTCTCGCATGACGTGAGAGTTATGGTGCCTTGAGGTGGATGCGTTCCGAGCTTAAAGAGGATTATTTGGATGCATCACTTTCAAAGGAAGTTTGGTGGGAGGACCACCTTGGTTTGGAGAACTAGAGAGGTGCCTTCATTGGTTTTGGTATCGATCTCTAACTCCCATTTTTTATTTACATGCTTTTCATTTTATTCATCATTAGCATGTTTTTTATAGATTATTATGTTAATGCCATGATTATTAGATCATTGACATGTATGTATAGCTTTTGAGATCACCCTTATTTATAAGGACCCATATGTTGTGTTCTCACCATTGTTTAGCTATTATGCATATCATAATTCTAATAGCATGTGGATTTACATAATGATCGGTTTTATGTTTTTCATGCTGATTTATGTCTCGTTTTATGCTTCAAGTTTTGGATATATGTTTAAATGTTAGTTTTCATTAAGACTAGGATTTATACTTGTACATATAGTGGGCCGCAAATAGATCATTATATGTTTGTGCTTGAACGCTTATTTGTACCCATTAAATGTGCTAGTATAGTCTAGTTTTGATGATTAATGCATTTGACTTGTATTCCTACTTTATCCATGTTTTCATTTTCATATGTTTAACTTCATGTATATGTCCATCTTGTCCAAACTATTGATTATGCATATACTGTTGGCCCGGAGGCCTTCCTCTCTAGTTTTGATGATGATTAACTCATGTAGTTATGTTTACTAATAATCTTGTGATTTTAGTTTCAGATCATGTACCAAGATATTAGTTAGTGATTGCTTCAAAAAGAGGAGTTTGGAAGCCTTCACTTGGTGATTCCCGTGCCCGAGCATCAAGATCATACCTTTGCACTCGGTGGATCACGGTTTGGGATCGAGTCGACTTGAAGATGGAAGATCGTCAAGAAGACTTAGGTATCCTAGTTTAGTTAGTGTGTTTAGATCCATGTGTAAAGATAAGAATAGTTGATATGCTCAAGTGCACAACACACACGTTTTTATGTTTGGATATTGGTTTTTCGGTTTAACCGATATTTGTTTTTCATGAATAGTTTATCAAAATAAGTTTAAATGATTTATATGTATAGTAGATGTATTCTTTCTATACATGCATGCTTAAACTTCTTATACAAATTTATTTTGACTTTCCTATTCATGTGTTGAAAAATCCAAGTTTGATAAAATACAAGTTTTGGTTTTTGGTAAAAATGTTAAGACACAAAAATAGTTCATATTAATTGATATTTGAGCTAAACTTTTTATCACATGTTTATATATCAATGCAAAATGAGAAAACTATTTTTGGGTATTTTTACAAGAGATAAAAGATTTTTAGAAATATTTTTAACAAGTGTTTCTGACCCAGAACTGTGGCTGACAGGCCAGGTCCGCCGACCGCAAGGTCGACCGCACCAAGGGCCAGTCGACCTTGCGGTCGACCGACGTGCACAGAGCTGTGCACGTCTGGCAGCACAGTGGGCCGGCCGACCGACCGGTTGACCGGACCAGAGAGCTCTGCTCTCTGTATCTGGGCGGTCGGCCGGGCTGTCGACCGGGTTTGCCCAACGGTCATATTTCTGACCGTTGGCGGCCGGCCGGCCGGCCGACCGCTAGCCTGTCAGGCTGCCAGATCAGCCTAACAACTAGTTTCTGGTTTTGGCCTATATAAACCCCATTTCTTTGGGATTTTGGCTAAGGTTTTTAACAAGAAAAATTCTCAGTTTCTCCAGAGTTTAAAAGAAGTTTTCAAAGAGTTTTAAAGCTTAAAAGTTTTCATCTTTATTGTTTTTCAAGGGTTTTGGAAAATCAAAGAAAACTAGGTTTTTGGGATATTGTTTTGGATTTTCATTTCTATCATCTAAAAGAGATTTCCCAAGTAGTTTTTCTTTGTGATTTGCTTTCCAAAAACACCTTGATTTCCACTTGAGCTATATCATTCTATCCTAATCTATTAGGATCTTTGTTTTGTGGAAAAGAAAGTGTTTGAGGTTGATTGAGCCTCCAAGTTGTAAACCCTCCTTGACTTGTTGTATCCCTCTTTGGTAGAGGTTGATCGGAGTTGTGGTTGCTCCCTCTATTGTGAGGTGGAGATTGTTGTTTGGCTACGGGCCTACGCCTCGGTTGTGAGGCGGTGTTTAAGAGAGGAGTTCGGTACTCCTATTGTTGTAACAAATCCTCCTCGGTGGAGGTTCCCTCGGTGGGAGATAGTGGATTGGAAATCCTTCACGGTGGTGAAGGCGGGGATGTAGAGCTAGGGGCTTGAACCTCGAAACATATCTTGTTGTTAGCGTTTGATCCATTGTCTCTCTAACCCTCTCTCTCTTTTATTTGTGCAAAGCATCATTCATATCATTCATATCTATTTGCTTGTGTTGTCCTTGCATTGATTCATATTGCTTATTCATTATATGCTTGGATTGCTTGTGTGTGTGCCTCACTTATACTTAACCACAAGAGCTTCATATAGCACCTCAACTCATATTTAGGGGAATCAAGAGGAGTTAGTCCAGAGCCCTTCACGGGAAATTCGGCTACACTTGTTGATTGTATTAAGTGTGTTGCAATAATTGTTTTAAGCTTCCGCATTTAGCACATTTAGTTTCTAGATTAGCATTAACACCTATTCACCCCCCTCTAGGTGTTTTACAATTGGTATCAGAGCCTACGCTCCTGATACTTTAGGCTTAACATCCTAGGAGTGAGATCCTTTGTTTGCTAATCTACATTTGCATTTGCTTGTTTGCACACATTTAGTTTGGACCCATGGACTTCATGACCCCACCTATGTTTGACCCTTCCAACATTCTTGTTTGGAAGACTAAGATGTCCATTTACCTACAAACCTTAGGTTATAAGGTTCACCTTGCCATTACCAAGGAATCCTTCCTTAGTGATAGCAAGCATATAGGGGCCAATGCACAAGCCATAGAGGCCATTAGAAGCATGCTACTAAAGAATATCTTGTGCATGTTTCTAATCTTGATTCCGCCTTTGTAGTGTGGAACAAGTTGACAACAACCACCACCTCCGAGCTTCAAATGCCAATCCAACAAGAGGAGGATCTAGTGGAGAATCCGAGCCAGAACAATGTCATATGATCCAAGGGGATGACTCCCTTGAGGTACACTCAGAAACTCACTTAGATGATGATGATGATGTTAGTTCTTCAAATGATTATGTTGATGCCCATGCTTTAAGTGAAGAACTATCTAATGTGTGTGAAAAATTGATTGAAAAATATAAAGTTTTGAAAAAGAAGAGTCTAGGCCTTGAAAAAGAAAATAAAAGTTTGCATTCTAGACTTAACAATGTTTTGCAAGAGAAGGTTGGGGTCTATAATGAAAGGGATTCATTGAGATCTCAACTAGATCTTGCTCTAAAAGAAAATAAAGTTTTAAAATCTAAAAATGATTGTGAAACTCTTTTGAAGAATAATGATGTTTTATCTTCAAAAGTTGAATTTGTTTTAAGAGAAAATGATTCTTTGAAAAGAGAAATTGATTTATTTCAAAAGAGTTAGAAATTTGTTTAAATAAAATAAATCTTTGAAAAATGTTATTTCTTCACATGTTTGCCATGCTAGGGTAGTTTCACCTAGATCACCCCTTGCATGCTCCACTTTATCTTCAAGTGTTAAAAATGATATAAATGTTTTGAAGAAGAGTGTTGATTGTTTGGGCTCCACTTTGAGCCAATGTGTTGTGGGCCATACACGATTGGAATCTTTGTTTCGAAAGAAACAAGTTCCATCTATTCATGCACACCCTCCACGGCATACACATGCTCCTCACGGACACCATCACACTTGTATGCTCATGTGTACACTTGTACACATTGTGGACGTAAGGGCCACCTTGCTAAATTTTGTTTTGATCGTATACATGTTTCTAATTTAGCAAATAAATTTGTTTGGGTTAGAGAAGGTACTAACCCCCTTGGACCCAATAAGATATGGGTACCAAAGACCACCCCTCTTATGTTTGATGTAGGAGTGGGCTCTCACATGACGTGAGAGTAGCGGTACCTTGGAGTGGATGCGTTCCGAGCTTCATGGAAATCAATTGGATGCATCACTTTCAAGGGAGGTTTGGTGGAGATGACCACCACGTTTTGGAGACAAGGAAAGTTGCCTTGTAGATTTTGGTAACGATTCCTAACTCCTTATTAGTGTTTACAAGCTTTCCATTTCATTGTTTATAGCATGTTTTATTGTTTAGTGATTATCATGTAAATACCATGTTTATTAGACCATTGACATACATGTATAGCCTTTTAAGACACCCATGTTTAATATGGACCATTAATTTTGTGTTCTCACCGTTTGTTTAGCTATCATGTTTATCATAGGATTAATAACATGTGAATTTGCATAATAATCATGTTTTTGTTTATCATGATGAATTTTGTTTTGTTTAATGCTTCATGACTTGATTACTAGTTTAAATGTTAGTTTTCATTAAGACTAGATATATATTTGTGCATATAGTGGGCCACAAATAAATCTATAATGTTTGTGCTTGATTGCTTATTTGAACCCATCAGATGTGCTAGTATAGTCTAGTTTTGATGATTCATGCATTTAACTTGTATTCCCATTTTGATTTTGTTTTATGATCATGTGTTTTCATTTCATGTATATGTCTATTTTGTCAAACTTTAAGATATACATTATACCCCTTGAGTCATTTGCTTTTCATACAAATCTATACATATGGACTCAATTGTGTTTAGGGATATGTATGTATACTTTTTTTGTTGACAAATCATACATATACCTTGAAATGAAATTTGTTTTAATGAAAATTTAGTTTTTCATGTTTCCATGTGTTTATGTTTAACTTCATGTATATGTCCATTTTATCCAAATTATTGTTCTACATATACATCCTTTTGAGCCACGTGCCTTCATGCATATATCTTTGTGGACTCGTTATGTTTGGATATGTATGTACACTTTAATTTGTATAGGACATACATATACCTTGAAGATTAAATGAGTTTTGATAATTTTCATGTTTTTATGTTTCAAGAAATATTGAGCTTTATGTCTATGTTTTCATGATTATGATCTTCACATTGTATTTGTACACTCACATTTATTGTTTACTCATGTGTTTGTTTTCATGAGTCATATTTATGCTTAATTGATTATGAGTGTTGATTATCATGTGGATTTCATGTTTCATGAAAAATATTTTTGTTTTATTCCTTACTTGAAGGATTTCGTACTAGTTTACAAATTTTTCATATAACTAGTTACGGTATTCTTCGATATGGTAGAGTTTTTTCAAACAAAGCTTATTTTCAAATCTATTTTTTTGAAAACCCCTACCTTCCATGGGTGGACGGATGGGAGATCATGCTCATGTATGCCTTATATTGAAAATCATTTTAAACTTGAACATGATTGGGTGGTAGTTATATGATGTATACACTTGATCATTATTGTTGTTTCAATTGGTATCATTGGATTCTTTCAATTGGTATCAATTTTGACCCTTCTTGTATACTCATATATGTTTGTATGTATGTATGCTTTAAATTCTAAGAATATCAATTTCAATTGGTATCTATTTTTCATACATATATATTTTATTTATGCTAAACTTGATCTTCAACTTTGTTTCAATTGATTCAATTTTCAATTGGTATCTTATTACAAGCTTATGCATGTGTTTTGTTGGTATTTCATAAAGAGGGAGAAAATTCGATTTTCATATTTCAATTGGTATTTGTATTTCCACTCCCTTGCTTTATGATAGAAAATAATAATTTCAATTTGGTATCATATGTTTAAAAAGCATAATACTTTTAATTGGTATCAAATTTGTTTTATTGAGAAATTCAAATTTTTGCTTAAAAAAATACAAAAGTTTTGATATGTATTGCCTATATGCAAGGAGAGCTTAACATCTCTTCTACATATAGATTCATGTTGAGTGTATCTTGTATTGAAGAGCTTGACAATCTCTTCTTTATGTGATACACGTGTGTAGGGGGAGCTTCACATCTCCTCTTATGCATTGCATAGTGTACGTTATGTGAATTAGGGCTTGTCATCCCTCTTTCATGTAATGTATCTATGTAGGGAAGCTTCACATCTTTCTCTTCATGAATGTATATAGCATATACCATTTATTGATCTATGTTTACTTTCAATTGGTATCAAGATGCTTCTTTGTCATATTTTCAATTGGTACCTTAATTGATTGTCACCCCTATTTGGTTTTTGTTTTTGTTTTAGACAAAAAGGGATCAAAACAATAAAAACAATGTTCTCATTTTTAATTTTTTTTTATTGCATTGTTTTTATTAACCCTTTTTGTTGATTCATTGTTTCGAACAAAAGGGGGAGAAAAATTTATTGATTTGTTTTTCCTTTTACCCCTTATTGATGATTGTTTCTTTGTATTAAAAAGGGGGAGAAGATTTTGTTTTGTTTTGGTTTTTACCCCTTTGTTGATGATTGACAAAAGGGGGAGAAAGATTTTGAGTTTGTTTGAGTTTTATATATGCATATTTATGTTTTTGCATATATTAAGTTTAATTTAGTTTAATTTTAATTGGTATCTAGAGCATGTTTTGTTTTTGAACATTTCATTAGTATCTAGAGCCTTTTTATTGTTTATGCATATCTATGCATTCATGTTTAAGAGCCTTCATTGCATATTCATTATGTTTATTTGTTTATGCATGAGTTAAGGGGAGCTTCTTTGAAGCTTAACTTTAATCCATGCATATATAACTCCATGAGTTTTGTCATCATCAAAAAGGGGGAGATTGTTGGCCCAGAGGCCTTCCTCTCTAGTTTTGATGATGATTAACTCATGTAGTTATGTTTACTAATAATCTTGTGATTTTAGTTTCAGATCATGTACCAAGATATTAGTTAGTGATTGCTTCAAAAAGAGCAGTTTGGAAGCCTTCACTTGGTGATTCTCGTGCCCGAGCATCAAGATCATACCTTTGCACTCGGTGGATCACGGTTTAGGATCGAGTCGACTTGAAGATGGAAGATCGTCAAGAAGACTTAGGTATCCTAGTTTAGTTAGTGTGTTTAGATCCATGTGTAAAGATAAGAATAGTTGATATGCTCAAGTGCACAACACACACGTTTTTATATTTGGATATTGGTTTTTCGGTTTAACCGATATTTGTTTTTCATGAATAGTTGATCAAAACAAGTTTAAATGGTTTATATGTATAGTAGATGTATTCTTTTTATACATGCATGCTTAAACTTCTTATACAAATTTATTTTGACTTTCCTATTCATGTGTTGAAAAATCCAAGTATGATAAAATACAAGTTTTGGTTTTTGGTAAAAATGTTAAGACACAAAAATAGTTCATATTGATTGATATTTGAGCTAAACTTTTTATCACATGTTTATATATCAATGCAAAATGAGAAAACTATTTTTGGGTATTTTATAAGAGATAAAAGATTTTTAGAAATATTTTTAACAGGTGTTTCTGACCCAGAACTGTGGCTGACAGGCCAGGTCGGCCGACCGCACGGTCGACCGCACCAAGGGCCGGTCGACCTTGCGGTCGACCGACGTGCACAGAGCTGTGCACGTCTGGCAGCACAGTGGGCCGGCCGACCGACCGGTCGACCGGATCAGAGAGCTCTGCTCTCTGTATCTGGGCGGTCGGCCGGGCGGTCGACCGGGTTTGCCCAACGGTCATATTTCTGACCATTGGCGGTCGGCCGGCCGGCCGACCGCTAGCCTGTCAGGCTGCCAGATCAGTCTAACGGCTAGTTTCTAGTTTTGGCCTATATTAAACCCCATTTCTTTGGGATTTTGGCTAAGGTTTTTAACAAGAAAAATTCTTAGTTTCTCCAGAGTTTAAAATAAGTTTTCAAAGAGTTTTAAATCTTAAAAGTTTTCATCTTTATTGTTTTTCAAGGGTTTTGAAAAATCAAAGAAAACTAGGTTTTTGGGATATTGTTTTGGATTTTCATTTCTATCATCTACAAGAGATTTCCCAAGTAGTTTTTCTTTGTGATTTGCTTTCCAAAAACACCTTGATTTCCACTTGAGCTATATCATTCTATCCTAATCTATTAGGATCTTTGTTTTGTGGAAAAGAAAGTGTTTGAGGTTGATTGAGCCTCCAAGTTGTAAACCCTCATGACTTGTTGTATCCCTCTTTGGTAGAGGTTGATCGGAGTTGTGGTTGCTCCCTCTATTATGAGGTGGAGATCGTTGTTTGGCTACGGGCCTACCCCTCGGTTGTGAGGCGGTGTTTAAGAGAGGAGTTTGGTACTCCTATTGTTGTAACAAATCCTCCTCGGTGGAGGTTCCCTCGGTGGGAGATAGTGGATTGAAAATCCTTCACGGTGGTGAAGGCTGGGATGTAGAGCTAGGGGCTCGAACCTCGAAACATATCTTGTTGTTAGCGTTTGATCCATTGTCTCTCTAACCCTCTCTCTCTTTTATTTGTGCAAAGCATCATTCATATCATTCATATCTATTTGCTTGTGTTGTCCTTGCATTGATTCATATTGCTTATTCATTATATGCTTGGATTGCTTGTGTGTGTGCCTCACTTATACTTAACCACAAGAGCTTCATATAGCACCTCAACCCATATTTAGGGGAATCAAGAGGAGTTAGTCCAGAGCCCTTCACGGGGAATTCGGCTACACTTGTTGGTTGTATTAAGTGTGTTGCAATAATTGTTTTAAGCTTTCGCATTTAGTGCATTTAGTTTCTAAATTAGCAATAACACCTATTCACCCCCCTCTAGGTGTTTTACATATACATCCTTTGAGCCACGTGCCTTCATGCATATACATTTGTGGACTCGTTGTGTTTTGGATATGTATGTATACTTTAGTTTGTATAAGACATACATATGCCTTGAAGATTAAATAGTTTTTGATGATTTTCATGTTTTACGGAATATTGAGCTTTATTGCCAAATTTCATGATTATGTATTTCACACTACACTTGTACACTCACCTTATTTAAATATTTCTCATGATTATGTTTTCATGAGTATGTATGGGCTTTATGGATTTTGAGTGTTTTAGTGATCATGTGATTTATATAGTTTCATGAAAAATAATTTTGTTTTATTTCTTTCTTGAAGGATTTCGTACTAGTTTAAAAGTTTTTTTCATTTAACTAGTTGTGGGATTCTTCATTATGGTAGAGTTTTCAAACATACTATGTTTTCAAACCTATTTTTTGAAAACCCTATCCTTCCACGGGTGGTTGGATAGGAATCCATGCCTTGTATGCTTTTATTGAAAATCATTTTTAAACATGTGCATGAAATGGGTGGTAGGTTATATGAGTTATACACTTGATCTTATTATTGTTGTTTCAATTAGTATCATTGGATCTTTTCAATTGGTATCAATATTGACATTTTTTTTTGTATACTCATATTATGTTTTTTTTTTGTGTATGTATGCTTTCAATTGGTATCATCTATTTTGATTGGTACTCATTTTTCATACACCTATACATGTTTTATTTGTGCTTACTATATCCCTATATCTTTGAGCACAAATGTTATATATGCTAAGCTTAGTTTTTTAAATGACTATCATGTTTCAATTGATTAGTTTTCAATTGGTATTCAATACAAGCTTATGCATCATTTTATTTGGTATTTCATAAAGGGGGAGAAAATACATATTTTGTCTTTCAATTGGTATTTTGTTTACCGATGATTTCTACTCCCATACTTTATGATATAAAATGATTAAAAAATGAATATTTATCTTATTTTGGTATCATATGTTCTAAATGACAAATTCTTACCATTGGTATCAAGATGTTTATTTGAATATTTTCAATTGATATCAAGATTTTATTTGTTTTCTTACAATTGGTATCAATGCCTTTATTTACTTTCAATTGGTATCAATGCTTAAATGTTTTTTATGTTTCCTTTCAATTAGTATCAAAATGTTCTACATTGACATATTTTAATTGGTATCATATTTGATTGCACCCCTTATTGACATCATTTTTTTTTGGACAAAAAGGGGAGAACATATTTTTGTTTTATTCAACCCCTTATTGATGACTGACAAAAAGGGGGAGAATTATTTGAGTTTATATGCATGTTTTTATATGCATGTTTTGTTTATCTAGAAACATAGTTTGTTTTTATTTATTATTTTGTCGTTTAATTGGTATCAAGAGCATTTTTCGTTTATTTGTTGATATCAAGAGCTTTATTTAAAGAACATGTTTTTATTTTAGTATCAAGAGCTTTAATAGAGTTTTTCAGTTTAATTGGTATCAAGACCATGGTTCATTGTTTTATGCATGTCTATGCATTTTCATGTTTAATTTTTATTGCATATTTATATGTTTATTGTGATGCATGAGTTAAGGGGGAGCTTCTTTGAAGCTTAACTTTAATCCATGCATATATAACTCATGAGTTTTGTCATCATCAAAAAGGGGGAGATTGTTGGCCCAGAGGCCTTCCACTCGAGTTTTGATGATGATTAACTCATGTAGTTATGTTTACTAATAATCTTGTGATGTTTAGTTTCAGATCTTTTATCAAGATATTAGTTGGTGATTAGCTTCAACAAAGGAGTTTTGAAGCCTTTCACTTGGTGATTCCAGAGCCCGAGTATCAAGATCATATATAGCACTCGTTGGAGTCAAGCTCGGTGGATCACGGTTTGGATCGAGTCGGCTTGGAGACGGAGTTCGTCAAGAAGACCTCGGTACATAGTTTATAGTTTGTTTTAGATCCATTTGTAAAGACTAGATAGTGTGATATGCTCAAGTTCACAACACACACGTTTTATGTTTTGGATATTGGTTTTCGTTTTTGGTTTAACCGATATTGGTTTTCATGAATAGTTAAGATCAAAATAAGTTTTCATTGTTAAATGTATATTAGATGCATTCTATATACATGCATGCTTAACTTCCTAGACAAACTTAGTTTGACATACCTATTCATGTGTTTTGGTGTTTTGATATTTTTAACAAAACATATTTTTGAAATTAAGGACAAAAACAATGATATGTATATGTTTCATGTATGTTAGACCTATGTCCATATGCAACTTGCTTTAAAATGCTTAAGTATCATGTTTTTGTATTTGGATAAGGTTTGGACAAAGTTTATTTGAAAAGTCTAAGTTTGAAAAAATACAGGTTTTGGTTTTCGGTAATTTTTCCATAACACAAAAATGGTTTAAAATGTTTGATATTTGTGTTGAAATTTTTAACACATGTTTGTATATCATATATAATGTGAGAAACTATTTTTGTGGATTTTTAAAAGTTTTATGGGATTTTTTAGAAAAAAAAATACCAAGTTTTTCTGACCCAGATTGCCTTCTGCTAGGCTCTGGTGGTCGACCGGGCCGGTCGACCGGACCCAGAGTCGGTCGATCGGACCGGTCGACCGACGTGCACAAACTTGTGCACGTTGCCGTAAGCAAGGCACGGTCTGCCGGGCGGTCGACCGGCCAGAGAGCATTTGCTCTCTGGATTTGGGCGGTCGACCGAGGCTTCCAATGGTCAAAAATTTGACCGTTGGCGGTCGACCGGGCGGTCGACCGCCAGCCGCCAAGAGCAGAAATCTGCTCTAACGGCTAGTTTTGATTGGAGGCCTATTTAAGCCTCATTTCTTTGGGATTTTGGTTAAGGTTTTGAAGAAGAAAAATTTCCCTATTCTCTGGTTTTAAATACAAGTTTTCAAAAGTGTTTAAGAGCTTAAAGATTTCATCTTTATTGTTTTCAAGGGTTTTGAAAAAATCAAAGAAAAATAAGTTTTTGGGATATTGCTTTAGATCCTCATTTCTATCATATTGCAAGTGTTTTCCCAAGGATTTTTCTTTGTTATTTGATTTCCAAACACCTTGATTTTCACTTGAGTTATATCATTCTATCCTCTCTATAAGATCACTTGTTTTGTGGAAAAGAGATTGAGTTTGTTGTCTTTGAGATCATCTTGTTGTAACCACCCTTTATTTGTGATATCCCTCTTTGGTAGAGGTGGATTTGGGTTGTGGTTAGCTCCCTCTTTGGTAGAGGTTGAGATTGTGGTTTACTCCCTCTTGGTGAGGTGGAGTTGGTATTGGTTTTGTATCCCTCTTTGGTAGAGGTTGATTGTGGTTGTATTGGTTTGGTGGAGTTTGGTACTCCGGTCTTCGGTAGACCATTTATATTGCCTCGGTGGAGGTTGTATTGGTTCAGAGAGGAGTTCGGTACTCCTAGTGGATTGAAAATCCTTCTCGGTGAAGGCGGGGACGTAGAGCTCGGTGCTCGAACCTCGAAACACATCTTGTTGTTTACATTTGATCAATTGACTCTCTCTCTCTTTACCTTTGGGCATTGCATCATTCATATTGCCATATAATTTATATGCTTGTGTTGTGCCTTGCATTGATTCATATTGCCTATATCTATATGCTTGGTTGTGTTTGTTTGTGTGCCTTACTTGTGCTTAACCACGAGAGCTTCATATAGGGCCTCAACTCTTATTCAGAGGAATCAAGAGGAGTTAGTCCAGAGCCTTTCACGGGGAATTCGGCTACACTCGTTGGTTACACGAAGTGTTGTTGCAATTTAATTTTAATTTCCGCATTTAGTTCATTAAATTAGCGGTACACCTATTCACCCCCCTCTAGGTGTACTTACAATTGGTATCAGAGCCTACGCTCCTGATATTTGGTTTAACCACCTAGGAATGTGATCTTGGTTTGCTAATCTATCATTTGCATTTGCACATTATTTGTTTGCACACACTCATGGATTGCTTGTCACCTCCCATGTTTGATGTTTCCAATATTGACACATGGAAATTTAGGATGTCCATGTATTTGAAAACCCTAGGCTTGCATGTTTTTCTTGCCGCTACCAAGAAATGTTATCTTGGTAGCCGCAATCATATAGGGGCCAATACACTTGCCCTTGAGGCTATTAGAAGCACACTAAATGAAGAATATCTTATGCTTGTTTCTAACCATGATTCCGCCTTTTCAGTGTGGAACAAGTTGACCACCTCCAAGCTTCAATTGCCAATTCAACCGGAGGAGGAATCTAGTGGAGAATCCGAGCCACAATGCTTTATGGTCCAAGGGAATGACTCCCTTGAGGTATACTCGGAAACTCAATTAGATAGTGATGATGCTAGTTCTTCATGTGATGAGAATATTGATGCTAATACCTTGAATGAAGAACTATCCATTGTATGTGAAAATTATTGGAAAAATATAATCTTTTTAAAAGAAGAGTTTTGAACTTAATAAAGAAAACAAGGATTTATGTTCAAGACTTGATTTAGTTTTGCAAGAGAAGGTGGAGATTTCTAATGATAGGGATTCATTGAAATCTAAGCTTGAACTTGCCCTAAAAGAAAATGAATTTTTGAAAAATAAAAATGATTGTGAGATAATTTTGAAGAAAAATGAAAACTTGTCTTCAAAAGTAGATTTTGTATTAAAAGAAAATAATTCTTTGAAAAATAAAATAAATTTGATTTCACAAGAATTAAAAGATTGTTTAAAGAAAAATATTTCTTTGCAAAATGATTTAGATACACATGTTTGCCATGCTAGGATAGTTTCATCTAGCTCACCTATTGCATGCCACACTTCTTCTTTAATTAAAAATGATATATCTATGCTTACGAAGAATATGGATTGTTTAGGCTCCACTTTGAGCCATTGTGTTTCGAGCCATACACGTTTGGAATCTTGGTTTCGAAAGAAACAAGTTCCATCTATGCATGCACACCCTCCACGGCATATACATGCTACTCACGGTCACATCCATCATGATTGGTAGTGAAAAGTGCATTTTTATCATTACATTGACCATCAGATTTTCATATTTATTCATATAATCATGCACAATTAACTAATATTTTATTATTTATTGTGTGCAGGTCTTGAGAAATAAAAATAAAGGAATAAACCCTCAAAAGAAGCCCAAAAGCCCATATTTAAGCCCAATGTAAAAGTTGCAATTATCAAATGTCAAAATTGCAATTACACAAGTTAAATAGTTGCAAATACAAAGAAGAGGGAAGGATAGACTTCTATTCAACCCTAAACACTTGCAGGATGAGGATAAAAGCCAAAGAAGAGAGTGCAAAGATAAGGAAATTCGTTTCAAAAGATATTGGGAGATTTGAGATCTAGGTAACTTGCTTCCCAAGTTATCTCGAAATCCTGAGATAAAGAGCCAGGATGCAGCTTCCAGAAGACAACGCCCAGATGGACGGACCAGGGGAAGCCACGCGCCAAAGCGCGTGGCCATCTGCCACTACCAGGCCGCGAAAACGCGGCCCAAGCCGCGTTTCCGTGGCAATCTAGTCTTATCTGGGGACCAGTTTTTGTAGGAGATTTAGGATGTCCATGTATTTGAAAACCTAGGCTTGCATGTTTTTCTTGCCGCTACCAAGAAATGTTATCTTGGTAGCCGCAATCATATAGGGGCCAATACACTTGCCCTTGAGGTTATTAGAAGCACACTAAATGAAGAATATCTTATGCTTGTTTCTAACCATGATTCCGCCTTTTCAGTGTGGAACAAGTTGACCACCTCCAAGCTTCAATTGCCAATCAACCGGAGGAGGAATCTAGTGGAGAATCCGAGCCACAATGCTTTATGGTCCAAGGGAATGACTCCCTTGAGTTATACTCGGAAACTCAATTAGATAGTGATGATGCTAGTTCTTCATGTGATGAGAATATTGATGCTAATACCTTGAATGAAGAACTATCCATTGTATGTGAAAAATTATTGGAAAAATATAATCTTTTAAAAAGAAGAGTTTTGAACTTAATAAAGAAAACAAGGATTTATGTTCAAGACTTGATTTAGTTTTGCAAGAGAAGGTGGAGATTTCTAATGATAGGGATTCATTGAAATCTAAGCTTGAACTTGCCCTAAAAGAAAATGAATTTTTGAAAAATAAAAATGATTGTGAGATAATTTTGAAGAAAAATGAAAACTTGTCTTCAAAAGTAGATTTTGTATTAAAAGAAAATAATTCTTTGAAAAATAAAATAAATTTGATTTCACAAGAATAAAAGATTGTTTAAAGAAAAATATTTCTTTGCAAAATGATTTAGATACACATGTTTGCCATGCTAGGATAGTTTCATCTAGCTCACCTATTGCATGCCACACTTCTTCTTTAATTAAAAATGATATATCTATGCTTACAAAGAATATGGATTGTTTAGGATCCACTTTGAGCCATTGTGTTTCGAGCCATACACGTTTGGAATCTTGGTTTCGAAAGAAACAAGTTCCATCTATGCATGCACACCCTCCACGGCATATACATGCTACTCACGGTCACATCCATCATGATTGGTAGTGAAAAGTGCATTTTTATCATTACATTTACCATCACATTTTCATATTTATTCATATAATCATGCACAATTAACTAATATTTTATTATTTATTGTGTGCAGGCCTTGAGAAAAATAAAATAAAGGAATAAAACCTCAAAAGAAGCCCAAAAGCCCATATTTAAGCCCATGTAAAAGTTGCAATTATCAAATGTCAAAATTGCAATTACACAGGGGCAATAGTTGCAAATACAAAGAAGAGGGAAGGATAGACTTCTATTCAACCCTAAACACTTGCAGGATGAGGATAAAAGCCAAAGAAGAGAGTGCAAAGATAAGGAAATTCGTTTAAAAAGATATTGGTAGATTTGAGATCTAGGTAACTTGCTTCCCAAGTTATCTCGAAATCCTGAGATAAAGAGCCAGGATGCAGCTTCCAGAAGACAACGCCCAGATGGACGGACCAGGGGAAGCCACGCGCCAAAGCGCGTGGCCATCTGCCACTACCAGGCCGCGGAAACGCGGCCCAAGCCGCGTTTCCGTGGCAATCTAGTCTTATCCGGGGACCAGTTTTTTGTAGGAGAGTTGTGTTGGGACGCTACCTCCTTCTACACCTATAAATACCCCTGCAGACGCAACAGAAAGAGCGTCCAGAAAAGTAGAGGGCCAAATCTAGGGTTTTCTTAGGCTTGTAGTTTAGATTTTCTTTGCTTTTTGTAATTTTATGTAAGTGAGGGAGAGGGCTATGTTGAGAGTGACACCGATGTATACTCCTCTTCTCTTCCATTGTATCAAGTAATAAAGGTAACATTTATTTTTGTGTCATTGCTTTATTTTCCTTTTATTTTCTTTTCCTTTTCTATTTTATTTCTGTTGGTCTTTGATGAGCATACAAGTGATTTCCAAAGCACAAGTATAACGAATCTTGTGGTGCGAACGATACTTCATGGAGATGTTCTCCTCCTCAAGGTACGTATCACTTCATTCTTGCCCAGCTTGATGATATAATGCGAACAGGGACTGAGATCGATCCTATGGTTTATGCGTTCAAACGCCTCCGAAGCAAGGTAGAAACGTTTAGGTTTTCACGTAATTCATCAACCATACGAAGGTAAGTGTTTATTCTATTTTCTTGTTTTAGATTAAGTCACTAACACCTCTCCTTCAATTCTTTCTTTCCCATCTCATTGTAATTATCACTTTTTCATCTTCTTAATCTACGCCTTCTTCCTAACCTAACTTTAAATATTATTTCTATTTTCCTTTTAATAACTAAAAGAAAATAATTTTTAGAGAATCTTACTTAAACGCTTCCATCGCTAGTCCCTCCCTGAGGATCACGACCCGCATAGCCTTTGCTACAGCGGATAGTATTGAGCACCTCGCACACCTTTACTTCTCAATCTGATATTCTATATTTTGTGTGCAGGAAAAACTCAATCAAATTTTGGCGCCGTTGCCGGGGAGGGACGGTAAGTTTTTTCTCTAAAAAAAAATTATTAACTAATTCTTTTATTCTTTTTGTTTGCAGGTTTGGAGAACAGGAAACAGCAGAAGTGGACATATAGCAACTCTGTGCCTCTGCCCTTGAAGGCAGAGCATCAGAGCCTACTACAGTGCCGCGGATCCGCGGCAATAGCCGCGTTTCCGCGGCCTTAGTAGTTCATTACTGACAGATCTTTCTGCAGGTTGCTACAAATTGCAAGATTTGTTTTCTGCTCTGTTAAAATTTGTTCTGTGATAAACCTGTATACTGCTAATTAATCAACAGTAAAATATTTGTTGAAAAAGATAAAAAATTGATTAGACGTTTGCATCCTAGGCACGTGTCTTTTCAATTCCTTTATTTTACTGTTGAAGAGTGCTGGAGCAAGGTACGTTCGCATTTCATGTAGAATAGGACTCATTTCTTGGTTGATTTTCATGCTTTGAGTGAATCTTATTTACATATTTTGTATACTTGCACAAATTTATTCTAAGGGCATAACCCATTAACAAGATAAGGTGGGGATTTCATCACCCTTCCTTGGCCAAAAATCAGATTCCAAGCACTCACTAACCCAAGCCTAATTAAATTAAGTAGACGTTGGCCCTAGGGACATCTCGGACTCAATTAGGGATTATCCTAAGGGGGAACAGTGCTGGAAGTTGACTCCTGCCAAATCAGTGTCTAGGAAGGGGATCGAGGGCCGAAAGCCCAAAGATTGGTGGTTATTTAATTAAGGAACGTCTTTGACGGAAAATCTCCCACCAATCTTGCCCTGACCTGGCTGATTAACTTGTGGTCAAAGTCTACACCCTACCTCCTGTGGACGGTCTAACCAGTTAGGAGTCGTCTAGGTCATAGGTCTACCCTAATGTAGGTTAGAATTTTTTCTTTTTTTTTTGTTTGCTCATTTGTTTGTTTTCTTTTTGTTTGTGATTGTGTGATATGGCATATAATAATTTTTCCAATTTTAATCCATATTACACACCATCTTTTTTTTCGGATATTACCAACCCGGCATATCATAACTTTGACCAACCTAGTGTGCAGGAATGGTCTTATCCGAATGCATATAACCCATGCCCCCATCTTATGACAATAATTTTCATACCACTTTCAACTCTTCACAGAGTTCATGGGGTTTCGCTTCCCTGAGTCCAATGTTCAACCAACTTGTCCTCCGTATCTACTTTGTCCACAATATTTCCAAGATTCATACTCAGATCCACCCATTCAGAATAGAAACCATCTATCTTGGAAATGATGAGTATGTATGAGTCCAAGCAACAACAACCATCAATCTTAGACATGATGATGCGTGAGTCCACCGACTCACAACTTCATCACGATTATCCCAACACACTTCCTCTTTTCAAGTCCAATCACAAAATGATGCACCAATTGACTATGAAAAGATGCTTGAAGCCATGACTCAGGCTAGATTAACCCGTGATCATGAAATAGATATGATGGTTCAATCTTTACGTTCTTACCGTTTGGCCATTTCTGATATCGCTAACTATTCTGTTAGAGCCGACGAGCCACGTTGCTTTGGACAACAAGATTCTAATTCAGTACCATCATTTGAACTTGCCGAAACTCCAATTTCTGATAATTTGGCAAGTTATTCCTTTCCTGAAATAGAACTTGAGCATGAATATGATCATGATCTCCCACTTGGTAATTCAATTTTACTTCCTGATTCAATAATGACTCCGGTGTCTCCACCTGATTTTACTTTTCCCGAGTCAACATTAGATCCTGTACCAATTCATCATGAAATTGAATCACCCATTTTTGATGATCATATTGAACTTGACCAATTTTGCAGTTTTGAAAGTCCCATGGATAAATTGGCAAGTTCTCATTTTTATGATATTGAGCTCAATGAGATATGTGACCTAGATTCTCAAATCTGTGATCAAGTTCAAATTCCCGAATCAATATTGAGTCCTGTTTTGTTACCCGACTTAGGTAATCTTTTAGAGTCAGGTTGATTCCCACACCTATCATTCCTGAACTTGAATCACCAACATTGAGTCACATTCCATTGTGGGAAACTGATTGTGGACTTGAGTTTCAGCTTATTGATTTGGACCCACTTCCTGAACCTAGGCCGACTCCTGAACCCTTACATGATTTAAGTTTCTGTCCTGAGTCGGTATTCGTTCCCATACTTACGACGTCCAAGTCAATCATTCCATCTTTTCACACTCCATTTTGGGACAAGGCGGTTGACACAATTGACTCTGAATATAATTATGAATTATGGAAATTTGATGGGGTGGAATTAAAAAATTTTCTTACATACATTTTAGTGGGTTATACAAGAGAAATTTTTGGTGGGTTCCTCCGTGAAATACTACATTATCTTGATTGGGTAGCAACGCTTGGCCCAATTAGACCACCACCGGAACCACCACCTTGAGGTAACTTCTGCCTTCCCTTCTTCTTTTTCATGCATATATGCATTCATTCATACATTGAGGACAATGCATGAGATAAGTGTGGGGGGAGGCTTTACTGACATACTAACATAGTTAGAAACTAAAAAAAAAAATTGCTAATAAAAAAAAGGACAATATTTTGACTTATCTTTTGAAAGAAATCTAAGTTAGTCTTAAGAATTAGAAAAACATGATTAGGATTTCTAAAAACTTGGTCAAAATAAATAAATTGTTGAATTTTTAGGTATAGGAGGAGAAATTGAATAAGTAATTAGTCTTGATTTTTACCTTAATGAAATGTGCATACCTAATGCATATCTAGGATTCTAAGACAAAGACCCTTGTGCCTTATAAAAAAAAAATCACTAATTAAGCTGGATACATGTGCCTCAAGAAGCATAAGTATTCATGCCAAAGGTGAGTCCTAAATAAAATAAAGTCCTTAGTTTTGTGGCCTAGTTCA